>JANUYF010000002.1:370975046-371047546 GCA_026167975.1 Phrynosoma blainvillii
GTATGGAAAATTTCCATACCAAAATGGTACATTAAAATTGAATTAAACTATTATATATATATATATATATATATATATATATAATTTTATATATGTAATCATGTGTGTGTGTGTGTGTGTGTGTGTGTGTATATATATATATATATATATATATATATATATATATATATATAATGCTTTGGATTATGACTGGGAACCCAGAGCCCCAGTTTGTCCATGGAAACCCACTGGGTGACCTTGGGCAAGTCACACTCTCTCAGACTCAGAGGAAGGCCAGGGTAGACCCCCCTCTAAACAAATCTGGCCAAGAAAACTCTGTGACAGTCAGAAACGACGTGAAGACATACAACATACACACAAAGAGATGCCCCCTCCGAGGGGAAACAGACGTGTTTAAATATTACCGGAAGTGCCTGTTGGATGGCACTCTGCCCTTCCCGTCTCTGTGGTCGTTTCTCGCTCGTCTTCCGTCGCCACAGGAGCGTCGGTTCAAGTGCGGGCGGAAGTGACGTTCTAGGACTGCTCGTCTGCCCGTTGGGGCGGTGTTGCTCCTCTTTTCTTCCTCCCGGGTTCCAGGGGTCTTCAGGTCTTTCGCGTCTGCTGGGAGCGGGAGCGCCATGTCGGGCCGGGAAGGTGAAGAGGGGCTTCAGTGGGACCTGATGGGGGCTGAGGGCTGGATGAGAGGCTGGGGAGAGGAAGAGGGGCCTCTCTAGTCTCTCTTAATGGGGGGTGGGAGAGGAGATGAAAAGGCGGCAGTAAATAGTGGATGGCAGGAGGGCTGCATCTGCACTGCAGAAATAACCCAGTTTGACACCACTTTAACAGCCCTGGCTCAATGCTGTGGAATTCTGGGAAACTGTAGCTTTGTGAGACATTTACCCTTCTTTTTTGTGGGTTTTGCGGGCTGTGTGGCCATGTTTCATGGCCATCCTAGATCATGGCCACACAGCCCGAAAAACCCATAAAAAACTATGGATGCCGGCCATGAAAGCCTACGACTTCACATTTACTCTTCTCTTTGGGAGAGAAATCTGGTACCACAAGAAACTACAATTTCCAGGATTCCATAGCATTGAGCCATAGCAGCTAAAGATTATTAAATTATTAAATTAAATTATTTAATAAAGATTGTTAAAGGTTAAAGTCAAACTAGATTATTTCTGCAGTGTAGACACAGATGAGGATTCATGTCAGTCTTTTCCAACAAGGCAGCTTGGGCTAGATATCCCATACTCCCCATTGGCCACAAGTATAATAAATAATAATAATAATAATAATAATAATAATAATACTTGGATGGGGATGGGGAGGATTGTCAACCAGTCTTGTCAGCATTTGGCCGGGGAAGGAAGGCAGGGCACTGTATCTGGAATTTCCAATATTTTACCCCGCCTAATTTATCTTTAAATTAATAATTTAAATTGTAATAATTCTTTAAAAAATGTTACCTTTACCTTATTCAAACGTGTTAAATTTAATAAATAAATAAATAAATAAATAAAATGCAATTAAGCAGAACTTTTAAAGAAAATAAAAATGATGACTGGAAGATCGACAAAGAATTCATCCTAGATAACTAGAAAATTTTAATAGTTAAAGAGTTCTGTACCTTAGATCAAATATTGATTGGAACAGAGTCAAGAAATCAGAAGAAGGCTAGGAATGGAAAGGACAGCGATGAAAGAACTAGACAGGATCCTAAAGAGTAAAGATACACAGCTGAACACTGAAGTCCAAATCGTCCAAGCCATTGTATTCTCCATCACCATGTATGGATGCTAGAGCTGGACAGTGAAGAAAGCACATAAGAAGAAAATCAGCTCTTTTGAAATGTCCTGGAGAATAGAGCTGGGGATACTATGGACAGCCAAAAAGACAAACAGATGGGTCCTTGAACAGATCAAGCTTGAAATCTTGGAAGCCAAGATGATCAAATTCAGGCTGTCGTACTTTGGCTACATCATGAGAAGGCACAGCTCACTAGAAAAGACAGTAATACTAGGAAAGGTGGAGGGCTGTAGAAAGAGAGGAAGACCATACATCATATGGATGGACTCAGTTAGGGAGGCCATAGGCTGAGCCAGGGGTAGGTAACCTTTCCCCTTTAAGGGCCGAGGGACTTCAGCTCCCAGAAGCCTCAGCCATGTTGGCCAATAGTCCCATGTTGGCCAATAGCTCCTGGGATTCTGGGAGCTGAAGTCCCTCGGCCCTTAAAGGGGAAAGGTTGCCTACCCCTGGGCTGAGCAGACCTAAGCAGAGCAGTGGAGGACAGGGGCGTCTTGTAGATGTCTCCTCCACAGGGTTACCATGAGTTGTGGTCAAAGGCAGTTAACAACAACAATTTATCAGTCTTTCTTATTCTCCAGGTGGAAAGAAGAAGCCCTTGAAGCAGCCCAAGAAACATTCGAAGGAAATGGATGAGGTGGGATTAAGGAAAAACCTATAGAAGAGTGGTAGGATGTTGCTGTGTGGTATGGGAAGAGGGCTGTCAGTCAACAAAGCAAGCTAAGCTTAGCATCATGGGCCCTCAATTAACGGCTCTGCCATCATTAATGTGGAATGGTACAATATGTGTGGGCTTCATCTCTTACACTGCCTGACTATATTGTTGCCAGTTTATGCTTACAGCTTTTTACTGAAAGTATTTTTACATCCTCTTTCTCTCTCTCACACAAAAGAAATGGTTTAATTTGCTGGTGTTTGGTTGTAACTGCTCTGCCATCATTAATGTGGGATAGTACAATATGTGTGGCATCATCTCTTACCCTTCCTTAACTATACTGTGGCGAGTTTATGCTTACAGCTTTTTACTGAAAGTGTTTTCACCTCTCTCTCAAAAGAAGTTGTTTATTTGGCTGGTATTTGATTGTGTCTTGTGTGGTTCTAATTTAAGTTTATTGTTGCCAATCTCCCAACAGGAAGACCTTGCTTTCAAGCAAAAACAGAAGGAGGAGCAGAAGAAATTGGAGGAGCTGAAGGCAAAAGCGGCTGGCAAGGGCCCACTCAGTATGTGGCTTCTCTTAAGCATCATATAGATGAGGAATTAGCTTGATCCCATGAGGACTGTAATATTGAAACAGTTAGGAAAATAGGGTTTTCAGTTAGGAAAATAGGGTTTGTAGTTTGTGCTGAATTAAAGGACCATATCACACATCACACTTATTCCTTAGTTATGAAAACTGTGCCTAGCCAGTTTCATTTTGAAAACAGTGCATCTTCAGGATCCTGATTTGGAATATATTCCAACTCTGGATTTGATCCTGCACAAATGTCTGGTTCAAAATCTCTGTTTGCCTCTAACCCAGCTGCTGTCTCTAACCCAGCTGCTTTTTAGTTTTGAAGAGGCAGTTCATAGTGAATGTGTAGTGTGGCTCATACCAATACTTATTAAAGATGTAGAATTTGTCAGGAAATGTTGAGAGGAGTGCAAACTTAACTGAGCAGCTCAAAGCCAGACTTTGTAAGTAATAAGTGTTTAGACCTCTGTGCTTGAATGGGCAACTGTGTCAGTTATCACATTGTGGCTCATGTTTTTAAAGAAATTTGCAAAGTTGGGGAGGTTCATACAAAAAACAACAATAAACTGAATGAAATTCTCAGCTATTTTTACCTCACAATATAGCTTTTCCAGTGGTATTAGAGATTTGTAGAAAGGGATTAGTTTTATGCTCCAGATGCTATTACACTGGATACATTGTTAGTGTTCCTACACCTGAATCTTGATCATTGTTGTCTAGTTTCAAGTCATTTCCAACATATGGCAGCCCTTAGGCAACCTTGTCATGGGGTTTTCTTGACAAAATTTATCAGAGGAGGTTTACCAGTGCTTTCCTCTGAGGCTTGAGAGAGTGTGCCTTCCCCAAGGTTTCCATGGCTGAGCTGGGATGTGAACCCTGGTTCCCAAGATCCTAGTAAAATTCAAAGCACTACACCATGTTGGCTTGCTATCCATTTAATGATGGCCAAAAGGTGAAGGTTTACCTTCTTTGTTGGAAAGAAAAAGGCTTGGACCTTTGATAGACCTCTAGGACAGAGATGGACAACTTTGGTGGGTTTGGGGGCCAATTTCACCCCTCTGGAATGTACTGGAAGACACACATTCCACTGCACTGCTACACACTCCCATGCTGCATCTGCACAGCAGAAATAATGTAGTTTGACACCATTTTAACTGCCATGGCTCAATGCTATAGGATTCTGGAATTTGTAGTTTTGTGAGGTATTGAGCCTTCTCTATCAGAGAACTCTGGGGCCACAATAAACTACAAATCCCAGGATCCCATACCATGTCAGTTAAAGCAGTGTCAAACTGCAGGTGCAATGCCAGTTTTTAAAAAGAGTTTCCAGTTTAAACGTGGACAGTGCGCACCATGTAGGACTGTAATTCGTCATTAATTTTGTTCTTGGAGGAAGCAACAAGTAATTGCAGTAATTTTCTTCCCAGTTTGAAGGGTTTTATAAAACTAGTTTTTACTTGCATTTTGGGATTTACTCTGTACAAAATTAACCTGTGGTATTTTAGCACAGAAAACAGCATTTTTACGTGCAGAAATAATGGTTTCAGTAAAGAAAATACTGCATACAAAAAAACACAGGCATTTTGCAAAAAAATAAGCCCCAAACGACAATGGTTCTTGTTGGTCAAGGATTCTTCTTATCAGTTTCTTCTGCTGCCCAAGAAACACATTTCTCAACAATTTTTCAAATATTCTTTCCATCCCTAAAGGAGAATTGCACTTTGGGAATCACAGTTCTCTTTTAAAACAAAGTGTGTTTGCTCCACATGTCTTGCTGTAGTGGGGGAAAGTCAGGTTTTTAAAACTGACACTGGGCCACAGAATTTCAGTATTGTCCAGCAAAATTAAGGACTGTGTGTGTCCCATACAATATATACATTGCCACTCCTGCTGTAGAGAAAGGGAAACTGCAGAAGTTGGAGTTGGAGCACATAATATGGTCCAGAAGGTGCTCTTAGTTGATCTCATCAATTGTGAGATTACATATCCAATTGTAAGGTATTTAGGGCTCAAGAAGTTAAGAATATTGTAGATCAGAACCTCAAATTATGTGTGGAAGACTAAAGAGCCAGTACAGATGCTGGAGCACTGGTGTCATACTCTGCTTCTGATAAATCCGTACAAGGAGACTGGCCAGGACTCCAGCAAATTTCCAGACTTATCCAATGTAAAGTATATTATGCTATTACAGTTGGCTCTCCACATTTGCGGCTTTGACTTTTGCAGGTTCGATTATTCATGAATTTTATTTATATGTTCTTTCTAGGAATATCTTGGTCCTCCAGTGCAACTCTGGTCAACTTTAATCAAAAGTCTCACTGAAGGACCTAGAGATTCCTAGAGAGAACACTAGGCATTGTAGCTCTTCCAGCGTAACTCTATGGTCAATGTCTTGCAGATGTTTACCACAGAGTTGCCCTAGAGCAGTGGTCCCCAACCCCTGGTCCGCGGCCCGATACCGGTCCGCAGATCAAATGGTACCGGGCCGCCCTGCTACTGCTTGTTTTGATTTAATAATCAACGCGACGCTGCAACCCCCCCCCCAGTGGCCCGCGGAAAAATTATCAAACATTGACTGGTCCGCGGCAATAAAAAGGTTGGGGACCACTGCCCTAGAGGACCTAGAGATTCTTAAAGAGGTGTTCTCTCAGGGAAAAACAGTGCTTTTGTTCTTTGCAGTTTTTCCACATTCATGGGGGTCCTGTGCCCCTACCCCAGCGAATCTGGAGGGGCAAGTGTATAGTCTTGCGGTTATCAGAATATGAATAATAGTTGCGAAGTCCTAATTAAGTAGAAAGGACTGGAGATGAAATGTAAATGAGAGAAGTGTCTTGAAGAGCTTTCAACACTTACTTTCATGTTAATACATTGTAGACTAATACATTCAGACTATTTCATGACTTGATTCTGTTCCTGTTTATAGTTCAGGTGGAGAGAATTAGGCCACAGTATATACGGTGCTTTACAAAGTAAACAGCAAGAATGGAAAACAGTCAACTCTGCCAAAGGCACAATAATCTAAAATATATACAGTGGGTCTGCCATATTGGTGAGCTAACCATCTGCATATTGGAGCTCCTGTGGATCGCCTCATCCTGCCCGATATTAGTCAATGGCGGTACAGCCATGCTGCCCTGGATGCGTGCATGTCATTGCCTGTTGACTAATATGGGCTTGAGCAGTATATAACTGCATGTGTGTAAAATGTCTATGTCAGGGGTAGGCAACCTTTCCCTTTTAAGGGCTGAGGGACTTCAGTTCCCAGAATCCCAGGAGCTATTGGCCAACATGGGACTATTGGCCAACATGGCTGAGGCTTCTGGGAGCTGAAGTCCCTCGGCCCTTCAAGGGGAAAGGTTGCCTACCCCTGGTCTATGTATATGTGCCTCCAAGTCATATGTTGACTTAGGGTAGCTCCATGAATTTCATGTGTTTTCTTAGGCAAGGAATACTCAGCAATAGTTTTGCCCAGGGGTAGGCAACCTTTCCCCTTTAAGGGCTGAGGGACTTCAGCTCTCAGAAGCCTCAGCCATGTTGGCCAATAGTCCCATGTTGGCCAATAGCTCCTGGGATTCTGGGAGCTGAAGTCCCTTGGCCCTTAAAGGGAAAAGGTTGCCTACCCCTGGTTTTGCCAGTTCCTTCCTCTGAAATATAACCTATAGCACCTGGTATTCATTGGCAGTCTCCCATCCAAGTACTAACCGGGGCTGACCCTAAGTGGCTGAACAGACCAGCACTTTAGGCTGGCCTGGAGGTGGAGTGGGGGCATGGCGACTGCATGCCACCACCCATGCTGCTTTCAAGCCGCCTGCCCAACCAGACGGTCGGTGGTGAAAGGGTGTGTCTTTGGCGTAGCATTTAGATGCGCTGCACCAAAGAAACGCCAAAAAGCCGCCACAAAGAGCCAGATCGAAGCTGTGGTATGTAGTTACCACACCCCCGATCTGGCAAGGGAACTGCCAGCAATCTGTTCAGCCCCTTGGGGGGATGCAGACAGGCGGCCCTGGGCCACCCTGGGAAGTGGAGGATCAAGGCTGAGGCTGCCGGATGCTTCGACCCCGATCCTCTCTTTTGCCGCCTCGGAAAGGAACGGCCAAAAGGGTGCCCTAAGAGCCGGTGCAGGGCTCTTTAGCACCCCTTCCGACGCAGTGCATGAAAAGTCAGGACGTCTTTATACGTGCAGCTGCCCCTCCCCATCCCTGCCTCCAGGATGGCCCAAAAGGCCTATCTGTACAGGCCCCTCGTTTCAAGATCAGGTGGCATGTGATGTGATTAGGGTATTTAAGCTGTGGACATACACATGGAAAGGAGGAATACAAATATAAAATGAATGGAATACAAATGTAAATAAATTACCCAGATAGAAATACAAAAGCCAATGCAGTTTAATATAAAGAAACCTGATACATACATATAATCAAAGCAGACGATATTATAAAACAGTATTAAACTAAAATTCCGAAAGCTTTGGAAAAAGTTTTTGAGATTTAAAAATATTAGTGGAAGGAGCAGTCTGCAGATGTTGAGGGAGGCAATTTCAAGAGTATGGAGTAGCAAATTAAAACATGAAGCTAAGGAAGAAGACACACTTCATTAATTGAGTAGCCTAGAGTTTCTAGAACACAGACCATGGGGAGGCTGGTATAAAGAAATGGCATGAGGTGCTTTAAAAGTTAAGAAGCTTGTGCTGAATCCTAAAAGAAGAAAAGCGTGCTATCAGAGAGTTGGGATGCCAGCTTTTGCCTCCAGTGTTGCACGTTAATCCTCATTAATGTTCTTTCTTAACCTAGACAGATACTGGTTTCTCTTTTATTGCAGGTGGAGGTGGGATTAAGAAGTCTGGTAAGAAGTAGCAGGCTTAATGGGGTGGCCTGGTGATAAAGAATAATTTACCTCCCTTGGATGCTTGGCAGTGGAAAGGATTTCCAGGCTCATGTCATGGAAGACATTACTTTGAGCACCTTTGTACATTTTGTTGAAACAAAATAAATGTTGTTTTGGGTTAATGTCTGGCTGGTTTTTTTAGATAGGTCCTTTGATTTCAGTTATTACCAAGAAAGTGCAGTGTGTCAGAGATTACATTTAGAGCTTGTTCAGAGATTGATGTGTAAGATTTCCAGAAATTTTGATACCATGTAATAAGAAAAACAAAGGGTTTGGGTTTGTTGTCTGGAAAAAGTGGATATTTTCAGAAAAATTAAAATGTAAATTTAGTACCCTTTACATATGGGAAGTCATTTTGTTATTACTTAGGGACATAAAATATGTTATGACTAGTTTGGTTTGGCATAAAATTATCAGTTATCAAAATATTGTAACTATTTTATTCAGACAGTAATTACAAAGAAGTCTACTTTAATTTTGTTTCTTGTTGTTAGAAATGGAGCTACAAGGTCCTAAACTGTAAAGACTAATTGAACTGTAAGAGACCTCTTTAGTTTTATCAATTTATGAGCTGCTGGCTAAAAAAGCATCAATAAAAATTATAGGACAATTGTTTTGTCTCTTCTAGTCCTCCATAATGTCAAGGTGACATAAAGCACTCATTCCCATATAAAGAACTCAAGAAAGAAAACTCAGCAGGAATTGCACTACTGTACGTAGAGTAAAATCTTTCTGTTACATCCTTAGAAATAATTTTGGGGAGTAAATATAGTAATACCTTGACTGAGCCTTCCATCCTTTTGTAGGTTGGTAAAATGAGTACCCGAATTGCGCAGGTAGACAAACTGGCCTCCTTGAGATGGTATGGGCCACTCCTCCCTCACACCTGCTGTTGCCAGGAACCTTTGGAACCTAAGCCAACTGCAATGATAGGCTGCCTGAGTCAATGGAGCCAATGAAAGGAGGATGGCATGCTCCACCTCTATCTGCCAAGATTCCATAGGTGTGCTGGGACCTGCAATGGTTAAGGAGAAGCCTGTGGGGCCAGCACCTGAAACCTGTCACAGATCTAGGTACCTGCCCCACCCCCGCAAAAAGGAAATAGACCAGGTAATGCAAACTGAAAATGGGAGAGATCATCCCTATTGAATTTGAGGTCCATTTCTCAGGCACTGTAAGACCATGCATCTTATCAGTTTCATAACTGGGCGATTTGGAGCTCTGCAAGTTGACCACCTTGATTGTTGCACCGACTTGCTAGCAAATTTCTCACCCCATAAGTGTACTGCAACTATAATATGAAAAAGCTCCAGAAATGTTAGATCCCTGTCCAGCCCCATGCTTACCCAGTCATCATTTAATTAATTACCCAGTCATTTCATTGTAATTGTATATTGTATTTTACTGTTATTCTTATTTGTTGTAACCCGCCTCGATCCGCAGGGAGAGGTGGGCTATAAATAAAATGTATTATTATTATTATTATTATTATTATTATTATTATTATTATTAGGCCACCTCTCAATGCACCAGTGTCCTTACCAATAGAGATCAAAGCCATGGGCGCCCACAGCATCCAATTATACTTGGAGGTCCACCCGAAGGAGCACCTTGCTTCTCCAAAATGAAACCCTATTATAATCCCTCAGGAAAGAGAGCCACACCTCCAAGTCTTCCCTTATCTTCATGGTTATCCTTATATGAGGATGTGGCAGACTAACCCCTTGCATAGCTTGATACAGTTGTGCGCTGAATGCTTGTCCAGGCACTATCACCTTGCAAACAAAATTCAACCAGGCAGCAAGTACCTGGAAATCCCATAATGTAGCCTTCCTTCTAGCCGCCATGCTTTTAACCTGTTGGATCAGCACCATGAGTTTCTCACAGGGTAAGCGGGAGATGCCAACAATTGTATCAAATTCTGTCTCCCCAAAAGTGAGCTTCTTATCTGGCCCCTCTGTCTTCTCTTGTGCAAATGTCACCGCCAGCTCATTAGCTAATTCTTGGAAGGATCTTAAGGTGGAGGCACAGATCTAGGTACCTGCCCCCCCCCCCCCGCAAAAAGGAAATAGTCCAGGTAATGCATGATAGCTTTATTGCCTGGTTTCTTTACTACACACCACTCAAGGAATGTGCTAAATTGCTCAAAGGCAAAGCAAGATATCGAACAACCCATGGGCATGGCTTTGTCATAACAGTATGCCTCCTCAAATAGTATGCCTTGAAACCCAAGAGGTCAAAATCCTCCAGGTGTACCAGGAGATGCCAGAATGCTGATTTGATGTCACACTTAGCCAATAGGGCCCCCCTTCCCAAATCCCTGATCATCCTAACTGCAGCATCAAACGAAGCATACTTAAGTGAGCAAAGAGAAGGATCAATAGTGTCTTAACTGAGTTGCCCTTGGGGAAGGAGAGGTTGTGGATCAGCCTATATCATCAGGAGCCTTTTTTGGCAAAATTCCCAGAGAGGATAAACGAAGCATCAGAATGAGCAGCGACTCATGGGGCTCAGAAATCCTCCCTGCAATACTCTATGAAGTTTTTCTTTTACAATATCTTTCAGACTGTCGACAGACTTGGAATTGGGAGCAAAACGAAATGACTTTTCCCCTGAATATGGAATGTGAAAACCCTCTGTGAAACCCTTTAAGATATATTCTGCACTCCTCCGCTTTGGGTAGTGTCAACCAGGCGGAGAGTGAGGCCAACTTAACAGGAGTTGGCTCCTTTGAATCCCAGTGTCCCACCACCAGATGGGCCACTTCCACCTCCCCGCTCACCTTTGAAGCAAGAGAAGTTGGGATGATTGCTGGAGCAGGTGATCCATTTATGTTCGTATTTGCAACTCTGCCACTGCCACTTACCTGTGTTGTAGTCCCAGCACACTTCTGGTCCTTTTTTATCAGAAGCAGGCTTCGCAAAGGTCCTTTTAGATTGGCCGCCAGCTTGCACACAGCCACTATCACAGCAGTTGTAAGAGGAGGCCCAGTTGCAAACCATAATTTTGGATCATAACTCTGAATACTTCTGATTCCAAGGCAGCACTGGGTTGATCACCTTATGCATACAGAATTGTTCATCATATTGCAGCCAAGCTGAGCCCCTGACTGAGTTGTAGGACCTAAGAATAATATCCTGGTATTTCAGGATCTGCCTATTACCACAATGACAATTAGGTTCCAACTCGGTTAGAACACCTGTGTAAATGGTCCACCCAGCCAGCCAGTTAAGGAAATTCCTTTTGTCATGCACTGAGGTTTTTAGTTCTTTTTGATCCAGAGAGAAATTTAGCCACCTTAGACTATAGGATTTTTAACAGAGACACGTAGGAAACCAGATCTGGGTTTAGATACTATGCATGTAATAATAATAATAATAATATGGTTTATTTGTATACCGCCCCAGTGGAAAACCAATCTAGGCGGTGAACAAGATTTATAAAATTACAAACAGATTAAAACAACAACAATCCCTCCTCCCCCCTTAAAAAGTTATTAAACAATAAATATTAAAACAACTGCTATAAGCAGTAACAATCTAAAAACATTAACATATACAACATACAACACACAACGCAGCACGCGTAACAGTCCCTGCAGTCAAGAAATTGCAGTGGGTCCTATCCCTGGCTTTCAAAGGGTCCACAGGCCAGTTATCTAATCCGGAAAGGCCTGCCGGAAGAGATCCGTCTTAACAGCCTTTTTAAAGCTGTGTAAGGATGTTAATTGACGGATCTCATCCGGCAGGCCGTTCCAGAGTCTGGGAGCGACAATGGTAAAAGCCCTCTGGGAGGTCGCCGCAAGCCTAGATCTTTGAGGCTGCAGCAAGTTCCTCCCAGAGGATCGGAGGGCGCGAGGAGGATTATATGGGAGGAGGCGGTCTCTTAAATAGTTTGGGCCCAAGCCATTTAGGGCTTTAAAGGTGATAACCAACACCTTGTACTGGGCTCGGAAACCAATAGGCAGCCAGTGGAGGGACCTCAACACCGGAGTGATGTGATCCCTCCTAGATGTCCCAGATACCAGCCTGGCCGCCATATTCTGCACTAACTGCAGTTTCCGAGTCAGGTACAAGGGTAGCCCCATGTAGAGCGCATTACAGAAGTCCAGGCGTGAGGTTACCAGTGCATGCACAACTGTCTCAAGGTCCTTTACTTCCAAGAAAGGGCGCAGCTGGCGTATCAGCCGAAGCTGATAACAGGCGCTCCTGACCGTCGCATTTACCTGATTTACCATCAGGAGCGACGAGTCAAGGAGCACCCCCAAGCTGCGAACACAGTCACTGGAGGAGAGTGTGACCCCATCCAGGACTGGAGGTTGCAACCCAATTCCTGGTTTCGGGGCCGAGACCGTGAGCACCTCCGTCTTGTCTGGATTCAGCTTCAATCTGTTTTTCCTCATCCAGCCCATTACCGACCCAAGACATTCATTGAGGGAAGATATGCCATTGGAATTCGAGACCGACGAACGAGATATGGAGAAATAGATTTGGGTGTCATCAGCGTACTGATAACACCCAGCTCCATAACTCCGAATTATCTCACCCAGCGGCTTCATATAGATGTTAAATAACATCGGGGACAAGATAGCCCCCTGAGGGACCCCACAAGTGAGCTCCCTCTTACTGGAGCTACAGTCCCCGAGCAGCACCCTCTGGGACCGACCCGAGAGGAAGGACCGGAGCCACCGCAAAGCGGTGCCCCCGATACCTAACCCCTTCAGGCGGTCCAGGAGGATGCCGTGATCTATCGTGTCGAAGGCCGCTGAGAGGTCTAAGAGCACCAACAGGGTCACACTACCCCTGTCGATGCTCAGACGCAGATCGTCGGTCAAGGCAACCATGGCAGTCTCAACCCCAAAGCCTGTCCTGAAGCCGGTTTGAAATGGGTCTAGATAATCGGTTTCATCCAAGACAGCTTGGAGCTGAAGAGCAACCGCCCTCTCGATCACCTTGCTCAAAAATGGCAACAATGATACAGGCCTATAGTTTTTCATCTCCAGGGGGTCCAGGGAAGGTTTTTTCAGAAGCGGCTTAACGGCCGCCTCCTTAAGAATAGATGGAACATGACCTTCCCTAAAGGATGCATTGATGATATCCGTAAGGAAACACACCAATGCATCCCCCCCCTGGACGGCCAGCCATGATGGGCAAGGGTCGAGAGGGCAAGTCGTCTTCCTCACCTTACCAAGCAGCTTGTCCACGTCCTCGGTACTCACAGATTGCCACTGATCCAGTATAACTACATCGGCGGAGTCACTGGACACCTCGCCTATCGACTCTGTTTCAATGGCGGCATCTAAGTCGGCTCTTATCTGAGAGATTTTGTCTGCAAAGTAGTTGTTAAAAGCGTCACAGCAGGCCGTTGTCGGATTAAGCAAGGGATTTGGCGCAGGGGAAACCTGCGTCAGCTCCCTCACCACCCTAAACAGTTCTGCTGGACGAGACTCTGCAGACGCAATACGTGCAGACGAGAAAGCCCTCCTCGTTGCACGTACTGCCTCCCGATAAGAATAAAGAAATTTCTTATGGCGAGTTCTGTCCGATAAGAGTCGAGTCTTCAGCCACCTGCGCTCTAGTCGTTGTCCAGACCGCTTCATTCTCCTGAGGTCAGGTGTATACCATGCCCTCCGGTTAGGAGCGGGTTGGCAAGGACGCTTGGGAGCGATCGTGTCGACAGCCCTAGTGAGATCGGTGTTCCAAATATCAACTAGGGCGTCGACAGGGTCCCCGGCATTGCCAACCAATAAACCCTCCAAGGCTTTCCGAAATCCGATAGGCTCCATTAGCCTTCGAGGGCGGACCATTCTAATAGGTCCACCACCCCCGGCGGGGCCGATATTGGCTCTCAGTTCCATCTTGACCAGGAAATGATCCGTCCATGACAATGCGGAGGTCCTTACCACCTCCGCCCACGGATGTTCCTGTTCCGTACAGAAGGCCGCATCGAGTGTATGACCTGCACAATGTGTGGGCCCGTTGACCAATTGGGATAGGCCCATGTTTGTCATGGCCTCCATGAACTCCCGAGCCGCACCTGTTAAACTGGTCTCGAGCGGAATGTTGAAGTCCCCCAAGACTAACAGCCTGGGGGTCTCCAACAGCAGCTCAGAGACCAGCTGCGTCAGCTCGGTCAGGGAGTCTGCTAGACAACGGGGTGGTCGGTAGACTAGCAAAATCCCCAAACTATCCCTGGCCTTCAGGCTAAGGTACATACACTCGAAGTGGACCACGTTCCGGACAGGTATCCTGGTCAAGACCAGATGGTTTTTATGAACCAGAGCCACTCCGCCCCCCCGCCCACTTCCCCTCACCTGCTCAATCACAGAGTACCCGGGTGGGAGGATTTGCGCCCAGATCGCTGAGCTGTCCTCTCCCAGCCAGGTCTCTGTGAAGCAGGCCAGGTCGGCAACCTCATCCAAGAGAAGCTCCTGGATGATACAGGTTTTATTCTTTATCGACCTGGCATTGCAAAGGAGCAGGGTGAGGTTCTGTGGTATGGTTGGTCTGCTCCCCAAACTATTCAGAGCAACTAAGGGAACTGAAGGCGGGATAGCTCTCAACCAGCGATCCCGTCTTCTTTTGCAACATTGGTTCCGATAGTTCCAGCCATACCTCCCTTTCCCCTGCACGACTCCGATAGCCTCTCCCGACACAATCCTGGCCTCTATGAGATGGGCCATTGACCCTCTATAATTCCCTTTAGGGAGGAAAACACCAAGAACAAATCCTGTCCTCCCCTCTGATGGTAATAGGGAACCAAGGCGAGCCCTCTAGGTCTAAGACCCTATAATAATAGTGATATAAGAGGGGCAAACGACCCCAAACTCCAAGACCGTTCCAGGACTGCCCTGACAATAAGTATGAACTTAAACAGAGACCTCTAAACCCCGGTCTCTGAGGATAATGACTTAGAAGAAATGCCCCCAGGGGACCGAGACCGCCCTGATGGTAACGTGGGCAAAGGGCCGAGTCCGCTGGAGTCCTGGTCCCCTAGATGGAACAGATGGGGCCAAACACACCCCCACAGGGAGCCCAGTCCTTCCTCAGTCCCTGCCAAGCCGGGAGAGTCGCCGCTGCTGCGAGTGCCGGGGGAAGATGTTCCTGGGCGGGGCTTTTATCCCCGCTGGCGTTCTCCCCGGCTCGCAGCCCACAGCTGCTCCGCGGCCGCCTTGATGGTAGTGTGGGCAAAGGGCAGAGTCCGCTGGAGTCCTGGTCCCCTAGATGAAACAGATGGGGCCAAACACACCCCCACAGGGAGCCCAGTCCTTCCTCAGTCCCTGCCAAGCCGGGAGAGTCGCCGCTGCTGCGAGTGCCGGGGGAAGATGTTCCTGGGCGGGGCTTTTATCCCCGCTGGCGTTCTCCCCGGCTCGCAGCCCACAGCTGCTCCGCGGCCGCCTTGATGGTAGTGTGGGCAAAGGGCAGAGTCCGCTGGAGTCCTGGTCCCCTAGATGAAACAGATGGGGCCAAACACACCCCCACAGGGAGCCCAGTCCTTCCTCAGTCCCTGCCAAGCCGGGAGAGTCGCCGCTGCTGCGAGTGCCGGGGGAAGATGTTCCTGGGCGGGGCTTTTATCCCCGCTGGCGTTCTCCCCGGCTCGCAGCCCACAGCTGCTCCGCGGCCGCCTTGATGGTAGTGTGGGCAAAGGGCAGAGTCCGCTGGAGTCCTGGTCCCCTAGATGAAACAGATGGGGCCAAACACACCCCCACAGGGAGCCCAGTCCTTCCTCAGTCCCTGCCAAGCCGGGAGAGTCGCCGCTGCTGCGAGTGCCGGGGGAAGATGTTCCTGGGCGGGGCTTTTATCCCCGCTGGCGTTCTCCCCGGCTCGCAGCCCACAGCTGCTCCGCGGCCGCCTTGATGGTAGTGTGGGCAAAGGGCAGAGTCCGCTGGAGTCCTGGTCCCCTAGATGAAACAGATGGGGCCAAACACACCCCCACAGGGAGCCCAGTCCTTCCTCAGTCCCTGCCAAGCCGGGAGAGTCGCCGCTGCTGCGAGTGCCGGGGGAAGATGTTCCTGGGCGGGGCTTTTATCCCCGCTGGCGTTCTCCCCGGCTCGCAGCCCACAGCTGCTCCGCGGCCGCCTTGATGGTAGTGTGGGCAAAGGGCAGAGTCCGCTGGAGTCCTGGTCCCCTAGATGAAACAGATGGGGCCAAACACACCCCCACAGGGAGCCCAGTCCTTCCTCAGTCCCTGCCAAGCCGGGAGAGTCGCCGCTGCTGCGAGTGCCGGGGGAAGATGTTCCTGGGCGGGGCTTTTATCCCCGCTGGCGTTCTCCCCGGCTCGCAGCCCACAGCTGCTCCGCGGCCGCCTTGATGGTAGTGTGGGCAAAGGGCAGAGTCCGCTGGAGTCCTGGTCCCCTAGATGAAACAGATGGGGCCAAACACACCCCCACAGGGAGCCCAGTCCTTCCTCAGTCCCTGCCAAGCCGGGAGAGTCGCCGCTGCTGCGAGTGCCGGGGGAAGATGTTCCTGGGCGGGGCTTTTATCCCCGCTGGCGTTCTCCCCGGCTCGCAGCCCACAGCTGCTCCGCGGCCGCCTTGATGGTAGTGTGGGCAAAGGGCAGAGTCCGCTGGAGTCCTGGTCCCCTAGATGAAACAGATGGGGCCAAACACACCCCCACAGGGAGCCCAGTCCTTCCTCAGTCCCTGCCAAGCCGGGAGAGTCGCCGCTGCTGCGAGTGCCGGGGGAAGATGTTCCTGGGCGGGGCTTTTATCCCCGCTGGCGTTCTCCCCGGCTTGCAGCCCACAGCTGCTCCGCGGCCGCCTTGATGGTAGTGTGGGCAAAGGGCAGAGTCCGCTGGAGTCCTGGTCCCCTAGATGAAACAGATGGGGCCAAACACACCCCCACAGGGAGCCCAGTCCTTCCTCAGTCCCTGCCAAGCCGGGAGAGTCGCCGCTGCTGCGAGTGCCGGGGGAAGATGTTCCTGGGCGGGGCTTTTATCCCCGCTGGCGTTCTCCCCGGCTTGCAGCCCACAGCTGCTCCGCGGCCGCCTTGATGGTAGTGTGGGCAAAGGGCAGAGTCCGCTGGAGTCCTGGTCCCCTAGATGAAACAGATGGGGCCAAACACACCCCCACAGGGAGCCCAGTCCTTCCTCAGTCCCTGCCAAGCCGGGAGAGTCGCCGCTGCTGCGAGAGTCGCCGCTGCTGCGAGTAACATTTATTGAGACATAACAAATAAAATAATAATTTCAAACATCGAGGAATCAATTTAACAAACACCTTAAGTGTCAAGAGCTCTTTCCATTCACTCACACATGCACACAACATACAATCCCTCACTGAACATTGATCAGGCGTTCATGAAGGTTGGGTGACCCCTTTTGCCACGGATCAGGAGACCACAAGGTGAAGCTAGAAAAGTATCTTTTTTAATACTTTTTCATCTTCTTTCTTGAGACAAACATGTTTTGCTGGTTACCATGGTTCCAAAACAGTTCAGTTCCTTATTCTATAGGCAGTTCTGAGTACATTCTGTTTGTATAGAACCTTCCTCGGCTGTGCCGGCATATTTCATTTGTGCTCAACAGATTGCATTGTCTTGGTTATGCTTGGTCAGCATCTTCGCTTCAGAGTCCAAGTTTCTCTCATTCCTCTCTTCAACCGTCCAAGTTCCTCCTTCAGCAATCCTTTGTGTGGCAACCATTTTCTTTGGTTCTTCCAGGGCCTTGTCACTCCAGGAACCCATTCGTCCTCCACACATTCCACATATTCAGCCATTCTCTCACACTCTTTAACGTGGGCTGCTTAAATTGTTCCAGTTCCCTAGGGAGGTTAATGAGTATGCCATCCTTGACTACTACTCGAGGCTCCGGTTCATGGAAAATGAGGGAGAAGATGTCAATGTACTCACCTTTTAAGATGCACTCCTTCGTCGCTGGGAGAAGGTGTTCCCCCAGCAGGGAGGAGACTTCGAGGTACAGGCTACGGTCCAGTAAGCAAGCAGTTATCTGTCCAGCTAGGATCACAGTGGTGTCACCCTGTCCTTCCGACCTAATGTTCCCAACTGCCTTTGAAACAGCTGGCTAAGGTCCCCCCTCTGAAGTGTTAGGGACTCCTGACACTTCAGAACCCACGGGGGGAGCTTCCTTATTTGGGCTTGGGTTGTGACCTGTTGCTGTTACTAACCCTGAGTCTGCCTCACCCCTTTTGCAGCTGGGCTGAGTAATAGTCGACCCCCCAGGAGTAGCAACTACCTCTAATCCCGCAGTTGGCCTGAACTCTGAAGGATCTATGGTAGAGGACCCAACTGCAGCCAGCCAAGCTTGTGCCAGAGCCTGTGAAACTGGCGTACCTGAAGCCATAGCTGAGGTAGATGTGCCTGTGTTGACCTCAGGCTGCTGGCCCATACCTGTCCCTGGATCCATCTGAAAGGTACCTGTTTAAAGCTGTTTAAGGTGGTCAAATGACAGATCTCATCCGGCAGGCCGTTCCAAAGTCTGGGAGCGGTAGCTGAAAGATCCTCTGGGCAGTTGCAGATAATCTAGTTTTTTATAGGTTGCAATAAATTCTTCCCAGAGGACCTTAGTGCACAGGATGGACCTTAGTGCATAATAATAATAATAACAGATGCAAAATCAGAGAGAAAGAAAGAGACAACAACAACAACAATAATTTAATTTTAAAAGGGGAGGTGGAGGCACTCCGATGCCCCCTCCCTGCTGCACTATCATATGGTCCTAACTCCCCCCCCCCACCAACGGAGGCCCAAGTTCAAAAACGTGGGGGGGGGGGCAGGCGGTTGTGGCCAGAGCCCTATGGGCCTTTCCCACCAACTTGGCCCATTGGCCAAGAGTGGGGCCTGCCACTCACCTCTCCACCCCGACCCCAACCCCCTGGCGGTGTGAAGCAGTGTGGCCCTAGAAGCATGGTGCGTGACAGCGAAAGGCCCACTGGCATAGAATCATAGAATCATAGGGTTGGAAGAGACCACAAGGGCCATCCAGTCCAACCCCCTGCCATGCAGGAACTCCCAATCAAAGCATCCCCGACAGATGGCCATCCAGCCTCTGCTTAAAGACCTCCAAAGAAGGAGACTCCACTACTCTCCGAGGGAGTGTGTTCCACTCTCGAACCGCCCTTACTGTTAGGAAGTTCCTCCTAAAGTTGAGGTGGAATCTCTTTTCTTGCAGCTTGCATCCATTGTTTCGGGTCCTGGTCTCTGGAGCAGCAGAAAACAAGCTTGTTCCCTCCTCGATATGACATCCCTTTAAATATTTAAACAAGGCTATCATATCACCTCTTAACCTTCTCTTCTCCAGGCTAAACATCCCCAGCTCCCTAAGTCATTCCTCATAGGGCTTGGTTTCCAGACCCTTCACCATTTTAGTTGCCCTCCTTTGGACACGCTCCAGTTTCTCCACGTCCTTTTTGAATTGTGGTGCCCAGAACTGGACACAGTATTCCAGGTGAGGCCGGACCAAAGCAGAATAGAGTGGCACTATTACTTCTCTTGATCTAGACACTATACTTCTACTGATGCAGCCTAAAATTGCATTGGCCTTTTTAGCAGCTGCATCGCACTGTTGACTCATGTTCAACTTATGATCCACCTGGATACTGTTGTGGATAACACAGGAACCAGAGACCCTCAAATCAGGGAAAATTGAGTTTATTCCTTTAACCTCGGCGGGCCTGAGAGCGCCCCCCCCTTGCTAATCAACATCCTTATATACCATCTTACACAGCTAACTTATAATTATATTAATATATGCATAATTGACTATTTTGATTGGTTACAGAACACAACTCCAAAATCCCTCCTTTCATGATTACGTTACACTTCTATTTGACATGCGCGAACAAATTTAGCTTTCCTCCCCACTGTCTGCTCATACCATCCTTATCTATTTTAGCTTTGAAGCTGACTCTCTAGCCTAGCCTTCAAGGCCAAAAACACACACATTCCTTTGTTCCTGTTTCACTACAGCAGAGCTGAAAAGCCTTTTGCTATCTGCTTGCAAATGTACAGTTTAAACATAGAAAATGAGGCCCCAAGGGTCATCCAATCAGCCCTGAATTAGCTATGAACTTTGTAGTTTTTAACTTTATTTTTCATCTCTTATAATACTCTCCCACCGTGTCCTGCTGGCAATGTCGGGGGCCCGGCGGTGTGTGGTGACACAGTGCCTGGAGGCCCGCTGTTGTTTCCTCCACCCCCAGGTCCCCCCCCACATCACTGGGTTCCTGATGCCTGCCATCCCCCTTGAGCCCTCGTAGATCACCCCCTGCCCTCACCCCCACCCCACTCCCTCACCCCCATTACCTGTTTCCCTGAGACAGGCCTGCAAAGGAAGTCGGGCTGCTAGGCCTCTGAAATGAAGAGAAGGCAGCAGGTCGATCTCCTCAATTGTGGGGAGAGATTTGGATGGTATTTTAATATTGTATGATGTTTTTAAATTGTTGTGAGCCACCTCGATTGCGTGACAGAGGGGCGGGATATAAATAAAATTTATTATTATTTATTATTATTAATTGGCTGCCGGACTGCGAATGGTGGCAGTTACGTGGCACCGGCCTATTTAAGGCCTGGCCCCCATTGGGGAAGTCTCACGAGGCTGGTAAGCCATGCAAGAGCTCCCAAGGAGTTGGTGTGAGATTTCAGCCCCAACTCTCATAGCTGGCCTCATGAGACCCTCTGGCCTCACGAGGATTGTGCTCCCTCCGTGCAGCTGCATGAGGATTTACACAGCATGGCACCAGTTCTCCATGGCACCCGCTGCAACATGGCCCCCCTCCAGAGAGTTGGGATGAGTGTTATCCTGAATTTCAGGACTACCGTTTTTTTAGGAGGTGTGCTCTGAAATTTAAATCTTAATTCATTGTCAAACTTACACGAAATATTATGTGCTTCTCACACAACTTTTAAAAGTTCAAACAGTTCTGACTCCTGCTATTAGAGTGGAGCTTGGAAAAGTTCCTTTTCTTTTTACGACAACTCACTGATTCTCCAAGCCAGCATGGCCGCTGTAAGTTTTCCAAGCTCTGCATTAGACTTTTTCAAAGATGCAATAGATCAATATGAGAGACCAAGGCCAACTTCAGACACAAAAATTTCTTTACACCAAATGCTTACAGAGTGAAGATGGGAAAAGGCATTAAACTGAATTATAAATTGTTGAATGGAATGATACATCAAGTGGCCTTGGCTAAGATAGTCATTACAGTGAACATATTTTAGGCTGCTGTAGGCTTAGTCACTATTACATTTATTTAAAAATGACTTTTGTATTTCTTTTAAATAGAATACCATCTTGAAATTTGATCAGCAATATTACTATGATTTAATAAAAATAAATATATTTTTATATGCCCTGAAGGCTTCCATGCTTCCATTCAAACATGGAGCTTTCCACCTAGCTGTGCAGGCACAGGTAAGAGCTGTAGCCAGATATCATTTTGTGGGTAGTTGACTGCTTGGTCTTATTTCTGCAATTCCTCCTCCTCTTAACCCTGTTTTCTTTTTTCAGGTTCCAGTGATATCTGTGGTGATTTCTTCATACCATAATTTCTTCAACAAAAAGGAGAAAAAAGTTCACAACAGGAGAGTGTGAGACAACATTCAACAATAATACATTGAACCAAAAATACTTTCTGACAGAGGCCTCCTACTGCTCACTCTTTGTTAAATGAAAAGGCATCATGCACCTGTTCCATCTCTCCCTCCCGTAATGGATTTATTTAGTAAGGGGTAAAAAGGATGAAACAGTGGCAAGTCACAGAATGTCTGCCAATTCAGACTGTTTACTTATACTACAAAGTGGTGTGTGTAAGTGCATTCAAGTCATTTGTCAATTTATGCCGATCCCATGAATTTCATGGTCTGTATCACAATCTGCTCCTGGTCTTGTTCTTTAGTTTCTGCTTCCAGTTATGTAGTCATTCCATACATACAACAGTACCCTTGCACATGTTAGCTAAGATCTAGCAGAGGTAGATTGATTGGTTTGGCCCAGGGGTGGTGGTAAATGCCTCACTTTGCCAGAGAAGTGCCTTCCGCTTTGAAGGAGAATGTAATCTGAGAGCAGAGGAGCCACCAGCTGCATTGTGTGGGACATGTGGGATGACCCTATTTGGGGACTTGAAGTCAGATCTGCCTTCTTTTGAAGAGGACCAACCTGGACCTAGAGGTATGTGAGAAACAGTGCCCCATTGCCAATATCCTCTTTTGGACACAGTTTTTAAATAAGTGATGACAGGACTATTTCAGACAATCTTGGAGGAAGCAGATTATCCGGAGCCAATTCAGTCTAATTTCTGGTCATGACCAATGCCTGGTTTGCTCTGAGCGAGGACCTACACCAGGGGAAAGACAGGGAGAATACTACTCAGTGGATCATCCTGGATGTCTCAGCAAATTCCAGTACCATGGATAACAGAATCCAGGTGGATGGGACTTTCTCAGAAGAGACAAGAGATTCTGCTTTTATCTGGGGGACTGGTTCCAGAGACTAACTCTAGTAGTGCATTCATCTTTAGTTCCATGGCCAGCCTAGCTTTGCAAAGAAGGAAAGTCCAGAGGGTGGGAGCAGCCGCTGAGAAGGCTCTCTCCCATGCCTCACCAAACAAACCTGTGACAGTGTCAGGTAGTAAGAGAAAGCCCACCCCTGAGGATCTTGAGGCTCTGGCAGGTTCTTATAGGGACATATGGTCAACCAGATAGTCCAGACCTAAGCTGTATAGGGCTTTATTTATCACGACCAGCACACTGAATTGTGCCTGGAAATTTAAGGGGTTATATGTTCCCTGTAACAGGCCCTAGTCAGCAACCAGGCTGCAGCATTTTGGATCCACTGAAAATTCTGAAGTTTCCAAAGGCAGCCCCATGCAGAATGTATTACGGTAGTCCAAATGGTATGCAATCAAGGCATGTGCCACTACTCAAGGAACAGGTGCAGGTTGCACACTAGCTTTAACCATGCAAATGCACTCCTGACCACCACTGAACCCTGAACGGCCAGGCTCAGTGTTGAGACCAAGAGTATGTCCAAGCAATGAACCTGAAATTTCAGGGAGAGTATAATCCCATCCAGCACAGGCAGTGAGGTGCAGGTTGCCCTTGGCCCACTCAGAAGATAGCAGCTCCCCCCCTCCCAAAGCCTTCCAAGTCCCATGTGACAGTTGCTGCATGGGACTTGGAAGGCAGCCACTCACTCAGTGGGGTGGTACACCCTGGTGATGGTGGCTCCATGTTGAAATTCATTTTGTTAGCTTTGGCCCAGCTTTCTAATATATTCAGGTCATTTTGAATTTTCATCCTGTTTTCTGGAGTATTAGCTATTCCTCCTAATTTGGTGTCATCTGCAAATTTGAGAAGCATGCCCCCTATTCCTTCATCCAAGTCATTGATAAAGATGTTGAAGAGCACTGGGCCCAGGACAGAACCCTGTGGCACCCCACTGGTCACTTCTCTCCAGGATGAAGAGGAGTCATTGCTAAGCACCCTTTGGATTCGTTCAGCCAACCAGTTACTAATTCACCTAACAGTTGTATTGTCTAGCCCACATTTTACTATCTTGTTTGCAACAATATTGTGGGGGACCTTGTCAAAAGCCTTACTGAAATCAAGATATGCTATGTCTACCACATTCCCTTCTTCTACCAAGCTGGTAATTTTATCAAAAAAAGAGATCAGATTAGTCAAGAAACCCATGCTGATTTTTAGTGATTATGGCATTCCCTTCTAAATGTTCACAGACTCTCTGTTTAATGAACTGTTTTAGAATCTTTCCCAGTATTGATGTCAGACTAACTAAGCGAAAGTTATTGAGATCCTCTTTCTTCCCCTTTTTGAAGATGGGGGCAATGTTTCCCCTCCTCCAGTCTGCTGGGACTACTCCTGTTCTCCAGGAGTTCTCAAAGATTATTGCCAGTGGCTCTGAGACAGGGGTAGGCAACCTTTCCCCTTTAAGGGCCGAGGGACTTCAGTTCCCAGAAGCCTCAGCCATGTTGGCCAATAGTCCCATGTTGGCCAATAGCTCCTGGGATCCTGGGAACTGAAGTCCCTCGGCCCTTAAAGGGGAAAGGTTGCCTACTCCTGCTCTGAGATTACATTTGCCGGTGCTTTTAATATCCTTGGATGTAGTTCATCTGGTCCTGGAGACTTAAATTCATTTAGATTAACCAGGTATTCCTGTACTTCATCTTTACTTATTCTGTGCTGTATTTCCCCTATTGTGTCCTCTGCTCCATTTTCCTCAGGTTGAACACCCTTTTACTTTTGTGAGAAGATTGAGGCAAAGAAAGTGTTGAGTAGTTCTGCCTTTTCTCTGTCCCATGTTAGAATTTTTCCATCTTCTCTGCACAGTGGCCCTACCATTTCCTTCTTCTTTCTTTTGCTATGGACATACCCAAAAAAGGCCTTTTTATTGTCCTTAACCCCTCTAGCAAGCCATTTTGCGCTTTGGCTTTCCTGACTTTATCCCTACATGTGCTAGCTATTTGTCTGAATTCCTTTCTAGTGATTTTGCCCCTTTTCCATTTCTTATACATCTCCCATTTAAAACTTAGTTCAGTTGAAACTTCTTTTGTCATCCAACCCGGTTTCTTGAGACACCTCCCATATTTCCTTCTCATTGGAACAGTTTGAGATTGTACTTCAGTATCTCCCTTTTGAGAAACTCCCATCCATCCTGAACTCCCTTCTCCTTTAGTATTCCTGACCACAGGATCACTCCCAGTGTTTCCCTAGGTTTACTGAAATCAGCTCTCCTAAAGTCTAGAATGAGTGTCTGATTATGCCTAGCTTCTCCTTTCCACTGTATATGAAACTCTAGGAGAACATGATCACTCCCACCTAAAGATCCCACCACTTGCACCCCATTGACCAGGTCATCCCTGTTGGTTAGGATCAGGTCTAAAATAGCTGATCCCCTTGTTGCCTCTTCCACCTTTTGGACAAAGAAATTGTCTTTGAGGAAAATGAGGAATTTGCTAGACCTTGAAGTATTGGCTGAGTTTGACTTCCAGCAAAATATCAGGATAGTTGAAGTCACCCATCACTACTACATCTCTCCTTTCTGAGTGTGTGGTCATCTGTTCTAGAAAGGCACCATCCAATTCCTTAGATCTTTGTTGTCTCTAAATTGTATGTTCATTCACCCCCTCTTTTTTCTTCTTTCTTCATTATCTTTTCTTTATCTGTTTTTAGTTTTTGAAAGTACTCTTTCAATGCATGTTTGAATATATATAATGATTTTGATTATCAATTAGACTGTTAATATTAAAAATCAATAAACAAATTTTAAAAAGAGGAAGCCACATGTACAAATCAGATCTAGGACAAATCAATACCTTGGAAGAGCCAACCTGTCAAGGAGAGGAGCATTCAAGGGACATAGGAGATTTTCAGACCTGGGAAAAAAGCCAGGAGTAAAAGATTGGAAAGTTGCGCAATTGCACTGAAGATTTTCAAACACATCATGCTTATCCAGGACTTCTCCTATGAAGATCCAGGAATGCTCCAGCAACAAACCATTCCCTGGGAAGTCCCGGGAATGGTTTCTTGCTGGAGCACTCCTGGATCTTCATGGTTTAAGTCCTGGATAAGGGCCAGGAGTATGCCTTTTTCTTCCCCAATTTCCCCTAGTCTGATAATCTCCAAAGTGATATTTACACACTTGATCTTAGCCAAAAGGCCAAGAAGCGATATTTAACCACTGTTCTTTTCATCTGATACATGTCTGATTTGTATGTGAGATATATTTTTGATAATATAAATGTTTTTACTGCTTGCTACTGATGGGCTTGTGTGGATGATGATGATGATGTTGATGATGATTTTGTTTTTCAATCAGTTTGTCCGAGTAGGAATACATGCTTGTACTTGGCTCCTCAGTAAATTATGCTGAGTTTAACAAGAATTGTTCCTAGATGAGAGTACATGAGAGTATTCCCACAGTTTACATTTAGCCAAAGAAGAATTACCAGTTCTTCTTGAGAGAAAGAGCAGATTATTTTGGACATGTATCCAAACAATTAAGTGTCTCATACTGTAAAGAGGCTGGGTGTGGAAAGAGAAGTTTCTGTAGTTTACAGTTGCTCTGTCTGCTTTTGCTACACAAACCTGTCTGTCCTATTGTGCTCCCAGACATCTCAGTCCTCATCTTCAGAAGACAACATGGAGATGAACCTGGTCCCAAGCATCTTCCTCCTTTCTGTGGTAGCAATCCCACTCCTCTATCTCTGGAGTGACACGGTGAAATATTATAGCAAAGTGGGCTTCATTCTAATCTGGATTGGAATAACCTCCATTGTGATCATCATCCTCTGTGCCCACCGGGGACAGAACATAGACAACATGAGGTGAGAACAGGTTGGTGGGAGAAGGGTAGGCAACTATGCTTTGGCCCTGAAAGCACGCTGCCTTGCGTTCTAACAGAGAAAATGCTGGGTGCTGTTTTGATGTTGTTCGGTGCCTTCTACTCTAAATCTCCAACCCTATCACTGTGTTTTCTAGGGCAGATTTGTCTGGACAAGATTTGTCATTGCCTTCCTCTGAGAATGAGATAACAGTGTGATTTGCCCAAGGTTATCCAATGGGTTTTCATGGCTGAGCAAGGATTTGAACCCTAGTCTAAATACTTTAAAGGCACCAGATGATCATGGAAACTAAGCAGAGTTACCTCTGTTAGTACTTGGATGGGATGGGAAACTAATGAATACCCGGTGCTGTAGGCTATATTTCAGAGGAAGGAACTGGCAAAACCACCTCTGTGTATCCATAAGAAAGCCCAATGAAATTCATGGAGTTTCCATTAGACAACAGGTGATCTGAAGACACATACACACACTCCCAAAGTCCTAGTCCAACACTCAAACCACTACACCATGCTGGCTCTTATGCTGGGTGCTGTTGCCAGGACATAGTTGTGTGTTTTGAATTGTCCCTGCAAAGTGTGACCCCCATGTTTTGTTTTGTTTTGCTCATCAAACTCCTACACTTTTTGGACCCTCTTTTTCCTGCTCAAAATAGAGGGTGAATAGTCTACAGAAGAGACAACCTTTTAAATAGGCGGAAGTCTTCCACACTGCTTTTGTCTCATCATCATCACTATCATCATGATTATTCCTGTCATTGTTGTTGTTATTAGCTTTATTTATACCCTGCCTTTTCGCCAGAACTGGGACTTCAGCTGACTTATAAATTAAAATACAATATAGTTAAAACTTACAAAAGATCCACATTAAAATGGAATTAAAACCAGAAGTGATCTTCTTTTTTTATTTTTGTTTTGGAATTGTGGCAAACTGTGTGGCCCCAAAGAGTGCCAAGGGTAGAAAATTGACCCCTCCAAAAGCTTTCCAAAGTTGCCCATTTCTTAAATAACATCACCTAGGGGTATGAGTGAAGGTTTGCCTTGAAAGCCTATAAATACCGGTATACTTCCGTCAACAAAGTAGATGTGTTTAACAGAAAATTTTGTACAGGCGGCCCTCAATATCCACGGATTATGTATTCACGGATTCAACCATCCACAGCTTGAAAATGTTTTTAAAAGATGTAAATTCCAAAAAGTAAGCCTTTATTTTGTCATTTTATATAAGGGTCATAATTTGCTATGCCACGGTATTTAATGGGACTTGAGCATCCACAGATTTTGGTATCTACAGAGGTCCTATAATCAAAACCCCAGTGAATATCAAGGGCTCACTGTACCAGTGGTAGAGATAATACGAAAAGAATAGGGATAGGTTCTGCTATCTGTTGTTTTGTAGTGCTGTTTTATGTTTGCATTGTTGCATTGCTTTAAAGTGTTTTAAACATTTTTACCCTTTTTAACTGAATTCTATTAACATGTAATTTATTTTAATATTGTAATAATTTAATTCTATTTTAATATACCATTTTGTATGCTTTTAATTGTACTGTTTTTTTAATATTGTAAACCACCCTGAGTCCCAGTTTTGGAATAAGGGTGGGATATTATTATTATTATTATTATTATTATTATTATTATTATTATTATTATTATTATTCAATTTTTTTTGGTAGTTTAATCATCTTTTAACTTTTATATTTTGTGAAATTTGTCCTTTTTTTTTGCCCGTTGTAAGAAAAAGTGTGGAGGAGTGATTTGAGTGTTGGACTACAACTCTGGAGACCAGGGTTCAATCCCCCCCCCTCAGCCATGATACTCCCTGGGTGACCTTGGGCAAGACACACACTCTCAGCCTCAGGGGAAGGCAAAGGCAAACCTCCGCTGAACAAATCATGCCAAGAAAACCCCATGATAAGTTCGCTTTAGGTTCACTGTAAGTCAGAAATGGCTTGAAGACACACAACAACAACAACAACAAGCCTCCTTGACTCTCAAATGGGAGTGGGATGGGGATTATGCTATCTCAAAAGCAAAGCAAGCTAAACTGAAATCAAGACAGTAGAAAATATATAAATCAAGAATGCTTCTCTGCAACACTGGTCCTCTTTAGGAAAATTGTGTGGGAGATTCATATGTCTGTGAGAAAGAGAGACTGAGGAACTGCCTGATACACACTTCTGAAGATGTTATAATTCAAAGGGCATCTCCTCAAGGAAATTTGGCAGGGCTCACTCCTTCCCCTGCTTTTTACAAGTTCTATTTATTCCTTTCGATCACCTGAAGAAACAGCCTGGAGACACAATTCAGGATGTTTTGTTCTGAAGCAAGATGAACCTACTCCGATTTGTTCTTGCCTGTGCCTAGCAGGAAGGGCAGGACTCTGCCTCACCTCTTCTTTCCCTCCTGCTGGGTTGACTGATAAGTGCAAACTAATTTTGTACGTTGAATTCAGTTTGCAACAATTCAACTAAACTGAGGACAAAGGGGGAGGAGAGAGAAACCAGGATATTGTAAGACTAGCTGAGAAACTGGGACAGCAGAGGATTAACTAGGGCCATCTCTGACACACAGGAACAGTTTGCAGTGGTTCCCAAACTGTGCTCCTCCAGATGTTTTGGACTTCCAGCTCCTAGAATTCCTGACTTTTGACCAATCTGGCGTTGAAGTCCAAAACACCTGGAGAACCAAAGTTTGGGAATTATTGAGTTAGAGGGTACGGATAATCCACAAAATTCAAACATGCCAGCTCTTAATGGGACAGCTGGGTAGAAAATAAATGATGCTTCTAAAGGAAAATGAAGTTTTCTGTTGAAGCCAAAAAGAGTTTGAGTATGGGTGAGGGAAGTACGAAGAGGCAGTTAACAGGATCCGGCTTTAAAAAATCTGCTGGATAAGACCAAAGGACTATCTAGTCCAGCACTGTACATGATACTGGATTTCGGATAAAATAGCCTCCCCAAAGCCAATCTGATCGAGCCTCAGAGAAGTCCACCAATGGGTTTAGTTCCAGGATCCCCGTGAATAACAAAATTCATGGATGTTCCAGTCCCATTAAATATCATGACATAGTAAAATGGTGTCCCTTATATAAAATGGAAAATTAAAGTTTGCTATTTGGAATATATATATATATATATATATATATATATTTTCTTCAAGTCATGGATGCTTGAATCCATAGGTAAGGAGGGCTGACTGTATTACAAGATTTCCTGGAAGCCAAGATGGCTGGAGAAATTAATATCCAGGAAAGCTGATGATGGTCACTTAGGGCTTGTTAATACAAATATCAGTGCAGTCTCCAACATTTGCTCCCAGAAGTTAATGGCAAGTGGGATCTAGAAGACAGTGAACAGCACCTAGTCAGATATGCCAATCCTGACTTGTTTTTCTTTCACACTGGCAGAAGATGTCCCATTACACCAGTCTTCCCCAACCTGGTGTCCCCCCCAGACTGCAGTTCCCATTATCCTTAGTCAGCATCTAGAGGCATTAGATGGAAGAACACTACTGTAATCAACAAGGCGTAGTGATGCATCTGACTACTGAAATTTGGGGCTTATTTTAATTTGTGAAAGGTTTATGAAATAACCCTTTGATTTATTTTTGAGGGTTGCAACTTTTGGTCAAATTAAGAACTTTCCAATGGCTAAAATCCCTAATCAGGTTTTAGATATTTTTTTAAAAAAAGTATCAATTGTTTATTAATTTTCAACAATTTTTAGACCTAAATGTGCAAAAACAGTGGGTAGCTCTGTGTAGAGCACATAGAGAGATCAGGGACTATGCCTCCCATTTCCATTAGGAATCACATCTGAATAATAGTCTATATGAGTAGATCTTAAACACATGTACCCTATCGCTCCAACCATTCTTGCTTCTCAGGGAAACACACTTGGAGTTTTGAACTCATCGAAACAGTCTTACTGGCTACAGATTCATTTCTGGACACAATTCAAAGTACCAGTCATGGCCTATAAAGCCCTCTGGCTTAGTCCCCTGGCTTAGGTCCAGACTACCTGAAAAGACCAACCTGCAAGGGTCTTAAGGTCTACAGGAGAAGGCTTTCTCTAAATGTTGCCACCATCACAGATTCGCTTGGTGAAGACATGAGATACAGCCTTCTTGGTGGCTGCTCCCAACCTCTGGAATGCCCTTCCCTGGAAGGCTAGACTGGCTCCCTCCCTGCTTTCCTTTTGCTGTCAGGCAAAGAGGTTTTTGTTCAAATAGTCTTTTAATATGCATTCACTTTCAGGGAGACTTCTTATTGGGGTGCATGCTGTGTTTATTTGTTTTTAGCTTTTGTAATTTTTATTGTAACTTTATACGGTTTTAGTGAGACGATTTTAATTGTTTTTTAAACCTTCATGACAACCTTGTGAGGTATGCTCTGTATGCATGTGTGTGAGAGAGAGAAAGAGAGAGAGATTGAGAAATTGTCCCATGTGAGCTTCATGACTACTTCCTACCCCAGACATAAAGTTACTGACAGTTTTATCCTTTTCTAATTACACTCAACAAGGAATTTTACAGCAGCTGCACCCTGGTTTGACAATTTCATTGAGCTGTCCACCATAGCCCTAAAATCCTTGCAGTCCAGTCTGGGATGTCTTGCAGGCTGAATTAAAGTCAAGGGCTGGAGGTTCTCCTCCTTTTCAATACAACCTAATAGGCAAAGGGCCATAAGAGAAAAGGCATACAGTGCCAACGTACCAGAGACATTGGCAAAGGGCTGTCATGTATAGGAGCCCCTTAAAGAAGCTATCCGAGGTATTGAACTAAATTGCATGATAGGGTTTGGTACCTTCAATAACGCCTTTAAAAGTCAGACTAGACTAGGATCTGAATTGGATACAGTGTCCCAAAGCCCTGGGAGCCACCAGCCACTGCTACTAAGAAGACCATATTTTTCGTACATAGTTCAGCTGTTAGCAGTAATGGGAACTTGTAGGTGCTACTAAATTGGTGGCCCAGTTAGAGGAATCAACCTTCAAAACTGCAATGCTGGCAGAGAAGGAAAGGATATCTCCTTTGGAAATATCAAACTCATTTCCTGTGGCTAGAAATAATTGTCCTTTATGCCAAAGTATAGCACTTGTGTTATTTGTTCTTTTGGCAGGGTTCACAATAGGATGCTGAGCTACATGACATATTTCCTTGGCATCAAAGTCAAAGTCCAAGGCCTTGAAAACCTCCCAGATGAAGACTCCTATGTGATGGTGGCCAATCACCAAGGGGCTCTGGATTTCGGTGGTAAGTGGATCATAAATGCTGTGTTATCTGCTTAGTGGGAGAGCCTCCTGGGGAAAAGGATGAGGTTGTTTGTAGGGTGTATATGATATATTTTGGCATCCACCCCAGAGCTCTTCTTTACAAACTGTGCTTCTTCAGGGAAAAAGTACATATGCTTTCTGTTACGTGCCTTCAAGATTTATTCAGAGGAGATTTGACATTGCCTTTCTCTAAGGATGAGAAAGTTGAACTTGTCTAAGGTCACCCGGTGGGTTTCTATGGTTTAGAAACTGATTGAAACCCCGGTCTCCCAGAGTCTTAGGCTGCACCCACACTGCAGAAATAATCCAGTTTGACACCAATTTAACTGTCAACGGTAGTTTTGTGAGACATTTTGCCTTCTCTGTCAGGGAGTTCTGGTGCCACGACAAATGACAATTCCCAGAATTCCATAGCATTGAGCCATGGCAGTTAAACTGGTGTCAGACTGGATTATTTCTGCAGTGTGGGTGCAACCCTAGTATGCATCCACACCAGTGTTCAAACCACTACACCACACTGGCTCTGATAAACATGAACATACTTTTGTAAAATTAATGTAAATAGACTGTTGCTGCACATGTTTCTGGCTGTGGTCTTTATCCTTTAAGCAGATAAACAAAACTATAAACACTACTAAATGACAAAAACAAACAGTACCAACACTACTGACTTCCCACCCTCTAATTGATGCATACGTTCCACAATTTTCTATACTTTCTTTAAATGGTAATGTGTTTATGCTTCTACTTAATACTAACTCTGTTTAAGTTACAAAATTACTTACAAAGCCTAAAAATGTATGGTTCCATTGAGACTGTAAAAAAGTAATAAGCAACTCCCAAGATTCCTTAATCCAGTGGCATCCCTAGGGTTGATGTCACCTGGTGAAGTCAACCCCATCATAACCCCAACATAATAATAATAAGCCTAATAGTCAACACATATTAAAAAGAGAATCCTTAGGAATGCTTTTTGACACTAACGTTACTGGTAAATTGTAATTCCATATACCACTGAATATAATGCAAATAGTTGTGACATAAACAACTAGCAAAATTAAAAATTATACCTTCAAATTACAATATCATATGCACAACCTAAATGTACCTACATATAGATAGTGAAGGTTTGGTTAAAATGTGATGTTTTTAAAGGAAATTAAAAAAGAATAGTTGTTTTTTTTTAAATCAATTTTTTAAATTAAACTTTTGAAATTTTAAATTAAAAAACTTCTGGGACCTCTTCCTTCTCCTCCCACTGAGCTTCACGCCACTCCCACCATCTCTTAAAGCAGATTAATGCCACAGCCCATTTCTGCCAAAAGGTAGGTATTTGAGGAGGTGGTATCTTACCTTAAGGTGTAAACTGGTGCAGTCCGTACCCCTGTACCCCCCTAGTGATGCCACTGCCTTAATCAACATTAATTTCTCCATTTCAGCAAGTTCAGTTGTCTTCATCAGCCAATCTTCTTTTCACCATCTTTCTACTCGTGGGCATAGACTATTCTTGCGCAGTAATTATATATTGTAAAGTCCTTCTGCATTTCTTCTTGTATTTTTTTGGTTAACATTCCCAACAGAATTTTTTCTGGCATCAACTGAATTTTATTTTTAAAAATATTCTCCATGGAAGTTCTTTCTAATGTTAAGGTAAGATCTCTTTTCCTGTAGTTTGAATCCATTACTCTGGGTCTGATTCTCGGGAGCAGCAGGAAACAAGCTTGCTCCATCCTCAATATGACATCCTTTAAAATATTTAAACATGGCTGTCATGTCACCTCTTAATTTGCTCTTCCGCAGGCTAAACACACCCAGCTCCCTATGCTGCTCGTATTTCTGATCTCTGCTCCCTGAGACCCTTTAAAACTAGTGTGGGCAAAGTGTGGCCCCAGGGTCATTTTTGTAACCCCTGGGGGTCTCTGAGGTAAAAAAATAAATAGGGTTTTTGTGCTCCAAAATGCCCCCAAATGCCCTCCTGTGGGTGTAGAGGGCATTTCCATCATGTTTGTAGACCCTCTGGGTCTCCCAAGGGGAAAATAAATAAATACATTGCAAAAGGGTTTGATTCCCCATTCGGCCACCGAAATCAACTGTGTGACCTTGGGCATGTCACATGCTCTCAGCCTCAGAAAACCCTGTGATAGGTTTGCCTTAGAGTTGCCACAAGTTGGAAACAACTTGAAGACATACAACAACAAAAAGCCCTAAAATGGCATTTTCACCCCCTGCCCCCAGCCAATTTGGGCCCAGAGGAGGCCTTTGTAAAAACACTTTCTGTTAAGAAAAGCTTCTCATGGACCTAAAATGTCCCCAAAACAAGATGACAGTGCCTATTTGTTCCCAGAGGAAATGCCAGGGACTGAGCCTAGGTCTCTTTTGTATTTTCACAACCACTGATAACAGGTTGTTGTGAAGCATGTTCTCTCTTTCTTTCTCATAAACACATTTTTGATGCTCTTCCTCACAGTGTATTCTGAGTTCTTTCCACCACGCTGTGTACCCATTTGTAAAAAGGAGTTTCTATACATGGGACCTCTGGGCCTGGCTTTTTGGCTGTGTGGCTACTTCTTTATCGATCGGCAGCACAGATCCCAGGCCATTACAACCATGTTGCACATACAGAAAACCATGCTGACCAACAAGGTGAGTACAAGAAAGAGGATCAGTTTATGGCTATCTCTGTTCTTACCTAGTCCATAATTATCCAACAACCAGTAAGGCAAATGTTCAAGAGTGGGAGTTAGTAGGGGAGGCTGAAAGGCGATTGTCCTGAACTCTAGGACATAACACGATTTTTAAAAACAGCTTAGAGCTCTTATATACATCTTAATTTCTTGTCAGACTTCTAGTTTAGATTTACTGCTTACCTACAAACAACACCTATCCAGGATTTGATTCTGAATGAGCATGCTAACCTGGCCTGTATCACAGAAACCTGGTTGGATGAAACTGATGGGGTTACTCTCTCTCAGCTTTGTCCATTGGGTTCTCAGTGTAGCAACAGGCAAGGACTGGAGTGCAGGGAGTTGTAGTTGTAGTGGTTTATCATGAGTCTGTTCCCCTGACCAGGTGACCCATCCCACAGTCTGCAGATTTTTCACTATATACACTTGGCCCCCCACATTTGCAGCTTTGACTTTTGAGGATTTGATTATTTGTGCTTTTGATTAATATGTTCTCTCTAGGAAGCTCTAGGTCAGGGGTAGGCAACCTAAGGCCCAGGGGCCGGATGCGGCCCCCTGAGGCCTTTGGACCAGCCCCAGGCTGGTCCTGCCGCTGCCACCGCCGCCGCCCACCATGATGATATTGATTATTGTTGTTATTACTTGTTCTTGGGGTTTTCTTGGCAAAATCTCCACAGGGGGTTTGCCATGGTTTTTCTGGGGCTGAGAGAGTGTGCATGGATTTTTTTAAATTTTTTAATTTCTTTTAAAAAATTATTTTTATTTTTATTTATTTATTTATTTATTTTTGGTGCTTCGGCCCCCCAATTGTCTGAGGGACAGCAACCCGGCCCCCAGCTCAAAAAGGTTGCCTACCCCTGCTCTAGGTCCTCCAGCACAACTTTGCCAGATGTTAACCATAGAGTTATACTGGAGAACCTAGAAGTTCCTAGAGAAAACACTTCTCTAGGCATTTGTATGTCTTCTGACAGATGTTGACCACAGAGTTGCACTGGAGGATCTGGAGATTCCTAGAGAGGTGTTCCCTTAGGTAAAAAGAATTGTGTTTTTTAATTTGGGGTTTTCCCACATTCACAAAGGTTCTTCACTCCAACCCCAGCGAATGTGGAGGGACCACTATATACTTGAAGGTGGGTGGCCGGGCCAGAATAGAGATTCTGTTGGTGAAGAATTTGTTGAACTTTTCTGTTGGTGCAGAATTTGTTGAACATATGGGTGGTATACTTGGAGAAGTGAGAGCCACCATATGTCTACTAGACCAGTGGTTCTGAACCTTTGGCCTTCCAGATGTTTTGGACTTCAGTTGTCAAAATTCCTGACTGTTGGCCAAGTGAACTGAGGCTTCTAGTAACTGAAGTCCAAAACATCTGATGGACCAAAGGTTGGGATCCTCTGTACTAGAGCCTTGCTTTTCCTGCTCATTAAAAGGGCCAGAGGAGGGCTGACTGAATGGGTATAGGGCCAATGTTTGAAGGAGTCACTTGTCTACCTCTGTTGGAAAAAAAATCCCTTCCTGGATCCCTCCATAATGGATAACTCTGGGCCGGTGTCCAATTTTTGGGCACAGTAATAGAATAAAGATAAAGAAAACTACTATAATGACCAGTGCAGAGAAACAGAAGATAACAACAAAAAGGGAAGAACAAGAGACCTATTCCACAAGATCCGGGAGATCAAAGGAAAGTTCAAATCAAGGACTGGAACACTCTATGGGGGGATGCAGACCAGGGCGTCGGGGACGCCCTGGTCCGGAGCGCCGCGGGACCTCGGCAGCCGGACCGCGGCGCTCCTGTGGCATCCCTGGAAGGAGCGCAAAATCAGCGCTCCTTCCACAAGACAGGGAAAGTGCGCTCTAAACGCGTAGGGCGCACTTTCCCTGCCTTTTCCGCCGCAGCGCGTGCGGTCGCTGCGGCGGGAGGTTGCCCCGGAAGCGCCGGCCGTGCGGAGGGCCGGCAGCTCCCAGGGTGACCTCAGAAAGAGGAAGGAGCACCGCTCGTGCGGTGGCTCCTCCTCTTCCGGGTCTCGCAGACGACTCTTTTAGTCATCTGCCGAGGCCCTATGACAATAAAAATAACATAATTCAAGACCGGAAGGAATAAAAAGACACTGGATGCAAAACACAGAACAGTTATATAAAAGAGATGACAACATGAAGGACACACGGAACAAAGAGCCATATGAAGATGAACCCCAAATTCTAAAAAGTGATGTGGAATCTACGAATCTTTGACTGCATAGATTATGAAAGGCTATAGAATGCCCTTAAAGACATGGGAGTGCCAACACAACTGATAGTCCTAATAAGGAATCTGTACTCAGGACAAGAAGCTACTGTCAGAACAGAACATGAAGAAACAGGATGGTTCCCAATGCTTTTGACACCCAACTCAATTTCTCCTTTCCTTGTGAGCCACCTTGGGTCTCTTTTTTTTTTTTTTGGAGAAAAATGAAATAAACAAACAAATGAATGAATGAATGTAAAGACTATGCAGGATTCTGGCCAATAATAACAACAACAGCAACAGCAACTCTGTCTACATCCTACTGAAAGAAGCATTGTGTGCTCCTCACACCTGTTAAGGAAAAACAACTGAAATATTATTGATTCCTGGTATTAGAACAGAACTTGGAAAAGTTTTTTAAGGGGGGGTGTTATGATTTATAGATTCTCCTGATCAGCATGGCCACTGTAACATTTCCAAGCTCTTCATCAGAATATTGTGATGATCTGACAGATCACGAAGGGAGAGCCAGACTTCAAACACAACATTTCCCTTACTTAGATCTACAGAGTGCAGGAGTGGAAGAAGGAATTAAAGGCAATTATAAATTGTTGAACACAGTGATACATCAGTTGGCGTTGACTGTGATAGCCATTACAGTGAACATGTTTTAGTCTGTTCAGATCTAGCTCTTCTTTACTTTTTTACCCTTTTTTGTATTTTTTTAAGCTGAACACTGTCTTGAAATTTAATCAGATGACCAACAATATTACTATGTTTTAATCAAAATAAAGATACATTTATGTTATTTAAATAATTTTAAATTATATTTAAAATCCCAGAAGGTTATATAAAGGAAGACCTCACATTATCCTTTCTCTGGCTTACTTTCTCTTTCAGTTTCGTATCTTTATATGTCCTGAAAGCACCAGGAACTACTCTACCTCCATGCTGCCCTTCAAACATGGGGCCTTCCATCTAGCTGTGCGGGCACAGGTAAGCTGCCATGTCCTTGCAACATTACATGGCTAGTTGGGTGGGTTTTATTTCCACAATTGTCCTCCTCCACTTAACCTTTTTTACTTCAGGTTTCTGTGGTACCTGTGGTCATCTCTTCATATGAGAGCTTTTTCAACAAAAAGGAGAAAAAGTTCACAAAAGGTGAGTGTGAGACAATGAACATCATTGACACTTCCAGATAGAGCCCTACTAGTGTTAACCCTCTGTTAAATTCACCAAAATGGTGAAAGGTCTGGAAACCATGCCTTATGAAGGAGCAGCTTAGGGAGCTGGCTATGTTTAACCTGGAGAAGAGAAGATTACGGGATGACATGGTAGTCATGTTTAAATATTTGAAGGAATGTCATATTGAGGATGGAGCAGTAGCGTCACTGGGGGAGGGGGTGTGGACTGCACCAGGTGACACCCCAGATGGGAGTGACACTACAGAAGACAGGGGTGACACCTGGTTGGCCCCCGCCCCCCACAGGGACTCCTTGGGGGTCACCGGCCCAGGCAGGTGGCTGTTTTTCTCGCTGCGTGGCCATTTCTCTCAGCCACACCACCGTTTTCCCGGCCTGCACAGCTGTTTGCATGGGCCTGGGGGGGTGTCTCCAGGCCTCGGGATGAGGGTATGGTGGTTCCGGGCCTAGGGGGTCTCCAGGCCTTGTGGGGTACCTGGGTCTTGGGGGGTATTCAAGCCTGGGGGGGTGTCTCTGGGACTGGTGGGCAGCAGGTGGCTGTTTTCCTGGACATGCCACTGTTTCCCCGGCCGTGCTGCCTTTTTCCCAGCCTGTGCAGCTGTTTTCAAGGGCCTTGGGGGGAGTCTTCGGTTTGGGTGGCTGGCTGGGTGGTGGCCATTTCTGCAGCCCACATGGCCACTTTCCGCATGACCCCACCCTTGGAAATCCTCCCCAGAAGTCCTGACCCCAGAAGCCCAGCCTCCCTGCACCGGGATGCACTGGGATGGAGCAAGCTTGTTTGCTGCTGCTCCACAGACTATGACCTGGAGCAATAGATGCAAACTAGAGGGAAAGAGATTCCACGTCAACATTAGGAAGACGTTCCTGACAGTAAAATTTGTTTGATGGTGGAACATGCTGCCTTAAAGAGTGGTGGAGTCTCCTTCTTTGGAAGTTTTTAAACAGAGACTGGATGGCCATCTGTTGGGAGCTTTCATTGTGTATTCCTGCACAGCAGAGGTTGGCTCTGTGGTCTCTTCCAACTCTATTCATCTGTGATTCTATGATTCTAATTAGAAGGCATCGTGCAGCTTTTTCCATAATGGATTTTTTCTGCTTTTTAAAAAAAAAGATGGAAGAAACAATGGGAAGACACCAGTCAAATGCCAACTGCAGACCAATCTCTCTTTCACATTTAGATAATTATATGGCTTCCTCTTATGGAATCCTGGGATTTGTAGTTTCATGAGGTATTTTATAAATCTTTGGCAGAAAGCTCTACATCTTCCCAAACTACAAACCTAAAGATTTTGTAGTATGTAGCCATGGTATTATTTCTCTTCCCCTTATATTCATAACTCTTCTGTAGTGTTGCTGCTATCTGCCCATATATTAAGCTTGTCCACTTGGTCCATCTCTAACTGACTGGGCCATATAAGGCTTCTGGAGGTGACAGATCCAACTGTTGAGTACACCAAAGAAACTAGCCAGATTGTCACTGAAAAAGGGAATATGTCAAATCTTTGTGCTATTGGTCCACTATCATAGAGTCATAGAATCATAGAGTTAGAAAGGGCCTCGTGGGTTTGAGGCAAGATCTCCAGGTAGACCATCCACAGCTGGTAGCTGTCCAGCCTCTTTTTGAAGATGACTCACCACCTCTAAGCAATTCTCACTTCTGCCTCTTTGCAAACACCAATTTCAGAGAGTGATCTGCTACATCTAGTTGGTGGGTGGTGTAATGGGGCAGTCCTGTTTTTGTTACTGAGGTCATGAAGTCTTCAGCCACCCCTCATTAAATTGCATCAATATTTATTTATTTATTTTATATCCCACCTTTCTCCCAGCATGGTATTCAAGGCAGTGCACAATGTTTTTAAAAACAATACATTTTTAAAAAATGTCTTAGTACAAATGTTAAAACAGAATTCAACTAAATTTCAGTTTCAAAAACACAAGTTAAAACAATGTGAAAAAGACATTTAAAACAAAATGAAAACACTCCACCATTAAAAGTTCTATCTGCCAACATAATAAAAAACAAATGCCTCCTTATGCTTTTGTTTTGTTTTGTTTTTTGAGGTCCCTCAGGTTAAACTCTCTGGACAAAGCCATCACTCTCAGTTTACAAAGGGAGTCTGTGTTTTGGCCTCTCCTTCACTGGAGGCAGTGGTAGAAGCAGAAAAACGATAATATATGGCATTGAGGTTTTGATCGAAGCTTGTAACATAATGTGTAGCCGAAGCTTAGGAAGTAACTTTTATTTACATGTTTGTAATGTTGGTTCAGTGTTTGTCTTTGTCAGGGTATGTAATATATGTATCTACATATGTATGTATGTTATGTAAGGTATGTATGTTTTATGTACTTAGATGTGTTTGTTATAATAAAACTTAATTAACAAAAAAAGAAAGAAAGGGAGTCTGTGGAATAAGCAGAATGCCCATAGAATCCCTGAGGGCTTTTGAATCTTAGTTTTAGCAAGAGGTACAGATAAAGTTTTTCTCATATTTCTCTCTTGTCTGCCCACAGGGAAATGCATTGTCCAGATACTGCCCAAAGTGGAAACACAAGGTCTCAATGCTGAAAATGTCGCCGAACTCACCAACCGGGTACGGGACACCATGCTGAATGTCTTCTACCAGATCTCAGAAGTCAAACAGTGAGATTCAAAGATGGTGCTGCTGCTGATGGCCTATATATATCTGCAATAAACATGGTTTTCAGTTGCAGATGAACTGGCAGGCAGGTGACCATCAGTCTAAAGTATGCTAACCAATATTTCTTGAAAATACTGTACTTTACATGAATTAAGACACACCATGCATTAAGGCAGATCATACAAGCCTTCATGGCTTGGGTCCAGCTTATCTTAGGGACCGCCTCTCCCCATATGAGCCCCCCCGTGCCCTTCGGTCAGCGGGTAGGAATTTACTGCATCAACCGAAGTCGAGGTCTGTATATACCTCGCGGAGCGCATTTTCCGTTATTGCCCCCAAATTATGGAATGGCCTGTCGGATGAGATCCGTCTTATTACAACAGTTACTGCTTTCAAGAAAGCAGTTAAGACGGATCTCTTCCGGCAGGCCTTCCCGGAATAACCCTCCCAGAGGACGAATATTGATTCCTCCCCCCCTCAAAGCTCTCTGCTGTTCTGCCGTTCCCTGCATTTGTATTGTTTTGTATTCTATTGTATTTTATTGTATTTTATTGTTATATTCTGTGTTTTAATATTACTAAGTTTAATTCTGTCTTAAGGGGAGTGGGAGGGAATGGGAGGAGGGATTGGGATATTGGATTGTTTTAACTGTACTGTCTTAACCGTTGTAAGCCGCCCCGATTGCGATGCAGAGGGGCGGGGTAGAAATAAAACTTATTATTATTATTATTTATTACTTATTAGTTAATAATTACAGTATACCACAAATAAAGAAAAATGATAAATTCTTTTACAGAACATGATTCTCTTAATATTCTACTTTTATGAAAGATAGTTGACAATTTAAAATGCATTCAAAAGAGGTAACAGGTGTTAGGTAGCCCTGCATATGCTGTACTATATTTTGGGTCCTCTTATTTTCTTCTCATATCTGGAGATAGCATGTTTTCAGAGATCGATAAACTTTCAGGAAACTAGCCCAGGAAAAAGAATATGTCCCAAGGCATGTGGACACCCTGGTAAACAAGATCATCAAATTTAAATGTGAGAATTAAGTTGTCCTTTCTTCTACCAAGTAATCTGTATTTCCTCTTGTAATTTGAGACAAAGGATCTCCTCACACCTGAAGTAGTAAGACAGTCTCTCTGCCTACCCTCTGTTGTGTCCACAGCCAAACCTCCCAGGAATATCACTATTTTGACACACTAAATTTAAAGTCATCAACCAGCCCAGAATCCCATTGTTGATTCCTGGGAAAAGACATTCAGCCTTTGTTACCTGACCAGATAACCCATCACTTGGAGCTAGTTTTAAGGTATGGTTCCAAAACCTGACCAGCTTTGAATGTTCTGTGTTGCCCTCACACCTCTCAGTCTGAGCCATCCAGATTTCCATGGTCTTATCATCAGACATGTAATTATAACTCACTGCAAACTCCTACAAACTCAGCTATCCCATTTCCATATTTCCATTTTGGTTAGTTCTGTATGCTGTGTCTGTTTGAACTAGTATCTTATGTGTTTGACTGCACTCTGCATTTTTCTAGATAAAACCTTCTTAATTCACCCAAAACCTAGAGTCTTCCTTAGTTAGTACTGGTATAAACTAGTGCATATGGTCCAAAGGTTACCCAAGCCTCTTGCAAAAGCTAATCCCCCAAACATCTGAAGTAATACTGACAGTTGGTGGGGACCCCCCCCCCCAGTCCCCTCACCTGTTCTTTGGGTAATACAGGTGTGTAATTCCTTTCCACTGGGCTTCAGGTCTGGGTTTGACACTCAACCTGCTTTGGTTAACCTGTGTCATAGTAAAGAAACATAGGAAATATAGCACTGATTATTATCCTGGACTTCTTGGCTGCTTCTGAGACCATGAACAATAATATAACTCCTGGGCAGGTGGCATCCTTGTTTCACCATGTGTTCTTGCTCACACGTATATATGAATTTGCATACTTCTCAATATTCTGCCAAATCCTGTAATACGTAATGGTTAGCTGTTGTTTTGGTTGCTGTTATTTTTCTTTTCCTATTGGAAATCCTATAATCTATACAAGTATATTTAGACATGGTAAAGGTAATAGCAGTTGAGGCTGGCATATCATAGAAGCTTGGTAGTTTAGTTGATGGGAGTTGGAGTGTTTGTTCAGGAGAAAAATAATTGCTTGGCTAGAGTATGCACAGATGAGTGTGGAAGGAAACTGGTCCCAAATTCCATCAAGGCCAGTTTTATGGGAAACCTGAAAGGGTCTAAAGTGAAAGTATATGAGAGCGGGTGAGTAAACAAGAAAGGGTACAAGAGTGTTTTGGCTTATGAACAAATCAAGGTAAAGCCTGCAAATTTATAGGGTGGGGCATTGCTTCTTCTATGCTCACGTTTGAAAATTATGTTAGTTTTGTTTACATAAGTCATACTGTTAACTTGTTTATTACTAAAATAAAGTTTTGCTTTTGGAATACAGAGGACTAATTTACTGAACTCAAAGGAGTGGGTGGTTGCGACAATACTCATATGTTTAAATATGAATAGGGAAATGGGGAGATCTCTTCCAGAGGTACAACATGTACACATCAGATTATGCAATGTGTTTCAAAAATGCAGTATGTGGGTGAAAGGTAGGATAGAAAATCATCATCATCATCATCATCTTCCTTTGTTTCCACAATTATAGAAATGGAAGAAACAATAGGTTGAAGAGTCAAGCAGTGTCTGACAATATATAGTTGCTATGGCTGCATGCAACCAGTGTCTCAAAAGTATTATCCCTCCCTGCCAACTCTGGAAATGTCTTTAGAAAGCATTCAGTTAGGCAAATGTCAACAAAAAAGAAATCATGGGACCCTCAGATTAAAGCAGATTAAGGTTCACCTAACAGGTTTTTCAGTTGTCTTCTTTATGCACAGACATCGATTGTGTGGGTAAGTTTGGGGGTGTCTCCTTCCTTCCCTGTACCATAGCTTCAAGATCATGAAATCTAAACACCAGAACTTTCATATGAAAACTAGGGGGAATTTACAGAATATTGACAAGCTGGAACATGTCCTGAGAAAAGTAACCAAGATGATCAAGGGTCTGGAAACCGAGCCTTGTGAGGAATAATTTATGGAGCTGGGCATGTATAGTTTGGTAAAGAAACAGCTGAGAGGCGACATGATAGCTGTCTTTAAATACTTGAAGAGGAACCATGGAGAAGATGGAACAAGCTTCTTTTCTGCTTTTCCAGACTAGAACATGAATCAATGGATTCAAATTATAAGAAAAGTGATTCCACCTAAACATTAGGAAGAACATTTTTTTACTGTAAGAGCTGTTCAGTAGTGGAATAGATTGACTCAGAGGATGGTGGGCTCTCCAACTTTGGAGGTCTTTAAAAAGGTTGGATGGGCATTTTTTCCAGGAGTGCCTTAACTGTGGCAGGTGGTTTTTTGAGATCTCTTCCAACTAATGATTCTATGATTTTATGAAAACCCTCCCCAGTCTTCTCCATTATGTGCTATGACCAGGTCCCTGATGTATTTTATTTTGGTATATATTTTCTTTCACTGTGCCATACTTACAGTATTGCACCCAGTGGCATCACTAGGGTTGGTGTCATCCTGTGTGGCAACTCATGTGCCATTCTCCCATTGACCCCCTCATATACAACATCATACAGAATCCTTAGTAAATTGTTTTGTATTTATGTTATTCATAAATCATAATTCTTGTATATCACTGAATGTAATGGTAATAGTTGAGACATAGACAACTAGCAAAATTAAAATTACACTTTTAAATTACAATATCATGGGCACAGCCTAAATGTATTTACATGCACATAGTTTCACGTGGTTACAGTAAAAATTTGATAAAATGTGATGTTTTTAAATAAAAATTTAAAATAATAAAAAATATTTTAAAATTATTTTTGTAATTTAAAATTTAATTTTAAACAATTCAGATCTGGGACCTCTCCTTTCTCCTCTTGCCTCACTTACACCCATCTCTTCAGCATTTTAAAGGGATGCAGGCAAACATCATAGCCCATTTGTGCCAAAAGGCAAATGTTTGTGGAGTGGTGATGTCACCGCCTCCTTAGGGTCACCTTGTGTGACCTAAACCCCCTACCACCCCCCTGGTGACACCCCTGAGCAGAATTCAGTTCTCTTTCTGGTTTTAACTTGGTTGGCTTTGACACTTGGCCACAGTACTCAAGGCAGTTGTCCTGCTGCATTTGCACATTCAAGATCTTTCCTTGATAATATTTTGCTATTCTACAGAAATTTAAAAAGGAAACCAGGAACTTAAGCTTCCCCTCCCACTACCCCTGATGCGTCATATTGCTACCGCACTCAACCTCTTTTAAAATTAATTAATTAATTAATTAATTTTTAAAACCCATACCAGCAGACAGGACAGGAATGGAAAGATCAGAGCTGCTAAAAAAATCCACAAAATACAAAAGTTAAAAAATAAATTAAACAATCAGGAAAAAAAATATACCAGGTTAAAACATTTATTAACACATACACACATACCAGCAAGGCAATTAGCAATATCCAAGGCATTGTGTAAGATGGGCAAATATAAACATTAATCAAATGCCTGTCAGAATAGAAAAGTCTTTGCTTATCTGTGAAAAGAAAGTAGGGAGGGTGCCAGTCTATCTTCTTTGGGAAGAGCCTAGGGGCAGCCACTAAGAAGGCCCCTCCCGTGTTCCCACCAGATGTACCACCCTCCTTTGCATTGATGACACAGGATGGCATATATCACATTAGACTAGAGGATGAGCAAGTGACATTATAGGTGATGTGATTAGGTCCTGTGATGACATTTCCTGAGTAGATACGTAGGCAGAGTTGACATTTGGGTTCAGTTGTTTCATTCACATGTTCCTATTGATCGTTTTGGATAAAAAGTATCCTGAAACATGGAGAAGTGCTTTTTGTTGTTGTTGTTGGAGGGTGGACTTGGGCTTGGGAAGATTATTGTGTGCTTTTATTGTTGTTAGCCGCCCCGATTACTTCTGTAGAGGGGTGGGATAGAAATTATTATTATTATTATTATTATTATTATTATTATTATTATTATTATGGTGTTGTGGAGTATTCTATCTCCATTCTTTCCATGTTATTTCTGCCTCTGGTACCAAATTTTCTGTCAGAAAAGTAATGCACAAAACACATCTTCATGAGCATACTTGTACACCACTGATCTTGGTCTGTATTTGCACAACTCAGCTTGGTTTTGCAGAAAGATCAGAGTGACCAGATGTCCCCCTTTTCCAGGACATGTCCTACATCCCAACCCTCTGTCCTGGAGGAAGTTCAAAATGTTCTCCATTTTGAGCATCACTGAGAAGTATGAATTTATATTTATATTAATGTTTTTAGATTTTGTTTTCTAATGTTCCACATTTTTCTTGAATGTTCTACATTTTGTGGTGCCTTGTCCTCCTTTGTGGTTATGACATCTGGTCACCCCGAACAAGATGTGAGTGCTACAAGAGCTGGACCCAGATTCTCCATTTTGGGCCATCTCCACCCAGCCAGGGACAGTAGGGCTTCAGTTCCTGTATCAAGGGCTAATCCTGCCGCTGAATGTGCCTAAAGAGTACCGATGCCAATGTAGCATAGTGGTTTGAGCACTGGACTAGGACTCTGGAAACCAGGGTTTGATTCCCAGCTTAGCCATGAAACCCATTGGGTGGCCTTGGGCAAGTCACACACACTCAACGTTAGAGGAAGGCAAGAGCAAACCTCCTCTGAAAAATCTTGCCAAGAAAACCCCAGGATAGCTTTGCTTTAGGGTTGCCATAAGTCGGAAATGACCTGAAGGCACAGAACAACAACATTCGAATGCGATTGGTTTCAAATTGTACTTAGCATATATCCTGTCACTGACACCTTAATGTTTTCCACTAGCTATTACAGAGTTTGTTAGCTGAATTGGCTCATTCTAAAGGGTGGTGGGTGTGATTATTCTTGTTTATGAAAGGTGTTCTTTTAGCAGGTTTAAGGAAATTTTAATTGCAGTGTTTGCTAGCCTGCTAATGGAAGTTTCTGTATTAGATTATGAAATGCGTTTGATGTATTTCTGACTATAGTTGTTTGTTTGTTTACCTGTACACCAAGGCTGAAGAATCTTTCTGTCCAGATTTGCATTCCTGGGCTTGGAGGCAGGGCAGGTAATTTCCTGAAAAGATGTCATCCAAAGTGCTTTGGAAATTTGCCTGTCAGACATTGCTCCCGCCTTTTGTATATGGATGATTAGTATTGTTCAGTTGCCTGGAACATAATTTGGAGAAGCAGCATATGAAAAAAACAACCCACCAAAACGCCCTTGTTAATAGTCATAGCACACCCTCTAATATTTCACAAATGGAAATATTTCACAGATGGAGCACACACGCAAACAAACATGCAGTAGGTAGAGCCATCAGTCCTGTTCTGCTTTTAGCGTGGATTGAAATTGCAAGAAAAGAGATGCCACCTGAAAATTAGGAAGAACTTCCTGACAGCAGGGGTGTTATTGGGAGTGTAGGGGGTGCGGATCACACCAGGTGACACCTTAAAGGAGGGTGACACCACTGCTTCCAAAACATTTACCTTTTGGCAGAAATGGGCCATGGCACTCGCCTGCATCCCTTTAAAATGCTGAAGAGATTGTGTGAGTGGGTTGAGGCTGAGTGGGAGGAGAAAGGAGAGGCAACATGTTTTTTTTGGGGTTTTTTAGAAAAGTTTATTGAGTTTTCTTATAAAATAAACATAAGACAATGACAACAATACCAACACACATAAAATTACATGAATATATAAATGTACAAATCCACAAACAATAAGACTATAAAACAATACATTAAATAATACAATACCAACAAAACTAACAACAAATTCTAAAAAAGGACTTCCAAAATCAAAAGCGATGGTTATATTTTCCTTTAGTCAATACTCCCCTTAATCCGAAATAAACAGCATAATTTTCCTGTAACCATCATCTTATCCAATTTAGCTAACTTCCTTCTAATTTCAAATAAATCCGTGAATAGGGAAATCTTTGTCTGGGATCTAATGATTCTAAAGTATGTCTTCTCAGATCCCAGTTCACAAATTAATAATAGTTATAATTATCCGGTTAATCATGAGAAAAATAAGTAAAGAATTCATCTTCAGATAACTCCATGATGTATAATTATTAGTAGATTTAACCATACAGATGTGTTGATGTCCTCCTGTTCTGGAGGTTAAGTTCCACCAATTCATAAAAAGTCAATGTTCCTCGAGGCAACATGTTTTTTAAAAAATTTAATTTTGAATTTAAATTTATTTTTTAAATTACATTGTTTTAAATTATTTTTAAATTTTCTTTAAAAACATCACATCTTACCAAATTTTCACTTGAACCCCATGAAACTATGTACATGCAAATACATTTAGGCTGTGCATATGGTATTTTAATGTAAAGGTATAATTTTAATTTTGCTAGTTGTTTATACCACAACTATTACCATTACATTCACTGATATACAGGGAATTATGATTTATGAGTCACATTAGTACAAAAAACATGACTTTGGGCCTTTGCAAACTGCCAGAAATAGTGCAAATTGAGTCCACTTTTAGGGTTAGGGTTAGTGTCAGAGAGCTCTGGTGCCACAATAAAATACAGTTCCCATGATTCCCTAACCCTAACCCTTAATGTGGACTCAATTTGCACTATTTCTAGCAGTCTGCAAAGGCCCTAAGGCAGGGGTAGGCAACCTTTTTGTGCTTGGGGCCGGTCCCGTGAAGTCCCTCCCGCCGCTGGGCCGAGGGGGGGGGGGAATGGCGGCGCACGTGCACGCGTGTGCACCCCCCACGCGCTGCCGACCTGCCCGCGCTGCCGCCGCCGCCACCGTGCACACCGCTGCCATTTTGGAAATCAAAATGGTGGCACGCGACACGTTTGCGCATGCGCAGTACTCCTGCGCATGCGCAAACGAGTTGCAGCCGCCATTTTGATTTCCAAAATGGTGGCCGCCACTCGCGGCTGCCATTTTAATTTTCAAAATGGTGGTTGCGACTTGTTTGCGCATGCGCCGCAGTACTGTGCATGCGCAAACGTGTTGCGACTGCCATTTTGATTTCCAAAATGGCGGTTGCAGCACGCGCAGACACGTGGCGGCAAAAACGCGCAGCGGCGCATGGCGGTGGCAACCTTCCGCCTGGGCCGGTAAGTCCAGGGACCTGGGCCTTAACCGGCCCCTGGACCGTAGGTTGCCAGTCCCTGCCCTAAGGATTCTGTATGGTGTGCTATGGGAAGAGGTCAATGGGGGATGACACCATGAGTTACCACACCATCTCATCATCTCCCCTACACCATATTTTCTACAGACATATGAATTTCACTTAGGTCAACTACAACAGCCAGAATATTGCAGGGCTGCTCCCAGAGTGTTTAAGCCCCTAAATTCCCCATGTTATCTCCACATTCCAGAGTTTGTTGCTCCCCCTGAAATTGCAAATGTGGTGCCCAGCATCAATCATATGGCTGGGCATCTTGTTGTGATCTCAGAGGGAGCGACTTGCACCAGCAGTGGTGAAGCCAGTGGCACAGTGGGATGCTCTTTAATCATCCACCCCACATCGCTCTGGAGTGCTCCAGATTTTTCTGAAAAATCAAAAGGTTGGTCTTTTTAATGCGGTTTAAGGCAGAGATGGCCTGGATTTAGTGTGGAACTGGCTTCACATTGTGAAGACAGTTCACAAATTGGTGCTTTGGCCTTGTGTCATGAAGACAGCTTGCAGCAAGGGGAAACTGGTCCATTTGGCCCATGTAGACACACCCCTAGTCTTCATTAACACTAAATGGCGAGCATTAGATGGGAGTGAATGAAGAAGTTACAAGAAGAACTGGAAAGCCTATAGAATCGATCCTTTAGTTGCGCAATATCTGGACAGAGACGATTGACTGACTCATAAATGTTTGTCTAGCTTAACCTATACTTAACATATACAATAAACACAAACATTACAAAATCTCTATATTACTAAACATCAGTGACCTCCCTCCAAATGGGGACTAATCCAGTGTAAAGCTTAAGTTTAAAATAAAGTACTGGTAAAATAGGTGACTTGCTGTTTGGCCCATCCATCAGACTCCAGACAGGGAAAATGGATTAGGAAGTTACAGTATTTCTTGCTGTAGTTCTCTGGTTTTGCTTTTTAAACAGCCAGGCAATGTTTCTGTTGTCCTTGGTTACCAGCTGCATAATTTTATTACCATTCTCAAGTGGTTTATTTTTAATTCCAAGAAGTATTGGAACAATATCCTTCCTTCTCTTCTCCTTCTTTCTTTTCTTTAAAAAATATTATAGAGTTATAGTGGTATAGTGCATCAATGAAATGGCACTTTTGTACTATATCTCTGTAATTCCAAATTTAAAAAAAATCATACAGAAAATTCTCTCCTCCCTTCATGTTATAAAACCCTTTCAATGAATAAATCATGCTTCATTAAAAACAACAACCCCAAAGTACCTTTGGAAGAGTCCTAGTATAGGAAATCCCAACAAACAGTCCCCAAAATAATGGAATGATTGGATACAAAGGCAACAACAACTTGCAAAGCCCAACAAAACCAAAGGAGTTCATAGCCTTTGCAGACTGCCAGAAATAGTGCAAACTGAGTCCACTTTAACTGCCCTGACTCAGTGCTAGAGAATCATGGGAACTGTAGTTTATTGTGGCACCAGAGCTCTCTGACAGAGAAGGCTCAATGTCTCAGAAAAAAATACAGTTCCCATAATTCCCTAGCACTGAACCAAGGCAGTTAAAGTGGACTCAATTTGCACTATTTCTAGCAGTCTGCAAAGGCCCCAGAGCAGTTCGGAAGAGCCCAGAGCCTCAGGATTATAGTTGCAGGCAAAAAATTGGGAGATACTCTTTTGGTAATCCCTGCAAGTCCATTTTCAAATTGTTTTCCCGTGAGGAAAACCGTACAAATATGTACGTTTCAGCCATACGTATTTTCTGGCTGAAACTCCTTGGTCTGAATTGAGAAATAAAATCCTCTTTTACACATCCTAAGACCTTCCTCCAGAGCAATGCTTTTAAAGCAGTCTGATGTGGGGGACCAGCCTCCACTCCAGCTGTCCCAATTCGGGATAGTCTGAATTGATGCTCTGCTCTCCTTTTTCAGGTGCTGTTTAAAGCACCCCAGTCCTAGTTCTCCCTTTATCCTCTGCTTACTTCAGTTGTTGTAAATTGAATTAAAAATGAAAGAATGGTTGGCACTCAATTAACTCAGCTAGGGGAGTAGGCCCAATAGGCTCAGGCAAAAGCTAACTGCTGCAGCCTCTCCTAGCTTGTGTGTTCTTCCTCCGTAGTAACATTTGCCATCTTGACCATACTCTGATGTTGCATGACCACATGTCTCCTGTCTTTTATCCCTAAAATGTTTTATCTGTAAAATGTTACAAGATTTTCCCCGCAGTCTGCTAGGGGCCATCATCATATATGCACAGATTGTCTATTTCTTTGTTTCTTTGTTTCTTTGTTTCTTTCCTTTTCCTTTTTTTATATTATTTATTTCATTTCATTTCATTTCATTTCATTTCATTTGTACGCTGTCATTCTCCCAGAAAGGATCCAAGGCAGCTCACAGGTAAAAAGCATTACAAAAAAACAAAAACAATTAAAAATATTTATAATAATTTAAAAACCGTGTATCAGATCTATGGGATTTCCTTCTTCTCTCTAGCGCTGCCAGCATAAGCAATCTGCAAAGACACTTACCTAAAATACCAATCACAGTGATTTACATATTTTGACACTCAGGAAATAGATGAGAAATGGAATTATGTAATATAGGAGACAAAGGTGGAGGTGTATTTAAAGGTTGTTGAATTAATAGTGCACCATTTCATAAGCAATGTCAAAATAATGTGGGCCTTTGTTATCCACAGGGTTTGATTCCAGGACTCCCTGTGGATACTAAAATCTGTGGATGCTCAAGTCCCATTAAATAGTGGCATAATAAAATTGTGCCCTGTATATGAGATGGCAAAATCAAGGTTTGCTATTTGGAATTTTATACTTTTTTTGAATATTTTCAAGCCGTGGATGCTTGAATCTGTGGATAAAAAAATCCGTGGATAAGGAGGGCTGACAGTATCTGCATTCCCTCTTTCCTCTGCTCCTGAAAGTTGCCTTCCAAAGGGCTATTTTTAAAGAAAGTGCTTTACTAGGGTGCTGTACTTTTTTAAAAAAACTTGCTTTTTTCAGTGTGTGTTTTAAATTATTTTAATGTTATGATAGTAATTAATGTTAATAATAATCTTTTGTATGTTTTTAGTCTACATTTTATCAGGTTTAAACTGTCTTGTAAACTGTACTTTCTGGGGAAAGTGCAAGATATGAAGTGAAATAATAATAATAACAACTATAACAATATAGCCTAAAAAGTTTGGTTCACTATAAATATAATAATAAATAATAAACTTTATTTTGTACCCCGCCTTTTGCCATGGCAATCAAGGCGGCATCCATTGTTAGCATAAGTAAAAACAGTCCCCACAACAAACAAACATGATAAATAGTTTAACCAACCCCCCCCCAAAAAAAGGATTAAATTAGAAACACAGCTAAAATAGGTAAAATGTTTGGTATTCTAATGCCAGCAAATATACAGTATAAAAGAGGGAGAGGTAGGAATTTAGTAGAGTATATTCTATTTGGGAAAGGCCTGCCAGAAGAGATCAGTCTTAATGGCTTTTTTGAAATTATCCAAACTGATAATTTGATGGATCTCCTCCGGCAAGGCATTCCATAGTCTGGGAGCGACAATAGAAAAAGGTTCCCACTAGTCTTGTTTTCCTTAGTTGGAGTAGGTTCCTCCCCGAGGATCTGAGGGTGTGAGGTGGATTGTATGGAAGGAGGAGATCCCTCAGATAGGTTGGACCTAGGCCATGTAGGGCTTTAAAGGTCAACACCAACACCTTATACTGCGCTCGGAAACTAATAGGCAGCCAGTGAAGGGATTTCAGAATTGGTGTAATGTGACCCCTCCTAGATTTCCCAGTAATCAACCTGGCTGCCATGTTTTGTACCAATTGTAGTTTCCGGACTAGGTATAAGGGTAGCCCCATGTAGAGTGCATTACAGAAATCGATTCGTGATGCTACCAGAGCATGTACCACAGTTTCTAGGTCCCGTGTTTCCAGGTAAGGGCGCAGTTGGCATATCTGCCGAAGATGATAACAGGCGCTCCTGACCATCGCATTCACCTGATCAATCATGTGAAGTGACGGATCTAGGTGCACCCCCAAACTGCGAACACAGTCCTTCGAGGAGAGTGTGACCCCATCTAGGACTGGAGATTGTATTCCAATACCTGGTTTAGGGGCCCCTACTGTGAGCACCTCCATTTCTCTGGATTCAGTTTGAGTTGGTTTTTCCTCATCCAGTCCATTACTGCTCCAAGGCATTGATTGAGGGGAGAAATGCCATCTGTCGTTGTGGCTGCTGACTGGGACATAGAGAAATATATTTGGGTGTCATCAGCATACTGATAACACCTCGCCCTATGTCTACGGATGATTTCCCCCAGCGGCTTCATATAGATATTAAAGCGTATCGGGGATAGGATGGTGCCCTGGGGCATGCCATAATTAAGCTCTATTTTTGAGGAGCAAATGTCCCCAAGCATCACCCTCCGGAATCTGCCTGAGAGAAAGGAATGGAACCACTGAAGAACAGTGCCTCCAATCCCTAACTCTGTCAGACGTTCTAAGAGGATGCCATGATCAATTGTGTCAAAAGCCGCTGAGAGATCCAAAAGCAACAACTGGGTCACGCTTCCCTTGTCGATGCTTTGGCGAAGGTCATCTACCAGAGCAACCATGGCAGTCTCTACCCCAAATCCAGGCCTGAAGCCGGTTTGAAATGGATCTAGAAAATCGGTTTCATCCAAGATCACTTGGAGATGAAAGGCAACGGCGCGCTTGATCACCTTGCTCAAAAATGGTAGATGTGAAACAGGTCTATAATTTTTCAAGTCCAGGGGGTCCAGTGAAAGTTTTTTCAGAAGCGGTCTCACCACCGCTTCCTTTAAACAAGCTGGAATAATTCCTTCTCTAAGGGATGCGTTGATGGTCTCTTTAAGAAAGACCATCAAGGCATCACCCCCCTGGACAACCAACTATGATGGGCAAGGGTTGAGGGGTCACATCGTCTTCACTTTTCCAAGGATCTTGTCCACGTCATCGGTACTCACTGGCTCGAACTGATCCAGCTTAATCTCAGAAACGGTTTTACTGGACACCTCATCAGTCGAATCTGTTATAAACCTAGCATCCATCGGCTCTTATCTGAGAGATTTTATCTGCAAAGTAGTTGTTGAACGCATCACAGCAGGCTGTTGTAGGGTTAAGTAGAGGGTTCTGCACAGGACGATCCTGTGTCAGTTCCCCTACCACCCTAAACAGCTCTGCTGGGTGAGACTCTGCAGACGCGATACGTGCAGAAAAGAAAGATTTCTTTGCTGCACATATTGCCTCTCGATAGGAATGAAGAAAATTCCTATGATGAGTCTTATCAGATAAGAGTTGAGTTTTTTGCAAGGTCCACTCTAGTCGTTGTCCAATCTACTTCATCTTAAGTTCCTCTGTGAACCAAGGTTGTTGATTTGGAGCGGGTTGAAAAGGATGCCTAGGAGCGATCGTGTTGATAGCCCTAGTAAGGTTGGTGTTCCAAGTATCAACTAGGGCTTCAACAGAATCACCGGCATTACCAACCAAGGAACCCTCCAAGGTTTTCTGAAGACCCATTGGCTTCATTAGCCTCCGAAGGCAGACCATTCTAATAGGTCCTCCACCCCCGGTGGGGTGAAAAGTGGCTCTTAGTCCAACCTGGACCAGGAAATGATCCGTCCATGACAGTGCGGTGGTATTTATTACCTCCGCCCACGGATGTGCTTGCTCCGTGCTAAAGACTGCATTGAGAGTGTGGCCCGCACAGTGAGTTGGCCTGGAAACCAACTGGGATAGGCCCATGTCTGTCATGGAGTCCATGAACTGCCAAGTTGCACCTGTTAAACTGGCCTTAAATGGGATGTCGAAGTTGCCCAGGACTAAAAGTCTGGGTGACTCCAACAGCAATTCAAAGACCAACAGTGTCAGCTCAGATAGGGAGTCTGTTAGACAACGGGGTGGATGGTATACTAACAGAATCCCACTATCCCTGGTTCTCAGGCTTAGGTACACACATTTGAAGCGGTCTATTTTCCGGATAGTCAGGGTGAGGTTATCTCTATGGACCAGAGCCACTCCACACACACCCTACACACTTTCCCTTACCTGCTCATAGACAGAATACCCAGCTGGGAAAGCCTGATTCCAGGTGATGGCACTATCTTCCCCCAGCCAGGTTTCCATGAAGCATGCCAGGTCACCCTTTTCATCCACAAGGAGGTCGTGGATGATATGGGTCTTATTCTTTACCGACCTGGCATTGCAAAGGAACAAGGTAAGGTTCTGTGGCATGGTTGGTAAGCTCCCCAGCCTACTTTGGGTAACAAAGTGAACTGAAGGTGGGATCGCTTTCAAACATCGAGCCCGCCTTCTTTTGTAACAATAGTCCACTCTGTTGATGCCATATCTTCCTCTGCCCCACACAACCTCAATCGTCGCTCCCGAATATATCTCTATTAACTCTCCCCCAATGCCTTCCATCTACAAGGTTGTTTTATCCGCCCTAAGGTTCTTAAACAGATCATTGTCCAAAGGCTATGACAGATCTTTCGCACTGAGGGGAAAAGGTCTTCCTTCCTTGATGTAGTGATGATGGGGGGGGGGGGGCGAGAGGGCCACCTCTTCCCCCGTCCTTCTCCCGGGGCTGCTGGGGCTGCTGGGAAGATGGGTGGGCTAAATAGCTTTGCCCTGCCCTTGCCTGCCTCCTGAGGCTCCCAAGGCTCCTCCGCCGCCGCTCGGCGTGGTGGTGATGGTGATGGTGGGGCGAGAGGGCCGCCTCTTCCCCTGTCCTTCTCCTGGGGCTGCATATTTGGGAAAATAAAACAGCTGTGGTTCTTGTGGTAATAGGTGCTCTGGGAGCAATTCAAAATGGACTGACAAAATGTCAGAATGAAATAGACAGATCACAACAGCACAATTTCAAAAAATGACACTACTTGGAATGAGCTATATGATCTGACAATACCTCACTGATTCTCAGGTTCTTGGATAGAATCCAAATTATTAATAACCCAAAACTCCAGTCTGTAATACCTGGTGATTTTGTGTTGACTAGTAGCAAAGGCACACAGCTACCTCAGCTATAGAGATCAATTAAGGAAAGTTTATTATGATGATCATTACAACAGATTTATATATCCATGTTTGGGCACACACCCTATTTCATCAGTATAAAACTGCATCATGACCTTAGTCACTTACATAAGATTATACATTACACAGTGTTTCCAGATGTTCTAGCTCTCAGTTCATTTCCTAAAGGTTTGTCTGCAGTAGTAGGCATGATGGTCGTGTCACTGGCTGAAGGCCTCCTCATTCTTTCCTTGTTGGTTTCCCCACTGCTCTACCTGAAGAGCTCTACAGTCAAGTATTATTGCAAAGTGGGCTTCCTATTTTTCTTGGTGGGTTTTGCCTGTTTGGGGATCATCATCCTCTGTGCTTACAAGGGACGCAACGTGGACAATATGAGGTGAGCTGACTGGATTCATTTGTGAAGAATTTATCATTGCACCACGATATATTGAAAGAAGTGCTTTTGGTTATTAAGTAGGAGTGCTGATTGGTGCATATTGCAAAAGATATATGGTGGTTGGTGACTGCTGTTCCAGTGGGATGGTAAATTTGCTTTAGGTTTTATCTAATTTTAAAGGAATTATACACACTGATGAACCCAAATATATCCAGTTACAACACTCCTCCTGCACAGAAGTTTCCAGTCTCCACTGGAAGGCACTGTGTGTAACGTAGCAGAATGGGTCAGCCTAGGTGGAGGCACAGCTTAAACCCTCTGGTTAAATCAAATTGCTATTCCCCACTAGAGCAAACCCTCTGAATTAATGAGATGTACATAAATGTTGTACATACCAGTCCACAAAAGATTCAAAAGACTGCAGCAACTGTAGGATAATAGCACTAATCTCACATACAAGCAAAATAATGCTCAAAATTCTGCAACATAGACTCCAACCATACATGGAGAGAGAAATTCCAGAGGTGCAAGCAGGATTCAGAAAAGGAAGGGGCACTAGGGACCACATTGCAAACATACTATGGCTAATGGAACACACCAAATAATTAACAAACAAAAAAAGAATTAGCATGTGTTTCATAGACTACAGCAAAGCATTTGATTGTATACATCATGAAACATTATGGAATGCCCATAAAGACATAGGGGTGCCACTACATCTGATGGTCCTGATGAGGAATCTGTATCAAGAACAAAAGGCCATCATCAGAACAGAATTTGGGGAAACAGAGTAGTTCCCAATAGGCAAAGGGGTCAGGCAAGGCTGCATCCTATCACCCTACTTGTTTAACTTATATGCTGAAAACATCACAAGAAAAGCAGAATTAGAATCAGAAAAAAGAGGAGTTAAGATAGGAAGAAGCAACAATAATAACCTAAGATATGGGGACGACACCATAATATTAGCAGAAGACGTTCAGAAATTGGAACAGTTAACAAGAAAGGTCAAAGATGAAAGTGCAAAGGCAGGTCTGATGCTGAACATAAAGAAAACAAAAATAATGACCCCAGAATTCAATCTAGACAATGAGGAAATTTAAATAGTTAAATAATTCCCATATCTAGGATCAAACATTGACCAGAATGGAGACTGCAGTCAAGAAATAAGAAGAAGACTAGGAATGGGAAGGGCGGCTATGAAAGAACTGGAAAAGATACTGAAGAGCAAAGACATACAACTGAGCATTAAAGTCAGAATTGATCAGGCCATTGTATTCCCAATTACCATGTACGGATGTGAGAGCTGGACAGTGAAGGAAGAAGACAGAAGGAAAATCAACTCATTTGAAATGTGGTGCTGGAGAAGAGTACTTAGGATACTATGGACAGCCAAGAAGACAAACAAATGGGTTCTTGAACAGATCAGACCAGGGCTCTTCTTGGAAACACTAAGGGCCTTTGCAGACTGCTAGAAATAGTGCAAATTGAGTCCACTTTAACTACCCTGGTTCAGTGCTAGGGAATCATGGGAACTGTATTTTTTTTCTGAGACATTGAGCCTTCTCTGTCCGAGAGCTCTGGTGCCACAATAAACTACAGTTCCCATGATTCCCTAGCACTGAGCCAGGGCAGTTAAAGTGGAATCAATTTGCACTATTTCTGGCAGTCTGCAAAGGCCCAAAGATGATCAAGTTGAGACTATTGTACCTTGGCCACATAATGAGAAGGCACGGAGCACTAGAAAAATAATGCTAGGAAAGGTAGAGGGTTGAAAAAAGAGAGGAAGACCACAAACCAGATGGATAGACTTGATCAGGGGGGTTATGGGCAAGGGCTTGCAGGAGCTGGGCAAGGCAGTGGAAGGTAGGGATTCCTGGAGATGTCTCATCCACAGGGTCGCCATGAGTCGGAACGGACTTGAGGGCAGCTAAGAACAACAACAACAACAACAACAACATAAATGTTCACTCATCAAATTACCATTGATTCAGTGGATCTATTCTATTTAGTAGTACCAATGGTATTTAGGTCTATAAGAACAGTGATGAGTGAAGAAATAAATTAATTTGCATTTCAGTGTAACTAGCAAATCTGAAAATAATGAAAATTCATAGTCTTCCAAAGTGGTGCAATTCACTCCTTACCTGAGGTATACTCAAAAGATATGCGCTTGAGAAGGTGGACACAGAAATATGTCCATTTCAATCTGTGTGTACAGCAAGTCTATTTTTGACAAATCTTATTCAACAAGAGGGGGAAAATAACTTGAAAAAGCATATATTTGACACTTGTGCATAAAATGTGTGCCCTTAATATGCATAGAAGGCAGTAGGAAAAGAGGAAGATAGCTGTCAGAACCAGTGGACTCAGTTCCCAATAATCAGGAAAACATCTTAGTGTGTTAGAAAACAAAAGACTTATTCCGAACATCAAGACAGAAATCACCAATTTTTGCTGAAACTGAGGGTCCCTTTCCCATACCATAGTATTAGAACTAAAACTATTCAGCCCCCTCCCCTTTCTGGCTGTTGGCTCTCAGCCTTTGATCCCAATCAAAGCACAGGGCCCATACATGATTCATACATATAATTCAGCATTCAATACACTTCAATATTCAATACATACATCCTTTCCAATAAACCGCACCAATCATGACAGAACCATGCCCATGGATTCTGACAACAGTGTTATTTATGGGTTGATTCAATAGAAGATGTCACATTCTATATTTGCAAGACCTAAGCAGGTTGGCTTATGACAGTTCTCACAGAGGTCTTTTGTTCATAGGCAAAGGGATCCTGTCACACTTTTGAGACTAATTGAGAGAGAGAAGTTTGCAGCATAATCTTTCATAGGCCGAATCTACTTCATCAGATGTATGGAGTGAAGTCCTTATAGACAGACTGGTTTGTCTATAAGCACTTCACTGACAGCAAATAGCAACAACAAAGAAATGCATATGTGGAAAACATTTTTTAAATGCATATATATATATATATATATACCTGCTAATTTTTATGCAGGCTAGAAAAATTGTATTTCCACAATCTGGTTCCTGAAGTGTTATCCAGATGCAGGACATGATTACACAAACTCCATTCTTGCAGCAATTACATCAGTTTTTTTTAAAAATGGAAACATACCATGTTCAGAGCAGCCATTAGCACACATCATCGCAGCCGTGCGATTTGGTCTTCTGCACTTCTCCTTAAACCTGCCTCCCATCCTATATCTTACCCAGCATGCCTTTCACTATAGGTTATTCTAATTTTCACTTTTTCACGTGATTCCAGAACTCTGCTACTGCAATTTAAATTTTAAAAAAAGAAAAGAAAAAATTGAAAATAATAATAATAATAAAGGCAATCAGTCTACTTGGGAATAATGAAGGAGAGTGTAGACAGGGAGAGAGGAGGGACACTGACATCACATGGCTGCCAATATTACAACTGCCCCGGCAGCAATGTTTTGCACCTGGGGACTTGCATGACTGGGAGGTCATTGACGGGTTTCCCCCATCAATTAAAAGTGATGCCCTAATCATTTTTTGGGAACACAGCAGCTACAGCTCAGAGGCTTTGTCATGCAATAAGCATTACCAAAGCTGCTTTTTTCCCAGTTGTGATCATATTTTAAAAACCACATGTAGCAATCTCGGCAGTGATGGACTGGATATGGGCTCCATATGACAATCTAATCTAGGCTTGGATGGGTACAACCTATGCTAGATATAGAGAGTTCACTCCCTCTGAAAGTTCAGGACACATTGTTTTGTCAGTGCCAAGGGGCTGCTGCCTTCAGGACCATGCTTGCCCAGAACAGATGCATTGAAGAACATGAATCAGATCGCAGGAATTAATTGTGCAGTCTGGTTTTCATAGGGCTGCTCTTGAAGAGTTCTTGGAAACTTCAACTTATGCAAAATGAAGTGAGTAGATTGTTACTTGGCATGTAATTAATTTATTATCATATGGCATTGGTTTTGACCAAGGCTGCCCTGGTGGAGCTTCCCATTTGTTTCTGGATACAATTCAGGAGACTGCTCTTTTCTTCTAAAGCCATAAATCAGAGCTTGGAAAGGTATTTTTAAAAAGTAATTCCTTCTGGTGCTCACTACAGTGCTTAAAAAGTAACATGCTGCTCATTACAATTATAAGGGGAAAAGATATCTTATTGCCTAGCATCCTGTTAGTTAGTCTCAGCTAGAGTAGACCAATTCAATCAGTTGTTGAATGGTGAATCAACACACAGGTAAACCCCGCTGATTTAATACATCTACAGTAAACAGGAATAACCACAGGATTTAGGCCATTGTGTTTCTTGCTGCATGGCTTGTTACTCACTGGTGGAGCTCCACTTGTTCTGTATGTGTCACCTAAAACATAACTAATGACAGGATTCATTCAGGCAGGCCACAGCAAAGTACAAATACCAGGATTCCATAGCACTGAGCCATGGCAGTTAAAGCGGTGTCAAATTGGATTATTTCTGCAATATGGATGCAGTCTCAGAGGGTTTTTTTAAACAGTGGTATGTCTGTTAATAGAAACAACAAGTATAGGCTAAAAGCATGCACCAGCAGACATAGCTACAACAATGGAGCTCACTTATTGCAGCTACTTCTTCTGGTGCCAGCCCCAAACACCTACTTCTTATGCCAGGTAGCGCCCCAGCCAAGCGGTTGTGGATATTGCAGATCGGGACAATGAGAAACAGTGATGGCAATGCTTTCCTGGTCATGGGGCATATTGAGACAGGCAGCTGGAAAAACTGCAGCAACTGCTTGTATAAATGCACCCCAAAACTGGGAGAGCACAGCATTTGTCGTTTCCCAGTGTCCTGATCTCCATTGCCTGAGAAACCCAGAATCTGCCTGTCTTAAGAAGCAGGTTTTAGGGGTCACGTTCAGTCATCAATGGCCATAAGCATGAATCTCAAAAGTTACGAGATTGTAAATCTGCTTAGGATCTTGTAAATATTGAACCTGATGCGAGTTGCTGTCATCAAATCTATGCAGATTCAATCCTAATAGTAAATAAAAGTTCTTATAAATATAAACTTATATATTTATATATTGTAAACGTATATATTATAAACTTATATTTGTATAAACTTCGTGACTATACAAACACAACTATGCCATGACAGGCATGAAATCCTATGTAAGTAAAGGTCACCAGGTATAAATCATAATAGCAACAGGAGTTACAAGTATTAAGGATCAAAACAGCCAGATACATTTTGTCATATATTGTCACCCTCAGTAACAAGTACAAAATAGTAATGGTAAAATAATAATATGAAATGTGCAAAACAATGGCAAAGAAGATCACACAGATAGAAACAGATCAGATATAAACCAAAATGCTATCATCTGAATTTTAGTAGTTTTATTTATCTATTCCTGACTTTTTAGTTTGGTTGTTTATTTGGAGTAAGCTCTTATAACTGATCTTTTCTGGTTTTGTTGAGGAGGGGGTGGCATACTCAGAGCTTCAGAAAATTACTTGGACTACAAATCCCAGAATCCCGTGACAATAATAAAATCCAAAAAAGCCACCAACTACACACCACTTTTGCAAGGACACACTAAACAAAGTTGTCTTCTCAGCATCTCATACTCAAGCTCACACCCTCTCTTCATATCAAATTGTTTTTATTACATCACTAAATAGAACTATTTCATATTTGTTCTTCTGACAGGATTCATAACAAGCTACTGTCTCCCATTAAATATTTCTTGGGCATGAAATTCAAAATCCAAGGCCTCGAAAACCTCCCAAATGAAGACTGCTATGTGATGGTGGCCAATCACCAGGGATATCCTGATATAGTTGGTAAGTTCAGTTTAGAGATCTCCAGCATTCACATCATTTGAGGTTTTCTGCCCAAGCTCCCTCCTTACATCTTGCTCCTGTTCCACCATTCCAGTACTGAGCTCCCTCATTCTACAGAAACAATAATCCTTTCAAAATCCCTTATGAGGAAAAACCTGCCACTATAAAGATATGACACCAGAGTATCTGCACATTCTACTATTTCATGAAAAATGTACACAGTTTTGGAAAATCAAAGTGAGTCAACTGCTGCTCTAGTTCCTGACTGTGGTTTATTGGGGAAAATTTGGGGTGTGTGTGAATTGGGGCCATTGCTCCTATTCATTCTTCACCGGAATACGTTTTTAATTAGACTTGGTAATTTATCTTACCAGACCTTAATCTCTTTATGTTTCATAATCAGAAATAACCTTCCAGTTTCATAATCAGGCTGGCCTACTGGTTAAAGGGAGTGGCAAATGCCTCTTTGCAACAAGGAAGGGTTCCATCATGCCTAAATGAGGCAACTGTAAAACCAGGGTTTAAATAGTCTTTCCTGGACCCTACTATATTGGATACTGGATGCATCTACACTGTAGAAATAATACAGTTTGACACCACTTTAACTGCCATGGCTCCATCCTACAGAATCCTGGGATTTGTAGTATTGTGCAGCACCAGCACTCTTTGACAGCAAAGGCTAAAGACCTTGTAAAACTATCCTAGGATTCCATAGGATGGAGGTACAGGAGTTAAAGTGGTGTCAAGTGCATTATTTCTACAGTGTAGATGCACCCACTGTCTAATCGCCACCATTCCATTTTTAGGCAAGGCTCTGGAGTGTATGATGGCTTCTGAACTCCAGGGAGTCCAGGAGGAGACAGATTATCCACATGCATTTCTATTTGGTTTCAGACTAGATTAGAGGATACAGATGGCTTTGATCACTCTAGTGGGCAATCTGTGTTGGGAATTGGATAGAGTGAATGTGTTCCTGTTGGTTCTGCTACACTTCTCAGTGGTTTTTGGTAACATTGACAGTGGCCCTCTGGGTCTGCTCTCTGGGATATGCACAGGAGCAGCTGTTTTGCACTGACTCTGATGTCGCCTAGTGATGCTGAGGAATTCCCGTTCAGCACCCTAGCCATTAGCCTTGGGACTTGTCCTTGCCTTCCATGCTATTTAATATTTTTTCAAAAACCTCTGAGAGAGGTTGCCTGGACATGAGGTTCAGTGCCATCAATATGCTCTCCATACTCAGCTCCATTCCTCCTTTCCATCAAGATCTGAGGAAGCAGTTTTACTGTCAGTAATGGACTAGTTGAGAGTGACAAAATTGAAGCTTAATATCACCCATGTCAGTCAAAAGATAGGTCAGAGAAGAGGGACTCACCTTAGGCTGGATAAGGTTAGACACCTGTTGAAGTCAGGGGTTGTACTCCTAGATTCCCATGTCTAAGCAATGGATGAGAGTACATCCCCACAGTTGAAGCTATTGTGCCAGCTACAAACTGTTCCTGGAGATGTCTGGTGGCAGATGCCTTAACTGCATCTTGTTTGGATTTCTGCAAATGCAATGTCCACCTCAAGCTCATTGTCTAACACATTTGCTATTTCTGGATGAAATTAGCCCAGCAACTTGGTCCCTAAAAATATACAAATCGCAAGTCAAGTCAAATCAGTATGTCATTTATTATTGAGTTGAGTCCAAGTAGAGTAATTGAAGCAACTTGAGTCCAAGTCAATCAACTCTAGTCTACATCACTGAAGTGTGAGCATCGCTTTGCTTGCATGCGAGATTAATGCAAAGGTCCCATGGTTACTGCAATCCCTGGTGACCCCTTTCTTGGGGATTGGAATGCATATAGAATGTTTCCAATCTGTGGACCGTTGTTTTATTTTCCATATTTGTTCACAGATTTTAGTTAGAACCAGACTAGATGCTGTCTCTATAGCTTGAAGCAGCTCTATTTGTTTGCCATCTGTTCCTGGTGATTTATTTATTAAAATTGTAGGTTCATCGTCAAATGGTTTTTCCTTGAATGAATCTGTCATCTTTTCATCTCTTTTATATATTTCTTCAGTGTATTGTTTCCATTGGCTTTTGATTTGTACTTGGTCATCTACTGTGATCCCCTGTTAGTCGCAGAGGATCACCACTCTTGGTTTAAATTTCCTTTTGATATCTCAGATCTTGTGGAAGAGATATCTGATTCTTCCTTTTTTGTTGTCACTTTCTATTTCTCTGCATTGATTATTATAGTAGTACTCCTCGTTCTGGCATACAACAGTTGTATCCAGCTGAATAGTTGTATGCAAGGTTTTGACCCCACTTCTGTCACTTTTTACTTTTGCGTCTCATCTGTCTTTAAATGCTAGAAGAGTTTCATCTGTTATCCATTAGGCTTCTTCTTGCATTTGACTGCAGATTATGTCTTTTTGCATCCCTATTTGACAATGTTCCTGGCTTAATAGTGTAAATTATTTTTTACATTATCTTTAAATTCTACGGGCATGTTCTTCAGGTTGAATTTTGGCGTGATAGCTGCTTCTTCTTTAGCTTTACTCTAATTTTTGATATTAGCAGTTCATAATATGTGCCACAATCTGCTCCCAGTCTTGTTGTTGCAGATAGACTGGAGATTCTCCACCTTTTGATTCCAATTGTGTAGTCCAGGGGTTGGCAACCTATGGCCCGTGGGCTGAACCCGGCCTGCCAAGGCCTTCAAACCGGCCCGTGGCCAGTCCTGCCACCACCGCTGCCGCAGTGGCGCATGTGCGCGAGCGCAGGGCACCATTTTGTCTTCCAAAATGGCGCCTGCACTCATGCACGCATGCACACGACGCTGGCGCTGTTTTGCCTTCCAAAATGGCACCCCGCGCTTGCGTAAGCATGCGCACCACTGCAGGGGTAGTGCGCATGTGTGTGCGATCGCGGGCACCATTTTGGAAAGCAAAATGGCGCCCCACACTTGCGTACGCCTGCACATAGATCTCTCCCAACCATGACTGAAATGGCTGAAAACAGGCAGTAGAAAAGGTCATTCTAGATATATTTGCTGTTGCTGCTGCTGTTGTTGCTGCTGCTGCTGTGTACCTTCAAGGAGCCTCTAAGAGTCTCTAAGGTGTCCCTAGAACAGAGTTTTCTAGACATTATCTATTCAGATGAGTTTTGCCATTGCCTTCCCTTGAGTCTGAGAGAATGTGACTTGCCCAGCAGGTTTCTGTGGCTAAGGAGGGATATAAACCCTAGTCTCCTGGAGTCCTAGTCCCATTCTCAAACTACTACACCATGCTGGCTTGTACCACCAGATATATACTGGCCAAAGGGGCCGCATTAGCCACCCCAGGAGACCTTGCAGGATCACCTACCACCACCACCACCACTCCCACCAAAAGCATATCATTTTTTGGTCCCCATATAATCCCAAGATCCCTCTAGGGCAGGGGTAGGTAACCTTTCCCCTTTAAGGGCCGAGGGACTTCAGCTCCCAGGAGCTATTGGCCAACATGGGACTATTGGCCAACATGGCTGAGGCTTCTGGGAGCTGAAGTCCCTCAACCCTTAGAGGGGAAAGGTTGCCTACCCCTGCTCTAGGGTACATGGTCAAAATGACCCCATGTTTTTGTGTCTTCCTGTGTCATTTTTTAGGCTGGGGGAGGCTTTCTTTAAAATCAGCAGGAAGAAAGTGGAAGTCACTTAATTTTCTGTTTCATAAAATGCTTCTCCTGGACCTAAATTGACCTGAGGATGGAGCAAAACATAGTGGAAGTGCCCATCAACTACTGAGATTTGTAGTTTTTTGTGGCCCCAAAGCTCTCTGACAGAGAAGAGTAAATATTTCACAAAACTCGAAATCCCAGAATTCCATAGCACTGAGCCATGGCATTTAAAGCAGTGTCAGATTGCATTAATTCTGAAGTGTAAATGGAGCCCTAGACTTATACGATGCTATTAGGCCCCTGAACATACATTCTTTATCATATACAGACCCACATCTTAATGCTTTTCACCACAGCAATGTCTCAGTTTCTTCCACCACGATGTGTCGCGATTGCTAAAAAGGAGCTTCGGTTTATAGGATTATTGGGACTGGCTTTCTGGCTATGCGGCTACTTCTTTATTGATCGTGAACAGAAATCCCAGGCCATCAACACTATGTTACACATACAGAAAACCATGGTAACAAAAAAGGTGAGTATATATACATACATTTGTACTCATAGACACACTCAAACACATACACACAGACAGAGAGAGATGGCAGTTCATGGCTAACTCCATTTCCCACAGCCATAATTATTCAACAAGTTATTAACAAAATTATATCACCAGAGCTTGGAAAATTATTTTTAAAGACTAATTACTGTTATAGTTTCAAGGGCTTCCAATAGTTAATTATCAATATAATTACAATTTAAAAATAACGTTTGTATTATCATTCTTCAGAAGTAAATTTGTTTTATTATTTGCTGTTATGTTGACTTTGACTTATGATGACCCAATGAATGAGGGACCTCAAAGATCCCCAGTCATCCACTGGCCTACTCAGGTCTTGCAAAGTCACGGCCATGGCTTCTTTGGTTAAATCAGTCCACCTATGCTGCTGCCTCACTCTTTTCCTACTGCCTTCTGCTTTGTTGAACATTATCATCTTTTGCAATGAGTCATGTCATATTATGATATGCCCAAAGTACAAGAGCATTAGTTAAGTCATTTGCTTCTTCTTGTTGTTGTTAGCTGCCCTCGAGTTGGTTCTGACTCTATGGATGAGACATCTCCAAGAATCCCTATCTTCCACTGCCTTGCCCAGATCCTGCAAGCCCTTGCCCATAATCCCGCTGATCAAGTCTATCCATCTGGTTTGTGGTCTTCCTCTCTTTCTTCTACGCTCTACCTTACCTAGCATTATTGTTTTTAGAATCATAGAATCATAGAATCATAGAATCATAGAGTTGGAAGAGACCACAAGGGCCATCCAGTCCAACCCCCTGCCGTGCAGGAACTCCCAATCAAAGCATCCCTGACAGATGGCCATCCAGCCTCTGCTTAAAGACCTCCAAGGAAGGAGACTCAACTACTCTCCGAGGGAGTGTGTTTCACTGTCGAACCGCCCTTTTTCTAGTGATCAGTTCCTTCTCATTATGTGGCCAAAGTACAATAGTCTCAACTTGATCTTCTTTGCTTCCAAGGAGAGCCCTGGTCTGATCTGTTCAAGAACCCATTTGTTTGTCTTCTTGGCTGTCCATGGTATCCTACGTACTCTTCTCCAGCACCACATCTCAAATGAGTTGATTTTCTTTCTGTCTGCTTCCTTCACTGTCCAGGTCTCGTATCCGTACATGGAAATTGGGAATACAATGGCCTGAATGATTCTGACTTTAGTGCTCAGTTTTATGTCTTTGCCCTTCAGTATCTTTTCCAGTTCTTTCATAGCTGCCCTTCCCATTCCTGGTCTTCTTCTTATTTCTTAAATGCAGTCTCCATTCTGGTTAATGTTTGATCCTACATATGGGAATTCTTTCACTATTTAAATTTCCTCGATTCTCTAGCATCTCTTGCATCGAAGTATTTACAATAGTTATTTTTTAAAAATCAAATAAACAAATTAATGCTAGAAGACACGTTGTTGTTGTTGTTGTTGTTGTATCAACATCTTTATTATCCAACAATAACAACAAAACATAAGATAGCACATGAGCCCAACCATTTATTAATGCCACAAATCCCATAATTATCAAAGTGAGGTGATGGTTACAGTTAGGCATACAAAATGAGTAAGTTTACCCCTCATTCAGTTCAGGGTGGCCAGATGTCCTCCTTTTTGAGGACATGTCCTCCATGTCAACCTTCTGTCCAAGAGGAATTTCAAAATGTCTTCCATTCTCAGTATGACTAAGAAGCATGAATTTATATTTATATTTGTGTTTTTAGTTTTTATTTGGTCATGTCCTACATTGAGTACAAATTACTTTCGCACTAGGAACTCAGTGTGCAGCAATTGAAGCAAGCTGAGGATAAAGGGGGGAAATGGAAAGAACAGAAAACAACTGGGACATTTGAAAAACAGCAAAAATACTGGGATGGTAGAGTATTAACTGTTGCTGTTCCTCCCAGATCAAGACAATAAGAGGGCATGAGACAAAGGTTTCTGAGAATTAGCTATACTCTGAATTTACTACCTCATTTTCTCTTCCAGTTCCGGATCTTTATATTCCCTGAAGGTACCAGGAACCACAATACTTCCATGTTGCCCTTCAAGCATGGGGCTTTCCACCTAGCTGTACAGGCTCAGGTAAGAACCACTGTGTTCTTGCATGATTTTTGGGATAGGTATCCCTTTAGTCCTCCTCCTCCTCCTCCTCCTCCTCCTCCTCCTCCTCCTCCTCCTCCTCCTCACTATATTTCATTTCTCCACAGGTTCCTGTAGTGCCTGTGGTCATCTCTTCTTACCGGCATTTCTTCAACAAAATGGAGAGAAAGTTCACAGAAGGTAAGTAAGTAGCACGCAATACATCATCATCATCATCATCATCATCATCATCATCATCATTTTTATTTATATCCAGCCCCTCTGCCAAACAATCGGGGCGGTGTACAACATTTTAAAATATCAGAACAAGTTAAAATCAATTCAAATCCCATCCCTTATTCCCACACCCACCCACCCCTTAAGAATAAATTACATTAAACAGATTAAAATGACAATAGTTACAAATATACAATTTAAAAATACATAATTTTAATGTCAATATACAATGGCTTTAATTCAGGCAGCGGCAGGACAAAGGACAGATTTATCTTCTTCTGGGCTGGGAAGTTATTCAGGGAAGGCCTGCCAGAAAAGATCCGTCTTGACAGCTTTTTTAAAGCTGTCTAGAGTAGAAATAAGACGGATCTCATCCGGCAGGCTATTCCACAATCTGGGGGTGGAGGCAGAAAAAGTCCTCTGGGAGGTCACCAACAGCCTAGTTCTCATAGGCTGTAGCAGGTTCCTCCCAGAGGACCGAAGTGCACGGGGAGGATCATATGGAAGTAGGGCTTTAAAGGTCAAAACCAACACCTTGTACTGAGCCTGGAAACTAATGGGCAGCCAGTGGAGAGATTTCAGCACAGGGGTGATATGTTCTCTCCTAGATATTCCTGTAACTAACCTGGCTGCCATATTTTGAACTAATTGAACTAATTTCCATATTTTGAACTAATTTCCGAGTTAGGCACAAGGGTAGCCCCATGTAGAGCACATTACAGAAATCGAGACGGGAGGTTACCAGACCGTGTACCACAGTTTCGAGATCCCTACCTTCCAGGAAAGGGTGCAGCTGGCATATCAGCCGAAGCTGATAGCAGGCACTCCTGACCGTCGTATTCACCTGATTTGTCATGTGAAGCGACGAATCTAGGAGTACCCCCAGACTGTGAACACAGTCCTTGGAGGATAGTGTGACTCCATCCAAGACTGGAAGTTGTATTCCCAAACCTGGTTTCGGGCCCATCACCGTTAGTACCTCCGTTTTGTATGGATTCAGTCTCAATCTGTTTTTCCTCATCCAGTCCATTACCTCTTTAAGACAGTCATTGAGAAGAGAGACGCCATCTGAGGTCTGAGCTGAAGACCGAGTCATGGAGAAGTATATTTGGGTGTCATCAGCGTACTGATGACACCGTGCCCCATGCCTCTGGATGATCTCTCCCAGCGGCTTCAGATAGATGTTAAATAGCACACAGTTAAGCTCTGTTTTGGAAGAGCAACTGTCCCCGAGCCTCACCCTCTGGGATCTGCCTGAGAGGAAGGAACGAAACCACTGCCAAGCAGTACCTCCGATTCTTAACACTCTCAGCCGATCCAAGAGGATAGAATGGTCTATTGTATCAAAGGCCGCTGAGAGGTCCAAGAGCACCAACAGGGTCACACTACCCCTGTCGATGCTCAAGCGGAGGTCATCAGCCAGCGCAACCATAGCAGTCTCAACTCCAAATCCTGCCCTAAAGCCGGTTTGAAATGGATCTAGATAATCGGTTTCCTCCAAGACGGCTTGGAGTTGGGAAGCAACTGCCCTCTCGATCACCTTGCTTAAGAAAGGCAGCAAGGAGACTGGCCTATAGTTGTTTCTATCCAGGGGGTCCAGGGAAGGTTTTTTCAGGAGAGGCTTAACTGCCGCCTCCTTAAAACAAGATGGTACAATACCTTCCCTGAAGGATGCGTTGATTGTGTCCCGTAGGAATAATTTCAACGCGTCCCCTCCCTGGACGACCAGCCAAGATGGGCAAGGATCGAGGGGGCAAGTAGTCTTCCTCACTCTTCCAAGGAGCTTGTCCACGTCATCGGTACTCACAGATTGAAGCTGATCCAGTAAAATTACATCAATGGAGTTGCTGGACACCTCGTCTATTGATTCTGATCTAACACTGGCATCTAAATCGGCTCTTATCCGAGAGATTTTATCTGCAAAGTAGTTGTTAAATGCGTCACAGCAGACTGTCGTCAGGTTAAGTAGGGGGTTCTGTGCAGGTGCCACCTGTGTCAGTTCCCCCACCACCCTAAACAGTTCTGCTGGACAGCACTCTGCAGACGCAATACGTGCAGAGGACAAGAACTTCTGCGCTGCATGCATTGCTTCCCGATAGGAATCAAGATATTCCTATGGCGAGTTCTGTCGGATAAGAGTCGAGTCTTCTGCCATTCGCGCTCTAGTCATTGTCTGGCCCACTTCATCTTCCTAAGCTCCTCTGTATACCAGGGCTTACGGTTAGAAGCGGGTCAGAAAGGACGCTTGGGAGCAATTGTGTCGATAGCTCTGGTAAGATCGGTGTTCCAAATATTGACCAGAGCTTCAACTGACTCACCGGCGTTACTAACCATTAATCCCTCTAGGGCTTTCTGGAATCCAATTGGTTCCATTAGCCTTCGAGGGCGGACCATTCTAATAGGTCCACCATCCCCGGTGAGGCAGACAGTAGCTCTAAGTTCCATCTTGACCAGGAAATGATCCGTCCATGACAATGCAGAGGGACTAATAACCTCCGCCCACGGATATACCTGCTCCATACTGAAGATCGCATCGAGGGTATGACCTGCACAATGAGTGGGCCCCTTGACCAATTGGGATAGGCCCATGTTTGTCATGGTATCCATGAACTCCCGAGCCGCACCAGTTAGATTAGACAAGCTGGTCTCGAGTGGAATGTTGAAGTCGCCCAGAACTAAAAGTCTGGGCGACTCCAACAGCAACTCTGAGACCAGCTGTGTCAGCTCGGTTAGGGAATCTGTTAAGCAACGGGGTGGCCGGTATACCAACAGAATCCCTAAACCAGGGGTAGGCAACCTTTCTCCTTTAAGGGCCGAGGGACTTCAGCTCCCAGAATCCCAGGAGCTATTGGCCAACATAGGACTATTGGCCAACATGGCTGAGGCTTCTGGGAGCTGAAGTTCCTCGGCCCTTAAAGGGGAAAGGTTGCCTACCCCTGCCCTAAACTATCCCTGGTCTTCAGGCTTAGGTACATGCACTTGATGTGAACTGTTTTCCGGATAGGCTTCCTGGTCAGAGTTATGTTGTTTTTGTGGACCAGAGCTACTCCCCCCCCCCGCCCACTTTCCCTTACCTACTCACTAACTAAGTACCCAGCCTGAAGAGCCTGCGCCCAAGTCACTGCACTAGCATCTCCCAGCCAGGTCTCAGTAAAGCAAGCCAGCTCTGCCATCTCATCCAACAGAAGGTCATGAATGAGTCCAACACTCAAATCACACCATGCTAAGTGTCTAGTTTTGTCAGTAGGCAATTGTTTCTCTCTTTTCTAATCAGCTTTGCTTTCCTGCTTTCTCCTTTTCTGTCCCCAGGGGAATGCACAATTCAGATTCTGTCCAAGGTGGAAACACAGGGCCTGAAGGCAGACAGTGTCCCAGAACTCACCAAGGCTGTGCGAGACACCATGTTGAAAGTATTCAACCAGATCTCAGAGGAAGTCAAACAATGATACATGGTGGCATGCACAACTGTAATAAACCACATGACCATGTCAAATGTGGTTCGTCATTTGAAAATAATAATTAAAAAAAACCCAAACCTGTCTCTATGCCATGTGAAAGGACAGGGTCAGTGCGAGTTCCTCAGGATGTTCTTCAGGAAGCCCCCATCCTGTTAGGGCTGGACCAAACATCATTTCTCTTTTTAAGTTGGTTCCATTGTTCTTAGCACAGAGCCATTGTCAAGTTGGTCTGATGAACTTATTGATAACCACCTGACACAGGGTAACTAGCCATCATAACCATAAAATAGGACAAGGCACTGCAAAATGTAGAATGTTCAAGAAAAATGTAGGGCGTTACAAAATAAAAGCACTCAGATAAATGTAAATCCATGCTTCTTAGGGCCTTTACAGACTGCCAGAAATAATGCAGCTTGAGGCCGAATTAACTGTCCTGGCTCAGTGCTAGGGAATCATGGGAACTGTACTTTTTTCTGAGACATTGAGCCTTTTCTGTCAGAGAGCTCTGGTACCACAATAAACTACAGTTCCCATGATTCCTTAGCACTGAGCCAGGATAGTTAAAGTGGCCTCAAGCTGCATTATTTCTGGCAGTCTGTAAAGCAGGGGTCAGCAACCTACGGCCCATGGACCGAGTCCGCCCCCCCAAGGCCTTTGGACCAGCCCCCGCTGACCCCCGCCACCGCCGCACGCGCTGCCGCCATGCCGCCACTGCGCACATCGCAGCCGCCATTTTGTTTTGCAAAACGACGGCTGCGGCTTGTTCATGCATGTGCAGGAGTACTG
>JANUYF010000002.1:371052546-371285046 GCA_026167975.1 Phrynosoma blainvillii
TTTATAAGGTCTTTAGCCTTCTCTTTGGTAGCCTGACAAGACTGCAAATCCCAGGATTCTGTAGGAAGGCATCACGGCAGTTAAAGTGGCACAAACCTGGGTTAATTCTGCAGTGTAGTAGCAGCCTAAGGTACATCTACAATGTAGGAATAAATAACACCACTTTTCAAGATTCCTATGGAATCCTGGGATATGTAGTTTTACAAGGTCTTTGGCCTTCTCTGCCAAAGAGACTACAGATCCCAGGATTCCATAGTATGGAGCCATGACAGTACAAATATTGTTAAATTGCATTAATTCTGCAATGTAAATGCCCCTAAAAGAGGGAAGAAGAGAGGGAGCAGGAGTGGAGAAAGAGGATTAATCCTCTGAATGGGTCAAAAGGCTAGGGTCCAAAACACAAGGCAGAAATCATCCAGTTTGAGACTGCTTTAGCTGCCCTAGTTCAATGCTAGGGAATTCTGGGAACTGTAGTTTTGTGAGATAATTAGCCTCCTCTGTCAGAGCTCTGGTACCACAATAAACTACAATTCCCAGGATTCCCTAGCACTGAGCCAGGGCAATTAAAGCAGTCTCAAACTGGATTATTCCTGCAGTGTGTTTTAGACCTCGGGAGTCCTTGCCACAGGATGCAGGGATGTTTTTTTTTTTTGGGGGGGGGGGAGGGTTGACACCACAATCCTGTCCATGTTGTTGTCTCCGAAGTACTATACATTCCAATGGACCTTAATCCCAAACCTTTATAAATAAAATAGAGATCCCCTTTTAGGTTGTTAGTGTGTTGTAGGACACATTAAAAACTAGCACTTTTTCTTGGGCTTAACCTTTTGTTGGATTGCAGTCCACCAGAGTTCATGCAAAAACAAAACATGTCACATTTTATCTGTCATCCAGGCAAGAGGGACAATTCATTGTGTCTTTCGCACCATGTTTGGTTGTAAAATTTGCACCAAAGTAGATCTGCAAAGGTTGGTTTTTTACATTTTCACCTGAAATGTTGTAAACAGTGTCCCTTTCATGTACCTGTACAAGTTTTTTTTCTAAAGAAAATAGGCAAAAATAGCATTATTAAGACAACAGAAATTGTGCTGGCTGCCATCTTCTTGTAAGCAAGGGCTGTATCTGTACTGCAAAAATAATCTGGTTTGACACCACTGTAACTGCCATGGCTACGTGCTGTGGAATCCTGGGATTTGTACTTTGTTGTGGGACCAGACCTCTGACAGAGGAGGCTAAATATCTCACAAAACTACAAATCCCAGCATTCCATAGTATTGAGCCATGGCAGTTAAAGTGGTATCAAACTGCATTAATTCTGCAGTGTAGATGCAGCCTTTGTCCCTGCTCACATGGTCACTTCATTGATATATTCATCATATCTCTATCACATAAGCAACTTCTATGCTGTTGTGGGTACAGGTGAGGAGGGCTTCTCTTCTGTTTTAAGATGCATTGTTCCAAAACACACTGCAGAAATAATCCAGTTTGAGACCACTTTAGCTGCCTTGGCTCAGTGCTAGGGAATCCTAGAAATTGTAGTTTCTTGTGGCACCAGAGCTTTCCGACAGAGACGGCTAAATGTCTCACAAAACTATAGTTCCCAGAATTTGCTAGCATTGAGCCAGGGCAGTTAAACCTGTCTCAAACTATATTATTTCTACAGTGTGTTTTGGACCTTGGTATCCAATCATTAATCTTGGTTCTGGTTAGATGTGTATTAAAAGTAAGTAACTATTTATTTATTTATTTATGTATAGGGTTTATAGCCCACCTTTCTCCCAAAATGGGGAGAAAGATTCTCCTATCTGATTTTCACATCTGAAAATGGAACATGATCCTTTCTCAGATATAGTGAGCAGCAGCGCGGAAGAGAGAGAAAACTGAGCCATGGAAGACAGAATTCGGCGTCTGTGAAAATACAGTGAAATGTTAACTGCGAACACCGAATACAGCCAGCCCCATGAGATCCGCTGCAGAGGTAAAGCCGGAGTAGAGGGGATGCCGCGGACAAGGCCTGTAAAACCCGTCCGAGGCATCCGGAAGCGTAAAGACTTTGTGGTGTATCAGGGAGCTCAGGCCGAAGAGAAACCCAACATCTGCATTGAGTGTGGGAAAACTTTCAGCCAGAGCTCCAGCCTGGTCAACCACCGGCGCACGCACTCTGAGGAGAAACCATACCAATGCCCTGACTGTGGGAAAAGCTTTGGGGTCAGCTCCAGCCTGAACAGACATCAGAGAATCCACACGGGAGAGAAGCCCTATACATGCAATGAATGTGGGAAAAGGTTCAATGACAAATCCAACCTGACCCAGCACCAGCGGATCCACACGGGTGAGAAGCCTTACAAGTGCATCGACTGTGGCAAGTGTTTCACTCGCAGCTCCCACAAAAAGCACCACCTGCGGCACCCGCTGGGCGAGAAACCGGGCAAGGGGACCCAAGCCGACGGCGCCTGTGCCACAGCCAGTGGGAAACCCAAACCCAAGCGGAAAGTGGGGATGCTGAACACCTGCACCGAATGCTGGCAGAGCTTCGGCCAGAATGCAGACCTGGTCAAACACATGCGCATTCACACTGGAGAGAAGCCCTACCAGTGCAGTGTGTGCGAAAAGTGCTTCAGCGTCAGCTCCAACCTTTTTAGACACCAGAGAATCCACACTGGGGAGAAGCCTTACGTGTGCTCTGACTGCGGGAAGAGGTTCACCGACAAATCCACCTTGGTGCAGCACCGGAGGATCCACACTGGGGAGAAGCCCTACACCTGCAGGTTTTGTGGCAAGAGCTTCAGTCACAGCTCACACCACAAGAGACATGAGAAGATCCACAAAGGAGAGTACCCCTTGTTGACTTACCCAGACTCATTGAGCTAGCACAATATCATTGGCAGCCAGGGGGTGGGTGGGAAATAAGGTTACACAAGTCTGTGAATCTTTTTTTCCAGAAGCAGGCAGGTCATTCAGAAAGTTTGCAGCAGAAGTTTCGGGATGGGAAGGGACAGGTTGGCATTGTCATGCCTCCATGTGGTGGCAGACCACCAAATATCTATTCAGCAAGTCTCCTATCTGTATAGGAGGAGGGCATCCCATTCAAAAAAAAGGGATGTGCTGAGCATTGCAGCAAAATGACAGGGCAAAGATTTCCCTGGAGCATAGGGAATTGCATATTTAAAATTTGCTCCATTGACAAAACCCCTCAAATATAAACAACCACCACAACAACCCATAAACAATACCTACCATAGCAGGATGGTTTTGTTAGCTAGAGCCATTCTCCTGGCATGTTAGCGTTCTATATATATGAAGATATGTGTTTCTTAAACCAATTTTCATAGAGTAGTGAGGCATAGTGGTTTGAGTGTTGGGATTATGACTTTGGAGACCAGGGTTCGATTTCACGCTGGGCCCTGAAACCCACTGGGTGACTTTGGGCAAGTCACGTGCTCTCAGCCACAAGGGAAGGCAATGGCAAACCTCTGAACAAATCTTGCCAAGAAAACCTTTTAGGGTTGCCATAAGTTGGAAATGACTCGCAGGCACACTAAACACACACACACATAGAGTTATACCTCAGTTAACACAGCAGAGGTGTTCCTGTGCATTACTTCCTTTAACTGAAAAATTAGTAACTGGTAGAAATAACATGGAAAGAATAGGGATAGCTTCATAGACCACCAAAGAAAAGAGAGGAATAGTTCAACATCTTACAGTTTTTCAAAACTAGCAGTACCCACATGTGAAATGAAACATCAGGTCAGGAAACCTGGCATTAGTAAACAATAGCATTTTCAACTTTCTTCAGACCATATGAAAGCTTATTGCAAATGCATCCCGAGTTGTTTTCACCAACTTGAACTTTTCTTATGATAGCCATTTTGCTGGCTAAACTTATGACTCTGCATTTTAATAGGCTGCGAGTAGCTGTTGAAGCAGACAAATCTGCTTTCCCCGTTTCTCTCGGTTTCATTGTTCGCTCATGCTCAGGGATTTTGGAAGCAACTGCTGTTTATCTTTTCTGTTGTAAGCTGGCACACGCCGCTACAGTAGGATCACCTAGAGTAGGATCCCACTCTTTCCCAGATAAAACGTTGCTGCATTGTTTACTGCAGACATACTGCTGCAACCTGACACTGAAAGTCTGTGTTTCTCCAGCCCTCTTTCACCATCCTTCCAGGGCCAACGCTCCAAAAAAAAAAAAAATTCCTGATAGACAGAGGATGAGGAGGGATAGTGAGGCAAGCTGGGTGTAAAAAGGCTTTTTAAAAAGAAAGCTTCTTTACTAGAGGCTTTGTTAACTGAGGTATGCTTGTATTAAAAAATGTGGCCCTCTGCTCACACTCTGAAGTGGTCCAGTACAAGAAAGACCATTTGACAGAACACAGATCAGCCCTTAGTCTCTGTTCACAGAATCATAGAGTTGGAAGAGACCTCAAGGGCCATCTAGTCCAACCTCCTGCCTCACAGGAACACATAACCAAAGCATCCAGCCTCTGTTTAAAAACCTCCAAAGAAGGAGACTCCACCAGAGACTATTGTCTTCCTGCTGTGGTTGTTCTGATGGCAAATTATCTATTAAACTTCCATGGTGAATACCCTTTATCCTGCTTTCTTCCAACCTCAAATATTTTCTGATTCTTGGGGTGAGTGGGACAACTTTTATTTACAAAGCTGCACCGTGACAGTGATTCCACCACGTAAAGCATTTCCTTAATAGGCTCAGGAGCCTTGGGTAACATTATTTCCAAAACTTAAAATTGTTGTGTGGATCTTTTATCCCAGTTTTTCAGTGTACTTACCAAAGCGGGATAGGGCCGGGGGGGGGGGGGGAGGGTCAGAACTGGTCCCAGTAACAGCACCAGTCCAAGATAAACTTGCACCCCATCTTCCGATGAGAGTTGAAATAGGAGTATGAAAACTCCCCAAATGAACTGGGCTTGGATTTACCTATCAAAAATAACTGAGATTGTTAGTTAGATGAAGTCATTGAGTGTATTGCATTTACCCTTTGTGCAAGACATCTTTTACAAATACTTCTCTTACATAGAATGTCACTTGGGAAGCAGACGTCTTTGCCTCCTACATATTGTAGCACTGGCGCCTACCAAACATGGAGTCCTCTTGTTCTGGCACAGAAGGATTAAGAAAAAAGTCCCATGTTCTTTCCACCTGTAAAGCCCATTCATGCTCTTAGGCACTAACTGTCCTTGGTTTTCCTATCTTTTTCTTTTACAGTATAGTCAAACAGGTTTGTTTGGTTTGAATGGACATGATGGCAGTGTATAAAAGGCTGGATTACCTTTGCCTCTATCTCTGCATATTTGCTTTGCATGTACTTAACATAATGTGCACCAGAATAAGAAGTGGAGATTCTTGTTCATAGATTTAGGCTGCCTTTGCACTTCTTCCCTTGGGCTGTTTCACGCAATTGCTTTATGACATGCTCTTGGGGCTACTTTCCAGGCAATCATTAGTTGAGATGCCAGTATCATGCACTGATATTTAGGTGCACTGAGGAAGGAGAGAGGAACCCTGAAGGCACATGGCGTATCTGTCCTTATTTCAGCCTGACTGAAGCTGTAAGTGTTCCAGCAGTGACAAGTGTCTGCTCAGTGCAGAGTACATCAGTCTCCTAGAATCAGAGTTGGAAGAGACCACAAAGGGCATCCAGTCCAACCTCCTGCCGTGCAGGAACTCACAATCAAAGCACCCCTGACAGATGGCCATCCAGCCTTTTTTTTAAAATCTCCAAAGGAGACTCCACCACTCTCTGAGGGAGTGTGTTCCACTGTAGCTGTGATTCATATTCTGATCTTCAAATGACAGGTGATCAGAAAGTTGGTCAGTAGTCTTATTCCCTTTAAATGTGAAGATTTTTAAAATACATAATTGAATTTTCTCCTAATCTACTTTTCTTCCTCGGACTGCTCCTCATGGTATTTCACATACTTGGGTTGGGCACTTGAGCACAAAATATACATACTGGCATCAGCTACAAAAGCTGTATGAGTGAGTAGCATTAGTTGTATTACTGAAATGGGCAGTTTCCCCAGTTCCAGCAGTTGCACCCATGCTTATGAAAAGTGGAAATGCTACACCTGCCCCCATGTCCCTCAGCCTTTTTTTAACTGGAAGTCTTGGAAGAATAAATGTGGCACATGAACCAAACATTGTGTACCTGTTTTGTAGAAGTACGAAGGCCAGTACGCATGAAGGTTTCATTTGTAGGTGCCAGAATCTAAACTGTTTTGTCTCGCCATAAGGTCACAGCTCCCAGTTTACTGTCTGATACATGTGGGGTTTTTTAGAGTGTGTTCCACTCCTTGCGGGTATTTTATAGTCAATTGGAATGAAGATACCATATACTTTCTTATACTGGAGGGAATTGCCCTTCTCTGGATTGCTTATCACACTTGGCTAGTACAGAGATGGAAGGGTTGTGCCTTGTATTCCCCTTGTGGAAGCAGAGGCTGTTTTTGTATTCCCAGATTCCACTTTCTGAAAAAGGGGGCTGGAAAATGTCATTTGCCTGGAAGCATACCAAAGTAAAACAAGATGCAACTCCCTTCCTTTCCCCCAGCCTTCTTCCTTTGAAATAGCATTTACAAAATACTTTTATGTTTGGGTTGATGAAGCCAGTGGTAGGTTCTGGATGCCAAACATTGGATTTTGGCTGGACCTTGAGAAAGGGGCTCATAGATAAAACCTTGGTGGATTCCCTGTAAATTGCAAATGACTTGAAGACACACAATACATTAGCTCAGCCCAGGCCATTCTGTTGCTGTACACAAACAGCTCCAACGTTTCCTTGTGACCTTGTCTAGCATCTGTGACTTTGCAGATCTCTGACCTTACATGTGTGCTTTGGAGCAATCTTTCTAGCAACTAACTCCCTTCTGTTCAGTACTGCTTTTTCCTTTCAGACCGACTGCCTTGATTGCTCTTGTGTTTCCAACAGTAAACCATGAGAATGGCATGGTTTTCCCCTGCCAGTTCCTGCTGACAGTAGATGCTCTCACCTGGGTGTTTGCAAGCATTAAGCAGGACATAAGCCAACACATCTTTCTAAAAATTCCCCCAACTTGAACCAATGGGAATTACTTGTAACATCTCCATACTGGTGTAGGTGAAAGACCCATGTCCTAGTACCTCTTTAGAAGAATAGAAATGCTTTGTCTCTACCAGATCCAAAACCACTTCAATCCCACCTTGCATACTTCAATTTTAGCTATACTACTGGTAGGAACATAGTGGTAGATTCATTCCTGCAGGGTTGCCTGCTATGTAACTGGTGCTTGTTGGCACCTATCGCAATTCCCCACTGGATCCTAACTCCCACCATTCACATCTTTGTGTCTGCATTGTTCTGCTTATAATTTTAATAACTAACATAGGCCAACAGCTGGAGTATTTTCAGCATTTTCAGCTGCATAATGGGGTTGCATTGATGGTCCTTGGCTACAGAAACCAACAATACTAATCAGAACAAGGCTGTCCCCCCGCCCCAATATTATTTTATACACACAGACACAGACACCTCAACATGTAATACCGTATTTTTCGGCATATAAGACGCTCCGGCATATAAGACGCACCCAATTTTAAAGGAGAAAAATCTAGGAAAAAAAGATTCTTAATAAAATACAGTCAGAGGATGCCTCCGACCCAGGCATCCGCCCAAGGAAAGCAACCAGGCTTTCCTTGGAGGGATCCTGGGGTTTGAGGCATCCTCCGACCCACGGAGGACGCCTCAGACCCACGGCATCCACCCAGGGAAAGCAACCAGGCTTTCCTTGGAGGGACCCTGGGGTCTGAGGCGTCCTCCAACCCACGGAGGACGCCTCAGACCCTAGGATCCCTCCAGGGAAAGCAACCAGGCTTTCCTTGGAGGGACCCTGGGGTCTGAGGCGTCCTCCGACCCACAGAGGACGCCTCAGACCCTAGGATCCCTGCAGGGAAAGCAACCAGGCTTTCCTTGGAGGGACCCTGGGTTCTGAGGCGTCCTCCGACCCACGGAGGACGCCTCAGACCCTAGGATCCCTGCAAGGAAAGCAACCAGGCTTTCCTTGGAGGGACCCTGGGTTCTGAGGCGTCCTCCGACCCATAGAGGATGCCTCAGACCCTAGGATCCCTCCAGGGAAAGCAACCAGGCTTTCCTTGGAGGGACCTTGGGGTCTGAGGCGTCCTCCGGCCCACGGAGGACAACTCAGACCCTAGAATCCCTGCAGGGAAAGCAGCCAGGCTTTCCTTGGAGGGACCCTGGGGTCTGAGGCGTCCTCCGGCCCACGGAGGGCGACTCAGACCCTAGGATCCCTGCAGGGAAAGCAGCCAGGCTTTCCTTGCAGGGACCCTGGGCTCTGAGGCGTCCTCCGGCCCACGGAGGGCGACTCAGACCCTAGGATCCCTGGAAGGAAAGCAGCCAGGCTTTCCTTGGAGGGAACCTGGGGTCTGAGGCGTCCTCCGGCCCACGGAGGGCGACTCAGACCCTAGGATCCCTGCAAGGAAAGCAGCCAGGCTTTCCTTGGAGGGACCCTGGGGTCTGAGGCGTCCTCCGGCCCACGGAGGACGACTCAGACCCTAGGATCCCTCCAGGGAAAGCAACCAGGCTTTCCTTGGAGGGACCCTGGGGTCTGAGGCGTCCTCCGGCCCACGGAGGACGACTCAGACCCTAGGATCCCTGGAAGGAAAGCAGCCAGGCTTTCCTTGGAGGGAACCTGGGGTCTGAGGCGTCCTCCGGCCCACGGAGGACGCCTCAGACCCTAGGATCCCTCCAGGGAAAGCCTGGTTGCTTTCCTTGGGTGGATGCCAAGCATCCGCCCAAGGAAAGCAACATTGCTTTCCTTGGGGCAATGCTGGGGTTGGAGGCGCCCTCCGACCCCAGGATCGCCCCAAGGAAGCTTTCCATGGGGCGATGCTGGAGTCAGAGGCGTCGTCAGACCCAGCACTGCCCCATGGAAAGCAACCTTTTTTTCCTTGGGGTGATCCTGGGGTCGGAGGAGTACTCCGACCCCAGGATCGCCCCAAGGAAGCTTTCCATGGGGCGATGCTGGAGTCAGAGGCGTCGTCCGACTCCAGCATTGCCCCATGGAAAGCAACCTTTTTTTCCTTGGGGTGATCCTGGGGTCGGAGGAGTGCTCCGACCCCAGGATCGCCCCAAGGAAGCTTTCCATGGGGCGATGCTGGAGTCAGAGGCGTCGTCCGACTCCAGCATTGCCCCATGGAAAGCAACCTTTTTTTCCTTGGGGTGATCCTGGGGTCGGAGGAGTGCTCCGACCCCAGGATCGCCCCAAGGAAGCTTTCTATGGGGCGATGCTGGAGTCAGAGGCGTCGTCCGACCCCAGCATTGCCCCATGGAAAGCAACCTTTTTTTCCTTGGGGTGATCCTGGGGTCGGAGGAGTACTCCGACCCCAGGATCGCCCCAAGGAAGCTTTCCATGGGGCGATGCTGGAGTCAGAGGCGTCGTCGGACCCCAGCATTGCCCCATGGAAAGCAACCTTTTTTTCCTTGGGGTGATCCTGGGGTCGGAGGAGTGCTCCGACCCCAGGATCGCCCCAAGGAAGCTTTCCATGGGGCGATGCTGGAGTCAGAGGCGTCGTCCGACCCCAGCATTGCCCCATGGAAAGCAACCTTTTTTTCCTTGGGGTGATCCTGGGGTCGGAGGAGTGCTCCGACCCCAGGATCGCCCCAAGGAAGCTTTCCATGGGGCGATGCTGGAGTCAGAGGCGTCGTCCGACCCCAGCATTGCCCCATGGAAAGCAACCTTTTTTTCCTTGGGGTGATCCTGGGGTCGGAGGAGTGCTCCGACCCCAGGATCGCCCCAAGGAAGCTTTCCATGGGGCGATGCTGGAGTCAGAGGCGTCGTCCGACCCCAGCATTGCCCCATGGAAAGCAACCTTTTTTTCCTTGGGGTGATCCTGGGGTCGGAGGAGTGCTCCGACCCCAGGATCGCCCCAAGGAAGCTTTCCATGGGGCGATGCTGGAGTCAGAGGCGTCGTCCGACCCCAGCATTGCCCCATGGAAAGCAACCTTTTTTTCCTTGGGGTGATCCTGGGGTCGGAGGAGTGCTCCGACCCCAGGATCACCCCAAGGAAGCTTTCCATGGGGCGATGCTGGAGTCAGAGGCGTCGTCCGACCCCAGCATTGCCCCATGGAAAGCAACCTTTTTTTCCTTGGGGTGATCCTGGGGTCGGAGGAGTGCTCCGACCCCAAGATCGCCCCAAGGAAGCTTTCCATGGGGCGATGCTGGAGTCAGAGGCGTCGTCCGACCCCAGCATTGCCCCATGGAAAGCAACCTTTTTTTCCTTGGGGTGATCCTGGGGTCGGAGGAGTCCTCCGACCCCAGCATGGTCCCAGGGAAAGCAACCCTCCTTCCCCCTGCGTCCTCGGTGGTTCAATGGGCTGCTCAGCCTCTGATCCCAGGAGCAGCCCATTGAACCACCGAGGACGAGCAGCGGCCTCGGAGGGGAGCTACATTCGGTCTATTAGGCGCACCAACTTCCCCACCGTCATTTTGGGGAAGAAAAAGTGCGTCTAATATGCCGAAAAATACGGTAAATGTAAAGGGTTTGTTTGTTTTCCTGTTTGGTTCAGGCTTTTGTGAGACTGAAGTAGGTCACGACATCCTGAATTAAACAAAGTGTAGCTACACTTCATAATTATAGCAGTTGGACACCACTTTAAATGTTGTAGCTCCATCCTAAGGAGTATGGATTTGTAGTTTAATGACGTCCTTTGTAGTTTCATGAGGTTTGCTAGAGAGGTCAAGTGCTGTAGTTCAGAGGAAAGGACTACAACTCTTGCACAGTAAGTATATAACCAAACTACAAATCCCACAATGATGGGCCCATAACAAGGCAAGGTCAAAGTGGTACAATTGTATAATGTACATACACATTTAAAAATAAATGAAAAAGTGTGTCTTGATTCTTAGAACAGACAATATATCTATATATCTATATCTATATACCTTGTGAGGCTTATTCAACTTCTACTCCCTAAGTGTCAAAGGGTGACAATGTTCAAACCTTGGTACCAAAGTGTGGGGCAATTTAATATTACTGTGACACTGATATATTTCTGTAACTTGTTTCAGCATATTTTCCCCAAGTGCATCCTGTTTTATCTGTCAGCATCATATTGTGAACAGATATTTTTAGCAAGCTTTTCCGCTAGGAAAATATTTTCTTTTTCTTATATTGTTGGAGGACCCCAGAAAAGTAGATACATGGTTCATATTATTAGCTCCTGATAGTCCCTACGATGCCAGGGCATGCCAGATTGTTTGGAAGAGTTACTGTTAAAAGTCATGAAATGTTCTGGACAATTCACCATCATGATGTCTAGGCATTTCCCAGATGAATTTAAAGTTTTCATTGCAGAATAAAATAAGATCCATTATAGTCACACTGAATTGCTTTGTCTTTCCAGTGTGGCGTAGTGGTCTGAGCGTTGGACTATGACTCCGGAGAGTAGGGTCTGAATCCCCACTCAGCCACGAAAACCCACTGGGTGACCTTACGCAAGTCCCACGCTCTCAGCCTCAGGGTATAGCAATGGCAACCCCCTTTGAAGAAACTTGCCAAGGAAACACTGGGATAGATATGCCTCAGTCAGAAACAGTTTGAAGGTCTACAACACACACATTCCACAGGAACAGTGCAAGACTCTGTGCACCAAAACTAGAGCTCCCACAGCACAGATGCAGGCAACATGTGGAAAGCGAAGAACCTTGCTCTGTGATATGTGTATTTTCTCCATTTTGACCCTGGGAATCATCTTGAGTTAGATCAAATCAAGGCAAAAGCCTTCAGTCTTTTTGCAAAATTCTAAGTGATGCTTCTCAACAACTGGTGTCTAATGGTCTAGGATAACATTAACAAGGGCACACAGAAGCTGCCTACTGGCCTATATACATGGGCATGATACCATGGGTCAACCCTGTGGTATCCCACCCATGGCTCTGACCCATTCCTGCCCCCAGGCTGGTGTGGCAATGGGCAGGAGTTCACATGCCCATCCACTGCTGTGCCATGGCACTACCGTATTCCCTCTGAAGCCCCCGCTGTGGCCCATAAGGGCAGAAACAGGGCACCTAACTTCACCCACTTAGCCAGGCACCCCCTTCCAACATCACAGGCCATGACTGGGTCCTTCAGAGGGAACACGGTGGCAGTAATAGGTAAGAGACCATGTGGCCATGCGTTCTGCTGGCTATCGCAGTGAAGTTACTAGGAAACTCCATCACAAATAGCTGGTCTTTTTAGGTCACACTAAGGGCCTTTTGGGCTGGGATCAGGCCAGAATTGCTGGATCAGCATTTGGTCTGACTGATCCCAGCCCACCTGCGCTGTCTGTATGGGACAATGCCAGGCCAGGGGGAACATGGACCTTTGGGCTCATGCATTCAGCCCGCAAAGATTAGAAGATGTTAGAAATAATGAATCTGGAAAAAACTACCGGTAATTGGTTTAACCATTGTTGTTAACTGCCCTTGAGTCAAGCTCAACCCATGGTGACCCTGTGGATGAGGCATCTCCAAGGCCCCCTTATCCTCCACTGCTCTGCTCATGTCCTGCAAACTCATACTTGTGGCCTCCCCAATTGAGTCGGGCCATCTGGCATGAGATCTTCCGTTCTTTCTGCTGCTCTTCACTTTTCCCAGCATTATTGTCTTTTTTTTAGTGAGTCTTGCCTTCTCATGATGTGGCCAAAATACAACAGCCTGAACTTAATCATCTTGTCTTCCCAGTTTTGGGAAAAGGGCAGGATAATAATAATAATAATAATAATAATAATAATAATAATAATAATAGTCTTCTAGGGCATTTCAGGCTTGATCTGTTCCAAGGACCCATTTGTTTGTATTCTTGGCTGCCACGGTATCCTCAGCACTCTTCTTCAGCACCGCATCTCAAATGACGCCTGAGGTCCTGGCCTGCGAGAAAGGCAGCATATAAATAAGTAAGTAAGTAAGTAAGTAAGTAAGTAAATAAGTAAATAAAATGAGTTAACTAATGCTAGATATTAAGATGAACTCATGCAAATCAGGATTTTGTAACAATGCCTTCCCATCTTATCCTCATGACATCCCTGGGAGATAGGTTAGGCTGAGAAACAGAAACTGAGCCCAATTCACTCAGTGGCTCAATGTCTGAGGTGGGGATTTGAAGAAGGATCTTCATAGCACTCCCTTGCCACCCAACTAGCCTCTCCCAGCACAGGCCTTCAGAGTCCAGTGGGGCAGCTGTGCCTCCGGAGTGCCTGGTTGGGGTCTGGCACGGCTGCCAGCATGGCATAGGGGTTTGAGCATTGGACTAAGACTCTGGAGACCCGGATTCTCGACCATGGAAACCCATTGGGTAACCTTGGGCAAGACACACTCTCTCAGCCCACAGGGGAAGACAAAAGCAAACCTCCCTCTGAACAAATCTTTTCAAGAAAAGCCCTTAGGGTCACCATAAGTCGGGAAACAACCTGAAGGCACTGAGTGTCAGTACTGCTTTATTTCTGGGTGTCAGTACTGCTTTGTTTCTGCAGTGTGGCAGCAGCTGCCAAATCCAGGCTCAAAATGGAGGCCATTTTGGAACTCCCTCCCACTTTGGGCAGAATCCTGAAATGGAAGATGGGTCAGGGAAAAGGAGGCCGAGAGCGACCTAGGAGTCCTAGTAGACCACAGATTGAACATGAGTTAACAGTGTGATGCAGCAGCTGAAAAAGCCAATGTGTTTCTAGGCTGTATCAATAGAAGTACAGTCGGCCCTTGGTATCCACGGATTTTTTATCCATGAATTAAAGCATCCATGACTTTTTTTTTAAAGTATATATTTTCTATTTAATATAAGGGACACCATTTTGCTATGCCACTGTATTTAATTGGGCATGAGCATCCATGGATTTTGGTACCCATGGAAGGTCCTGGAACCAAACCCCAGCAGATACCAAGGGTCCACTGTATATTGTTTAGATCAGGGGTAGGCAACCTTTTTGAGCCGGGGGCTGGGTTGCTGTCCCTCAGACAATTGGGGGGGCGAAGCACAAAAAATAAAAAAATTAAAATAAAAATTAAAAAAATATTTAAAATTTATATATATATATATATATATATATATGCATGCACACTCTCTCAGCCCCAGAAAAGCCATGGCAAAACCCCTGTGGAGATTTTGCCAAGAAAACCCCAAGAACAAGTAATAAAAATAATATCATTATGGCGGGCGGCGGCGGTAGCGGCGGTGGCAGGATCGACCTGGGACCAGTTCAAAGGCCTTGGGGGGCCGCATCCGGCCCCCGGGCCTTAGGTTGCCTATCCCTGGTTTAGATCAAGGGAAATCATAGTCACACTCTATTCTGCTTTGCTCAAGCCTCACCTGGAATACTGTGTCCAGTTCTGGGAACCACAATTCAAAAAGGATATTGAGAAGGTGAAGTGTGTCCAGAGGAAGGCCATCAAAATGGTGAAGGGTTTGGAAATCATGCCTTATGAGGAGAGACTTAGGCAGCTGGGTATGTTCAGCCTGGAGAAGAGATGGTTAAGAGGGGATATGATAGCCCTCTTTAAATATTTGAAGGGATGTTATATTGAGGATGGAGCAAGCTTGTTTTCTGCTGCTCCAGAGAATAGGACCCAGAGCAATGGATGCAAGCTAAAGGAAAAGAAATTCCATCTAAACATTAGGAAGAATGTTCTGACAGAAAGAGCTGTTTGACAGTGGAACACACTCCCTTGGAGTGTGGTGGAGTCTCCTTCTTTGGAGGTCTTTAAAGAGAGGCTGGATGGCCATCTGTTGGGAGTGCTTTGATTTTGAGTTCTTGCATGGCATAATGGGGTTGGACTGGATGACCCCTTGGGGGTCTCTTACAACTCTAGGATTCTATTATTCCTTTATTGGAAGTTTTCAAAACAGAGGCTGGATGGCCATTTGTCAGGGGTACGTAGTAGTGTCTTAGGGGTGTCAGTGTGGTGTAGTGGTTTGAGTATTGAAGTATGACTCTGGAGACCAGGGTTTGATTCCCAGCTCATCTATGGAAATCCAGTGGGTGGGTGACTGTGAGCAAGTCACAATCTCTCAGCCTCAGAGGATGGCAATGGCACCACCACCCTGAGGAAACCTGCCAAGAAAACCCTATGATAAGTTTCCCTTAGGGTTGCCATAAGTTGCCACAAAGGTCCGGGGTACTTAGTGTCTTCCTGCGTGGCAAAAGGTGGTTGGACTGGATGACCCTTGGGGGTCTTTTCCAACTTTATGATTCCTTTGCTGGAGGTTTTGAAACGGACGTACTAAAACCAATGACAGTACTTGCCTATAGGGAAACCATACTTGTCCATAGAGAATCATAGGGGAATACTTGCCCATAGGGAAATATAGGAGAATATTTGTCCATAGAGAATCATAGGGGAATACTTGCCCGTAGGGAAACACTGGAGAATACTTGTCCATAGGGAATCATGAGGGGAATATTGTCCATAGGGAAAGTTAGGAGAATATTTGTCCATAGAGAATCATGGGGAATACTTGCCCATAGGGAAACACAGGAGAATACTTATCCATAGAGAATCATAGGAGAATACTTGCCCATAGGGAAATATAGGGGAATACTTGCCCATAGGGAAACTCAGAATATTTGTCCATAGGGAATCATAGGGGGAATATTTTTCCATAGGGAGAGTTAGGAGAATATTTGCCCATAGAGAATCATTGGAGAATACTTGTTCAGAGAATCATAGGGGAATAGGGAAACACAGGAGAATACTTATCCATAGGGAATCATGGGGGGGAATATTTGCCCATAGAGAATCATTGGAGAATACTTGCCCATAGGGAATCATGGGGGATACTTACCCATAGGGAAACATAGTAGGGAATACTTGTCCATAGGGAAACATAGAGAAATACTTGCCCACAGAGAATCATAGGCGAAAACATGTCCATTGGGACTTATTGGAGAATACTTTTCCATAGGAAACATTTAATACTTGCCCAATGTCGTCCTATGGGCGGCAAGTACAAGCATGCTAAAAGTATTCCCCCATGGGCAAGTATGGTTTCCCTATGGCAGGGGTAGGCAACCTGTCCCCTTTAAGGGCCGAGGGACTTCAGCTCCCAGAATCCCAGGAGCTATTGGCCAACCTGGGACTATTGGCCAACATGGCTGAGGATTCTGGGAGCTGAAGTCCCTCGGCCCTTAAAGGGAACAGGTTGCCTACCCCTGCCCTATGGGCAAGTACTGTCATTTGTTTTGGTACGTCCCGTTTTCTTCAAAACAGATGCTGGATGGCCATTGGTCAGGAGCACTTAGTGTGTCCTCCCACATGGGGGGGAAGAGGGGTTGGCCTGGATGACCTTTGGGGGTCCCTAGTTCCAGCTCTTCTACGCTGAGTCTGTGGCGCGATGCCCTCCTCTATTCCCGCTCTGGCTGTCTCCGCCTTTCCGTCCTTCCTCCGCTAGAGGGCGCCTGCGGCTGCCTTCCTTTGTCTGAGGGCCGCTCGGAGGAGTGAGTTTCCTGGGTCAGAGGTGGCAGAGAGCCTCCCTCTCCTCCATTGCCTTTTCCTTCTTCCATTGTGGAGGCGAAGCCGGCGCCCGAACTGCCTCTGCCCTCCATGAAGCAAAAGCAGCGGCAGCGGCAGCGGCGGCTCCTCTAAGAGGCTCACATCAAGGGCACCCCCTTTCCTTCCTTCCTTCCTTCCCTCCCCTTCCCTCCCCTTTCCTTCCTCCTCTTCCTCGACGCCCCTGTTTCCTGGGCCAAAAGGTAGGGACCCCAAAGACCAACCCCACCCAAGAATTAATTTTGGGGTTACACCACCCCACCCCACCCCTTTTCTACCAGGTTTCAAATCGGTTTTGCTTCTTGGTTGCACCAAGAGCTGGGTTTTGCTCCCGGTTTTTGCTGGAGAAAACCAGCTTTCTCCTTGGCCGCCTCTGACCTAGTTTGTGTGTGTGTGTATCTATCTCTATCTATCTATCTCTATCTATCTATCTATCTATCTATCTTATTAATGTTTACTTATATAGTGCCATATATATATATATATATATATATGGCACTATATAAGTAAACATTAATATATATATATATATGTGTGTGTGTGTGTGTGTGTGTGTGTATATATATATATATATATATATATATATATATATGGCACTGTATAAGTAAACATTAATAAGATATGTTTACTTATATAGTGCCATTATATATATATATATATATATATATATATGGCACTATAAGTAAACATTAATAAGATATGTTTACTTGTATAGTGCCATATATATATATATGGCACTATATAAGTAAACATTAATAAGAGATATATATGGCACTATATAAGTAAACATTAATAAGATAGATAGATAGATAGAGGCAGGTTCTAATGTTGAATGGATGGTCTCTGTAAAGTGCCATGTAAATTTATGGCACTATAGAAATAAATAAATAATATGTTTACTTATATAGTGCCATAAATTTACATGGCACTTTACAGACACCATCTGTTCAACATTAGAACCTGCCTCTATCTCTCTCTCTATATAGATATAGATATAGATATAGATATATTATTAGTATTTATTTCTATAGTGCCATACGTTTACATGGCAATTTACAGACACCATCCATTCAACATTAGAACCTGCCTACTATATATCTCTGTCTGTCTATCTATCTATCTATCGAAATGTCTATCTTCCTAATTTTTATTTATATAGTGCCATAAATTTAAATGGCACTTACAGACCCCATCAATTCAACATTAGAACCTGCCAACGGCGTACAACCTAAAAAATAATAAAGTATAAACTACACAGTAATTAAGCCAATTATGCAACTAAAATACAAAACTGTAAAAACAAGTAATATTTTGATCAAATCTAAATGATAATATTAAAATCAAGTTCCAAATGCTTCAGAGAACATTATTTATTTATTATTTTTATTTATTTCAAGGGTTTTATCCTGCCTTTCTCCCACAATGGGTTTCAAAGCAGGTTACAATAATTTAAAAAGGCAGAACTAGTTGAGGTTTTGTGTTTTTTTTATTGTTCCTTGCATCCACATGGCAGAAATAATCCAGTTTGATACTGCTTTTCAACTTCCTTGGGCTACAGGGATCCTGGGTTTTGTAGCTTGCATTGGCACCAGAGCTCTCTCTTCTTCTTTTTCTTGTTTCTTGGAAGAAGAATAGATAGATAAATGATATGATTTTGTTGTTGCTGTATGCCTTCTTTTCTGATTTATGGCAAATTTGTGTCTTGAGGTTTTCTTGGCAAGGTTTGTTCAGAGGGGGTTTGCCATAGCCATCCTCTGAGGCTGAGAGAGTGTGACTTGCCTTGACAAAAGAAAACCCCACAATAAGTTCGCCTTGTGTATGTGTGTTGTGTGCCTTCAAGTAGTTTCTGACTTATGGTGACCCTAAGGTGAATCTATCATGGGGTTTTCATGGCAAGATTTGTTCAGAGGAGGTTTGCCATGGCCATCTTCTGGGGCTGAGAGACTGTGACTTCCCCAAGGTCACCCAATGGGTTTCTATGGCCAAGCCAGATTTGAACCGTGGTCTTCAGAGTCTTTGTCCAGCGCTCAAAGACTAGGCCGCGCTGGCTTTCCTCTCTCTCAGAGGTTAAACAACGTCACAGAAGTACATATCCCAGGATCCCATAGCATGGAGCCAGGGCAGTAAATAGTGGTATAAAACTGGATTATTTCTGCAGGGGGATGCATCTTCTTCTACAGCTGTAATGCGGAGTGCAGAAATAAAGCAGGTTCATATCACTTCAACTGCCCTGACTCTGTTCTACAGAATCCTAGGAGTTGGAGTTGGTGAGGCACCCATAGAGAGCCAGCATGGCATAGTGGTCTGAGCATTGGACTACAACTGTGGAGACCAGGGTTTGATTCCCTTCCCAGCCATGAAACCCACTGGGTGACCTTGAGCAAGTCACACTCTCTCAGCCTCAGGGGGAAGCAATGTCAAACCTCTGCTGAGGAAATGTGCCAAGAAATCCCAGTGATAGGGTCGCCATAAGTCAGAAAAGACTTGAAGGCACACAACACAGACACGAAGCACCCAAGCTCTCTCACAGACCAGGCAGAATACTTTGCCAAACTACAAATCCCAGGATGGAGCCATGACAGTTAAAGTGGTGTCAAACTCCTTTATTTCTGTAGGGTGACAAGTCTTGGGTTGGGGGGCAGATGGCAAATGCAGGGGTGATTTACTGCAGGAGCTGAGTTTAGAGAAAGCGAGGAAGGAGTGTGACTCTGAGCATGTGCAGAGTACACATCTTTCCCTCACTGCCCAGCCCTCCTTCCAAATACAGGTAAACACTCATTGATAGACTGCAGGCACATGGATGGGTGTGTGCTCATGTTTACAACTGTTTTTAACCCTTTTCCAGAATAAAAACAAGGATAATGCTGCTTGCAGCTGTTTGGACTCAGGAGTTTCTTCCCAAAGGCAAAAAGCAGAATATGGAGAGGGCCAGCGTGGTGTGGCGGTTTGAGCGTTGGATTAGGACACTCAGAGACTAGAGTTCGAATCCCAGCTCAGCCATGGAAACCCACTGGGAGACCTTGGGCATAACACACTCTCTCAGCCTCAAAGGATGGCAATGGCAAACACCCTCTGAAGATACTTGCCAAGAAAACCCCATGATAGGTTGGCTTTAGGGTCGGCATAAGTCAGAAGCAACTTGAAGGCACACAACAACAGGGAGGGTCCCCAACAAGCAAACCTAGCTCACCTTTTATGTGTTTGGGGATGATTATGATTATGATTTACTTATATCCCACCTTTTTCCCAATATAGGGACTTCAGGCGGTGAACAGCAAATTTAAAATGGAGGAAGCAGAGTGTGCAGCGTTAACGTGTCCACTCAAACCCTTTCTATGTCTTCGGCAGCTGGATCAGAAACAGCAAATAATTTTGGTGGATGCTGTTTTTGGCTTGGAAAGCTGCAGCACATCCAGTTCTGTGTGCCACTTCCAGAAGTCTTTTGTCAGAGCTGCAAAGGACTTTTGGGAGGATTTGAATTTGACACGTTTCTCTTTCCTTACCATAAAGGCTCACAGCTTGCTTTCTAAAAAGAGACCTGAAATAATAACAATAGTAATAGTAATAATAACAACAACAACAACAATACAGCCCACCCTCCTCAATCAACCACGGGCTTTCCATCCACGGATTTAAGCATCTGTGGACGGCAAGCCCCATTGCTGTGCATGCACATGCACACACCTCACTATTGAAAATTGTGGGATTGAGGTCCTGCAGTATTTTTCATCTGCGGTGTGTGTGTGTATCCGGAACAAAAAACCTACAAATACTAAGGGCTGACTGTTGTTGTTGTTGTTGTTATGCACTTTTGTATGTTTTTAATTATCCAGTGGGCATTTGTTATCCACTGGGGTTTGGTTCTAGGACCCCCCCCCCCCCCGTGAATACCAAAATCCATGGATACTCAAGTCCCATTAATTGTTGTTATTATTTATATCCTGCTTTTTGCCCAAAATTGGGTCATGAAGTGGCTTACAAATTAAAACAGTACAGTCAGCCCTCCACATCTACAGATTTTTTATCTATGGATTCAAACATCAGCGGTTTTAAAATATTTTTGAAATACATACATTCCTAAAAGCAAACCTTGATTTTGCCAGTTCATGCATGGGACTCCATCTTACTGTGTCACTGTATTTAATGGGACTTGAGTATCCATAGATTTTGATATCCACGAGGTCGTGGTGGTGATCCTGGAACCAAACCCTAGTGGATACCAAGGGCCTACTGTACAGTTAAAAACATACAAAATAAAATTGAATTAAACTAGTACAGTATGAAGACATCACTCATTGAAAGTTGGGGATGCTTTGATTGTGATTTCCTGCATGGCAGGGGGTTGGACTGAATGGCCCTTGTAGTCTCTTCCAATTCTATGATTCTATGAATGAATAAAATGCAATCAAAAGATAAAAGCACTAAAAAACTGTATATATTAAAACAGTTAATAAAAAATACTAAAATGCATTAAAATAACAAAAATAGAATTATATGCCTATCCTTAAAACTTCAAAAACCAGCAGCATGCAGCATTAAACTCCAACCTCAACTGTTTGTGAAGGCCTGGTGGCACAAAAATGTTTTAACTTGCCACTGGAAGGAGAGCAAGGACAGGGCCATCCTGGCCTCTTTGAGGAGAGAGTTTCAAGGAGTAGGAGCAGCTACCAAGAAGGCCCTCTCCCTTGTTCCTAATAAAGAGCCTGAAAAGGTGGTGGGATACAAAGAAAGACCTCTCCAGATGATCCTTACACCCTAAATGGGTTCATACAGGGAGATCTGGTCCTTCAAATAACTCGGACCTTATTCTTGGGAAGTCACTGAATAATGAATTCAGTAACACCACTTTTCTGTATTCCTTTGTAACCATGGCATACTCACAGTCCCAAATATAGGGCAGTTATACTCAAAAAAAACTACATGAGTTCATTAACCTTTCATATATGTGTGTGTCTATGTACTTTATTTTTTGGGGGGAAGGAATTCTGACTATCATCAGAAATAACTGAATGGCCTCAGTGAAATGAGGACAGTTGGATAAAGTATTTTTTTGCTCGCTGTGGTTGAGGGCAAGTTCCTACCTTATTCTCCTCTTTCCTGGCATTTCAACACAAAAGTAGATTGGGAAATGATGGAAAAAGCAAATCAGAGAGCAGTGGCAGCAGATAGAAAGTGCAGAATGCCAGTCCTTCCAGATATCTGAACCACAGCAGATCACTTGATGAAGGATTGTGGGGTGTGCGATGTGAAAGTTTGGGTGCTTTTGCTATTTTTGAGAGTTTACCATCCTCTTTAAAAGAACAACACATTTGATTTCCTGCTAGGTAAGAGGAAGTGTCAATATGAGCCACATGGAGGAGAATTTTAGCCCCGAAGAGGCAAGATCCCAGCTCGTGACCAAAAGGAAACTCCTTAAGATGCTGAGCTTAAGTCCAGGACACAGCCAAGTGCGTGGAAGCGAAGGGAGAGAGAAGAAGATCCCTTCCATGACGTGGCCAGTGAAACCAGCGCATACCATCAAGAAACGCAAAGCCTTCTTGGTCCATCGGGGGACCCAGACTGAAGAAATCCCTGATATTTGCATTGAGTGTGGGAAAGTCTTCATACAGAACTCGAGCTTGATCAACCCATGGCCTGTCCAGCCGGACGATAAGCCACATAAATGTTCCGAATGCGGGAAAAGCTTTACCGTTCGTTCCAGCCTGAATCGACACCAGAGGATCCACACGGGAGAGAAACCTTATATCTGTCTTGACTGTGGCAAACGATTCAATGACAAGTCCAACCTCACGCAGCACCAGCGCATCCACACTGGGGAGAAGCCCTATGAATGCATCGACTGTGGCAAGAGCTACAGCCGCAGCTCCCATAAGAAGAAACACTTGAAGGACTCAGATGAGCAGCAGGAGGCTTGCATCCAAGAGGAAGAGGCTGAGGTCAGCGGGATTGGTGAGAAGCCCAAAGCAAAACAGAAATCAGAGGTGCTGAACACTTGTACGGAGTGCCTGCGGAGCTTCAGCCACAACGCTGACCTGATCAAGCACATGCGCATCCACACCGGGGAGAAACCCTACAAGTGCAACATCTGCGAGAAAAGCTTCAATGTTAGTTCCAACCTCTTTAGGCACCAGAGAATCCACACAGGCGAGAAGCCTTACGTGTGCTCCGAGTGTGGGAATTGCTTCACTGACAAATCGACCCTGGTTCAGCACCACCGGATCCACACTGGGGAGAAGCCTTATGCTTGCCGGTTCTGTGGCAAGTGCTTCAGCCACAGCTCACACCACAAGAGACACGAGAAGATTCACAACAGAGAAAACCCCTTGTTTGCCTACCCTATCCCATTGTTTTAACAGGTTGTTCTCAGACGGGGAGGAGTGGGAGGATGGAGAACTGTGTGCCTCGGGGAATATATATATATCCTCTTGAAGGATTTTGCCAGTAGGATTTCAGACACCACTGAGAGGTTCACCTCATGACTGAATACAACTACTGGGTATTGATACACACATCTATAGTATCTTTAATAAGACCCAGATGCTACATAGGTTCAGCGAAAGCTAAAAATATGGCAAATTAATGTTCATTGTGAATGCTAATAATCTCAGATGAATTTGTGAATATCTAAAAACAGCTATCTCTTTTGCTCACATATATTGCCAAGATCCTGGCAGATATCAGTTTGTGGCGATCATTTTCGGCCCCATGTCTTTGTTCTGCAGCTTTCTCAAGATTGATCCAATCGTCTACATTCAATGTTGCCAAATCAGGCCTTCCCGGGCATACTGTATACAGCACTTATTCAAGATACTATAGCATTATTTATTATATCCACTAGTTGTATTGAACGGTGAGTGAAACTCCTGGTTGTGTTTGTACTTGGAGTCACTGGGCCTTCTTTAATTTTTGGCCCTTCTTACTACCTAAAGAAAATCAGCTGCAGGTCCTTTTGAGGGGGAGGGGGAAGAAGACTCCTCATCTCTATGCAAAGACTCCTGAGTAATAGAGAATCTGCCCTTGGGAGATAGTGCTAGTAGTAAATTAACCTCAATATCCTTTTGCTTGAGGGCTTACATTTCCTTCCCCCTCCTTTTTGGATGGAAGCTCCCATCCACTGGATCACACTTTTCTTATTGTCTGCTAAATTAGGAGGCCAAATTGATGGAAATTTACCTGCCTCATAGGTTTCTACAGATTGAAGTTAGTCTCCCCCCCCTTTTTTTTTTTTATGTCTCATTAGAAAACTAGGTTGTTTGAGACCTTTGTAGAAGGCATGCTTCCCAGACCTTGGAACTGTATCCCACCCCTTCCCACTTTCGTTGGGCTTTTTAAAAAAGCAATGTGGCTACTAAGGAATGGACATCTAGAGGTGGATGAGCCTTGTTATTCTATAGCAACAGGAAGACATATTGTGCTATAGCACTTTAAGAGACTGAGTGGTTTATTGTAGCCTTGGCTATCCTAGGCCACAGGCTCCCATCAGATACTCATATGGTGGACTGAGAAGATGGAGTGTATGTTGTGTGTGTGTGTGTGTGTGAGATATATATATATATATATATATATGTTTGTGTGTGTGCATGCATATGTGACACTTATGCACATGTGCACACACAGACAGATTGAAAACCAAATTAAAGAAGGTGAAAGGACAATAACAAACAACATGTCCGGATTAGTGGGCCGCTGAACATATAAAGAAAATATCTAGCAAAATGGAGAACGGTTTCCCTTTAGTGATGAACCAAACACCTGTTAACCCTTATTCAAGCACTGAGAACCCTTATCAGAATTGTTAATAAATTATCTCTTTCTGTTCTTTTTTAAGTATTGCAGTCCTAAGGACAAAGGGTCCTTAAATGGATGTGGCCAATTTGCCCATTGGTTTCTGTGTGTTTCTCATTTCTCAAGTCCAGTTTGTGTTGGGAGGTGTGTTCTCACAAATTCTAATCCAGCTTGTGGCCGGAGAAAATGTTACCTGAATCACAACTCAGCCATGGACCCAGCAGACAGAGCCACTACTTCTGTGCATCTGGTGTTCCTCTGTTTAGAAAAAAAAGGAAAGGAAAAAGGCAAAACAGATGCTACTTCCCCCTTCCCCAGAATATTTAGTGACCTACTTAACTGGGTAGTTGTGATAATTAATTATTGAAAAGAAAGAAGGCAAGTAAATGTTTTGAACCACCCACAACTTTAGATGTTGGGTGAAACTGTAAATCTAGATCTAACAGAGGTAGCCTGAAATGAAATTGTTAAACATAACATGAAGGGGAAAGTTTGGGATTAGCTGTCCATAGGAGACTGTTGTTTGCTATATCTAAGTAATTTTTGTGGTTAGCTTTTATTGTTTTGGTAGGCATCCTTTACAAAAATGTTTGTCCTTTAATAGAGTGTCTGATAGGAAATCTAACCTTTTGACATTTGTAGCAGTTAATTCTACAGGATAATGAAACACATTGTACAATTGGCTTTTTTGCCATCTATGTGAGATTGAGAGAGGGCAGGCATCGGAGTGTCCCCTAATTCTGCCAATAGCAGGGAAAACTGAACAAAACAGTGTTTCTAGCCCATCCACATGTGCTGTATTTTGTCTGAATCCATGTTTGTTTCTGTGATACGCATTTTTGTATTCCAGAAAGGCAAATATTTGGTTAATAGAGGCATTTAGAATATTATTTGTAGATTTTTTTTAACATTTGAATGTGTGTGTGTTTCTTGTTTTAAAGAAAAATTAGGTGATCTGGATGATAACCCCCGTTACAAATCTTTTTATTGCTTTCTTTGTTCTCACCACTTCTAAAATACTGCTGCAACACTATCACATCCTGATAGTTTGTTACAGTGTGCCAGTACACATGAAGCATCCCCTCCTCTTAAATATTTTTGAGCCATGGCAGCATTTCTTGGGATCATTTCACAGTAAACTGTCAACTTTGAAGGAGACAACCAAACTTGCAATCCTATATGTACTCAGAATCTCATTTGAAGCATTTTTGAAGAAAACAACAGTGGATCAGCAATGATGAGTGATTCCATGCCAGTATCCTGATTCAGCAATTTTCTTCAGGCTGATGATGCCTGCTCACATGGATAATTTTTGATAAAAGCCGTTTAGGTTAATGAATGGGGGTTACATCCCAGTGGTTTGTCTTCATGATGTGGTTCTCAAGAGGTATGCACATGAAGCTTCTTTCAGTTATAGTGAGAGCTCAGAAAACCTAACATTTATTGAACTGTAACACCTAGAATCCCCCAGCCAGCATGGTAGTTGGCTCTAGTGGCTGGGGAATTCTGGCTCCAAACATCACTTAAAGCCACTGATAAGACGTAACCTCCATTCATTTATCTAAACATCCAGCATGGCCCAGTGATAAAAATTCCAGGAGGCAGGATAGGCTCTAGTAGAAGATTGTTGGAGCAAAAATGTTGGATTAAGTGCATCTGTGGTCTCAGCCAGCAAGGCATATGCTTTATCAGTTTGAAAAATGCCCTTTTTGGCCACACTGACCAAGGAATTATGGGAGTTGTAGACCAAAAACTAAACTAAAATAAAATGTTTTTCCCAAGGTTATATTCACCCAGTGATCGATCATTGTAAATTGTTGTTGTTTTTCTTTCTTTCCAGGATTCACGCCATGTTATTTATACCTGTCACTATTTTAAGCTTTAGTGATGAGCATGGGTGAAACTTGTTGCCAGATTTCTATAATGTTTTGCTGGTACCTGTCTGTTCCTGCACATTTTCACCAGTATGTTTCCTGCTGCACAGAGACTTCCCCAACCCACACCCTACTCTGCCATTCTGTTTCCCAATGGAAAAATTTCCCCATTAACTTGAATGACAGGCACAGCTTCAAATGCCAGAAAGCTGTCTCTCTCGTAATGAGTTAATGGAGGCACTGGTTGTATGTACCACAGGATCTGAAAAAATATGCTTTGTGGGTGACCTGGAGCTCTGAATTGAAAGAAGGGGAGTGGAATCTATCCCCTCCCCCAAATTACAACAGTTTATTTAGAGCACAACAGTAAGTGTGCGTGTGTGTTAATTCACACTTTTGTTCCTTTTTTAAAAAAAAAAAATAGGTAATGTGGTGTACTGATTTTAAAGAAAGCCTTGCTGTTGAAGTGAATGGAGAGTTATAATAACTTAATCAACATAGTATCTAAGCATTTCCCTGGTGAATGAAATCTTAATTAAGAAAAAATAATAATAAATTACGGTTTACTACTGTGCAGTCTGCCTTTTTTGACCCTTTTATCTGTTTTGAATTTCACAATTGCTTTTAAATATGGTTGAAATGGGAAGGATGGTGTCCTCTTTGAAAAGGAATGTGAAATCCGTTCTCTGCCCTCTTGGATCATCTTGAGCTTTATCAGCGTGTAGGTCTTACTTTGTCTTTTCCTAGGATGGTGGCTTAGAATCATATAGTTGGAAAGACCATCTAGTGCCATCCCCTGCAGTTCAGGAATACACAACCAAAGCAATCCCAAAGGATGGTCATTCAACCTCTGTTTAAAGACCTTCCTCAAAGAAGACATGTTGCCAGGTTGGAAGCTAAAGATTTTTCCTTTATTTTTAATTCTGCTGCCACCATAGGAGATGATACTATTTGCCACTCTTTGCCCAGCTGCTTGCTAGGTTCAGTAGTTCCTTCTTTACCTGATCTACCATGGGGCAGGGCAAAAACATAGTTGTTGCTACACAAATAGGGGAATGGGTACCTCTTTACATGGGTAGCACTTTAATGGGCCCAGTTCAAACCATAATCCCAGGTTTGGGGTGTAAGTATGTGTCTGGGGCTGTGTCTGCCCTGCAGAAATATGTATTTTGACACTGCTTTAACTGCCATGGCTCAGTGCTGTGGAATCCTGGGATTTGTAGTCTGCTGTAGTACCAGAGATCTCTGACAGATAAGGCTAAATATGTCACAAAACTACAAATTCCTTAATTCCATAGTTCGGAGCCATGGCAGTTAAAGCAGTGCCAGTTGCATTTTTTCTGCAATGCAGATGTAGCCTCTGTCAATTTACGATTAACTCATTAATTTGACAAGATTTTCATAGGCAAGGAAGCTCAGTGGTGGTCTGCCATTGTCTTCCCCTGAATATAGCCAACAGCACCCAGGATTACTTGCCTGTCTCCCATTCTAGTACTAACCATACCTGACCTGGCTTAACTTCCAAGATCAGATGGGTTCTGGTTCCTTTGGGGTATTTAGACCTTTCATGCCTCTTAATGACGAGGGCTGGTGGAAGTTGCAACCTAATAATATCTGGAGGGCTATAAATTGTGCCCATCTTCTAGCAGGTGGGGGAACAACAGGACCCAGAAATATTTTCATGACTCCACATCCTGTTACAATAAGATCATTGATGGTTAAAAGGACTATCTTGTAACCTGCCAGTCCTACTAGATTCCTTCTTTTCGCCCTGGCCTTTATTCATTGGGATGCAGCCTATGTGAGAAGAAAAGGTGAATGGCATGTTAAGCAAAAAGATTTTGTGTGAACATGGCCTGAGTTGATTTATCTCCCATTCATACCCTTAACATGATAGGTATGTCCAGTGAATGCACTTGCCTATCATGTTAAGCCTAGCAGCCTGGTTTATTACACTGCAGTTGGTATGAATGTGTACTTGTGGATGCACCCTTCTCGCTTCTGTTTTGTTGCTTTTCTGTGTGAGTGGTTGCACCAGGCATGGATAGATTAGTCTCTCTTTTTTTTTTAATTTCAGCCCAGTTTTCTAATTTATCAAGATTCTTTGGAATTCTGTTTCTGTCTTCCAATGTGTTAGCAACCCCCTCCCAGTTTTGTATCATCTACAAATTAGATGAAGATTCCCTCCATCCCATCATTTAAATCAGTGGTCCCCAAACTTGGTCCTCCAGGTATTTTGGACTTGAAGTCCTAGAAGATCCAGCCAGCTTGGCCAATTGTTAGGAATTCTGGGAGCTGAAGTCCAAAACATCCGGAGAACCAAAGTGGGAATTACTGGTCTTGAGTAGTGTTTCCCAAACTTTGGACCTCCAGGTGTTTAGGATTTCAATGCCCAGAGGCCCTGGGTAGCCTAGCCAACAGTAAGGAAGAGTTTGGGAAACACTGATTTAAATCATTAATACAAATGCCAACTCTTTTCCATGATTTTCCAACCAATTATGGATCCATCTGATGATGATGCCATCTATTCCTAATTAGTCAGCTTGCTGAACAAAATTTGGGGGACCTGATCAAATGCATGGCTGAAATCCAGGAAAATGACATCCACAACATTCCCACCATCTACTAAGCTAGTGATATGATATATATGGGTAGTTTGGCAAGATTTGTTCTTGACAAACCCATGCTGGCTCTTACTAATCACTGCATTGTCATCAAGATAATTGCCAACAGACTCCTGTATAATATGTTCTAATATTTTTCCTGGTATTGAGATCAAGCTGACTGACCTGTAGTTTCCTGGATCTTCTTTTTTGAAAAGAGAGATAATGTGTACTTATTTTCAGTTCTCTGGCATTTCACCTGTTCTTCAAGATTTCTTTAAAATGATGGCTGGTGGTTCTGTGATTATGTCAACAGGTCCCTTCATTAGTCTGAGATGCAGTTCATCTGGCCCTGCAGATTTGAACTAGTTTAGGTTAACTGGATGCTATATTACAGTCAGCCCTCTGTATCTATGTATTCAAGCATCCACAGCTTGCCATTTTATATAAAGAACACCATTTTACTATCTATTGCATTTTATGGGACTTGAATATCCATGGATTTTGTTATCCACAGGAGGTCCTGGAACCACACCCCAACGGATACCAAGGGATCACTGTACTCAAATCCTTTAATAAGCTGCAAAAGCCAAAGCTGCAAATGTGGAGAGCTGCCTGTAATTCCTTCAGTGGGTTCTTGAACCTGGAACTTGTAAATCCTAGTCCAGTGCTCTAACCACTGCACCACACTGCCCTTTGGTCTGTTGTGCAGCCATTATCGGGGCATCATTAGGGGTGTGTGGACCGCACCAGGTGAAGCCTCAGAGGGGGTGTGATACCCAGTTGGGCCCTCTACCCACTTCCAGCCACTGGTGGGTGTGGGTGCTCCTGCCACCCAACAGCCCCTTCCACGTCTTGGATGGGGGGCTGCTGGCTGTATAGGAAAGGAAAGTGGCGGCAGGAGTGTGGTGCTACAGACTCTTCCCTTTCCTGCCACCATTGCCTCCCTTTCCTGCCCGGATGGCTGTCGGGAGACAGCAGAAACTTGCTGCTGCCTCCTGTTTATGTTTCTTTGCTGCCTTGGGCTCTCAACCTCAGCCAAGAGAGTCCAAGGCCACTCAAGGCAGCGGGTGCCGGGTGACCAGACATCCTCCTTTTCCAGGACATGCCAAACATTTCAACCTTCTGTCCAGGTGGAATTCCAAAATGTCCTCCCTTTTGAGCATGAGCAGATGGGCACAAAAGAGTGTCCTGAGTCCACTCTGGTTACAAGCAGGTTGGGACTGTGTTGAACACACAGTCCGCTCCCAAAATGGGCCACAGCCACAGCACCCAACCTGTGTCACCAGGAACCAGATTACCCCAGCTCCTTTGGCATGACTCTGTTGTTAACTTCTGCCAAAAGTTATGCTGGAGGACCCTGAGATTCCTAGAGAGAACACTTCTCTAGGCACTTGTAGGTCCTCCAGGACAATTTTATGGTCAATCCCAATGGGTGGCCTTGGGCAAGTCACACTCTTTCAGCCTCAGAGGATAGCAATGGCAAATACCCTCAGAAGAAACTTGCCAAGAAAACCCTGGCTGAGAATTCAAAGTACTTTTCCCCAAATCCTAGGATGCACTCATGGCAGTTATATAACACTATAATTGGGTAATGTGACAGACTCCTGGTTTAAATGTGGTCATAGAATCATTGGAAGAGACCCCAAGGGTCATTTAGTCCACCCTGCCATGCGGGAACTCACAATCAAAGCTGGCCCTGTGACAGATGGCCATCCGGCCTCTGTTTAAAAACCTCCAAAGAAGGAGACTCCACCATTCTCCGAGGGAGTGTGTTTCCCTGTCAAACAGCTCTTACCACCTAATGTTGAGGTGGAATCCCTTTTCTTGTAGTTTGAATCCATTGCTCCAGGTCCTATTCTCTGGAGCAGCAGAAAAAAAGCTTGCTCCATCCTCAATATGGCACCCTTTAAAATACTTGTATAGGGCTATCATCTTAGCTCTAATCTGTCTCTTCTCCAGGCTAAACATACCCAGCTCCCTAAGCCGCTCCTCGCAGGGCATGGATTCCAGACCATGTATGTCCAAGCATGTCTAAAATCATACCTTGATACCCACACCACCCGACATTTGTGTTTCCACTAGATCATGGGCAGCTACGGCCGCAGTACTGTACTTCCAGCCAGGCTTTGGGATTCCTGCCTTACTAATGTTAAACACGCAAACGCCAGAATGACCCAGTTTCAATGTGATTCCAAACACTGATTTAGGTTTCTTCAAGCACATGCACATACAGAGAGAGTGTGCAATGCCTGAAGCCATGTTTAAACCAAGCTGCTCCTACGACTGTCTCCAACAAGGCTTTTCTTCAGTTCAATATAAATAATAACACACCAATTATAAGACACATTTCTGACTAGGCTTCTGTTGCCTTCACAGCCTGGCTCCTCAACCTCTTCCAGGCTGAATTTGCTTTGGTGGAAATGATTGCAAAGGAAGGGGACGGCTGCCACCAGAGGGTCCTGGCTCATTCCTAAGCAAATGGAAGTTTAAATTTCCTGGACATCTCCCAATACTGCAGCAACATGGCCAGAAGGAAGAGGGACCAGCTTGCATGAATAACCCCGCCATACCATCTGACCTGAGAACAACAACAAAATGCGGGCCTATGACTAACATCTTCTATTCCCCCCCCTCCTGTATACAGTAGTTGTTAAAACCTTGCTTGATGAAGAAGCTAGTGGAGCTTCAAAAGCTTGCAACATATATATTGTGCATTTTGGTTGGCCCAATAAAGGCATCATGGTTTGGTGGACTTTGGGTGTTATTGCTCTTTGCTAAGCCAAGGGAATGATTTCTCTCCTTAATGTTCTCTGCTGCTTTCTCCATGGTGAGCTGACCTTTTCCCTCTCATTCCTTTTTCCTGCAGCCTGTGGCCAGGGTGAGCAGACATCCTCCTTTTCCAGGACACGTCCTCCATTTCAGCCTTCTGTCCAGGAGGAATCCCAAAATGTCTTCCATGCATCTACTTGGCAGCCTGTCTTTGCTGCAAAGAGGGGAATAGGATGGATCCTTGTCAAGTTCTTTTCTTCTAGGAGCAGCACCAGACAAGACTTGCACCCAGAGTTTGGGTTGCTTTTGCTACTTGGAGGGGGAAAGGACAGCAAAGGTGTTAGGTAATGGGCTGCTTGAGTTGGAAGGATGATTCCTCTAAAGCTAATTTTCAATGTTCCTCTTGTATTCTGGTTGGTACTTGGATAGGATATGGTCAAGGAATCCCAGGTGCTGTAGACTATATTTCAGAGGAAGGCATGAGCAAAAAATCCCTCTGAGTCTTCCTTGACTGAGAAAACAGAGAAATTTTTTAAATATGACTGAAATAAATAAATAAAACCGAATGAAATTTGTGGGGTCGGCATAAATCAACAGGCAACTTGTCACAGCATACAGAAGATGCAGCAAACTTGTTTCCTGTTCCTTCAGAGACTATCAGCCTTATCACATTATTAAACTGAGGCCCCATTCACACTACAAAAATAACCCAGTGTGAAAGTGGGTTATTTTCATGGTGTTTACAATTGCCCCGACTGCACTCAGTGCAGTTTGCAGGGGGGCCACGGAAAATCCGCTTAACCTGGTGTATTTGACATCGGGTCCTTAAACAAGTCTTTTTAAAAGAGACGCAACAATCCACATCTTCGGCAGTTTGAGTAAGCTGTCGAATCGATTCGGATTGCACTGCATTGTACCCAGAAATGGAGGTGCCTCCATTTTAAACTGAAATGGTGGCAAATGTGAATGGCAGGAGGGTTAAAATGGCATGGATAAATTCGGAAAGGGAAAATGTAGTGGGAACATTGATCCAGTATTGCATCACCACAGAGATCTGCATCTCCACAGGACAAAAAAAATTAATGTGAATGCCCCCAAACCCAGCAGGCAAACAAAAAGACGTGGTTTTTTTTTCTCCCTCCACATGACTCTCATTCTCTTCAGGTTGTAAAAAGGTGGGAGAGCATTGTAACAGCGTCATTTTTGCCAAATTTGCGTGGGCACCATTTTGGGCCTTCTGAAATGGCACCCCGCATCATGCGCGCATGCGTGTGCGATGCAGAGTGCCATTTGGGAAGGCCTAATGGCGCATGCGCATGGCGCCGGCGCCATTGGGCTTTCCAAAATGGCACCCCCCCACACGTGCATGTGCTGGACCCCAGTGCCATTTCCCCCCCTCCTGACCCCCGGCAACAAAAAGTTGCCGACCCCTGCATTATAGTCTTCTTTATGCTTCAACATTTCCTCTGGTTTTTACTTATCATATATGTAGGTCTCTAAGCTATATGTTGAGAGCTATATAAGTGCTGATTCGTTATTAAGTGGAGGAATTAATTAATCAGATAATAGGATATATACACCTGTAATGTACTTCAATAAAAACGTAATAGTAAGTTTGTGATGTGTTATCTTTTTCTTTTAAAAGATATTAGAGACATTAGAGATATTAGAGATTTTAAGTGATAAAAGTTTACACAAAAAACTGGCCGGACGTGGGAAGAAGTCAAAACGTACACATGTATACTTTGGGAAACTTAAAAGTAAAATTGGATGACTATTTTGAATGAGATCATTCTGTGTATTATATGTTGTAAAAACAAACAAACAAATAAATAAATAGTGGTCTCAGAAGTGGATTATTCCTCCAGTGTGGATGCAGCCTGAGGCTACAAACTCCTCAGAGAGGCCTGCCAGGACCTTCTGTCAGGGCGGCCACTAGAGGACTCTAGTTGTGGGAAGCCTCTCTCTTTCTTCTCCTTCTCCTTCTTCCCTTCTCCTCCATTCTCCCCACTGAGGTTGGGCTTCCCAGGTTAGGCAGCCATGGTGCTTCCTGTCTCCCCTCCCTCCAACTCCATTGCGACCCCCAAATCCAAGCAGAGCCCCTCGGAGAGGAGGGGAGAGACTGGAGGCAGCTCCTGCCCAAAGGAGCCCCCCTGGCAGACCACCCCTCAGCCTCCAGAGGAAGGCCTCTCTTCTCTCTCTCAGTCTCCCCTCAGCTTTTGGAAAGAGGGACCCCCGACATTTTGTCCTTACCCTCCCCTTCTGGGAGGCTTCCCTTCAAAGTAAGCCTGGCCCCCTCCCAGAAAAGAGAAGCTCCTTTCAACAAAAGAGTGATGATGATGATGATGATGATGATGATGATGATGATGATGATGATGAATTTTGTGTGCCTTCAATTCATTCCTGACATATATATATATATATATATAGAGAGAGAGAGAGAGAGAGAGACTCTATGAGGGGGTTTTCCTGGCAAGATTTGTTCAGGGAAAGGTTTGCCTCTTTGCCATCCCCTGAGGCTGAGAGAGTGTGGCTTGCCTTGACCAAATCTCTTAACCAAAAAAAACCCTTGGTAGGTTTGCCTTCGTGCGTGTGTACCTTCAAGTCTTTTCTGACTTATGGTGATCCTAAGGCGAACCTGTCTTGGAGTTTTCATGGCAAGATTTGTTCAGGGAAGGGTTTGCCATTGTCTCTCCCCCTGAGGTTGAGAGAGTGTGGCTTGCCTTGACACAATCACTTACCATGGTAGGTTTGCTTTGTGTATCTGTGTGTGTGCCTTCAAGTCTTTTCTGACTTATGGTGACCCTGAGGTGAAGCTGTCATGGGGTTTTCTTGGCAAGATTTATTCAGGGAAAGGTTTGCCATTGTCTCTCTCAATGAAGCTTGCCTTGACCAAATTGCTTACCATGGTAGGTTTCCCTTGTGTGTCTGTGTGTGTGTGCCTTCAATTCATTTCTGACTCATGGAGATCCCTATCACGGTTTTCTTGACAAGGTTTTTTCAGGGAAGGGATGTAGAGAGATCTTGTAGCACCTTTAAGACTAATAACTGAAATAAAGAAGTTAGTACAGTCGCCCCTCCTTATCCATGGGTTTTTTATCCACCGATCCAAGCATCCAGAGCTTGAAAATATTCCCCCAAAAAAGTATTAATCCCAAATAGCAAACCTTGATTTTGCCATTTTATATAAGGGACACCGCTTTGCTATGCCATTGAATTTAATGCAACTTGAGCATCCACAGATTTTGGTATCCACAGGGGGTCCTGGAACCAAACCCCAGCAGATAAAAAGGACCCACTGTAACTGAAATAAAGAAGCTATTTTGGTTAAGTCTCAAAGGTGCTGCAACATCTCTCTACATACTGATTCTACAGACTAACACAGCTATATCTTTCAATTCTACCACTATGTTCAGGGAATGGTTTGCCTCTTTGCCTCCCCCTGAGGCTGAGAGAGTGTGACTTGTCTTGACAAAATCACTTACCATGATAGGTTTACCTTGTGTGTTCTGTGTGTTTGTGTGCCTTCAAGTCTTTTCTGACGTATGGCTACCCTAAGGCGAACCTGTCATCGGGTTTTCTTGGCAAGATTTGATCAGGGAAGGATTTGCCATTGTCTCACCTTGGGGATGAGAGAGTGTGACTTGCTCAAGGTCACCCAGTGGTTTTCCACGGCCAAGCTGGGATTGCCTGCCTTCAAGTTGTTTCTGACTTATGGCGACCTTATTGGATTTTTTGTGGTTTTTTTGCAAGATTGTTCACAGATTTGCCCAGGCCATCTTCTGAGGCTGAGAGAGTGTGATTTGCCCAAGTGGGTTTCATGGTTCAGCAGCGATTGGGACCCTGGCCTCCAGAGTCAGAGTTGAATGCTCACACCACTACACCATGCTGGCTCTCTGTTATTATTTATGTGATATCCTGCTTTTTCTCCAAAATGGGATACAAAACGGCTTACAAGTTGGGGGAAAAATACAGTGTAAAACATAAAAAAGTAGGCCAGTGAAATAATCAAATCTGCAAAAGTCAAAGCCGCAAACGTGGAGGGACAACTGTACAGTGGGCCCTTGGTATCTGCTGGAACCTCCCTGGATACCAAACTCCATGGATGCTTAAGTCCCATGAAATACAGTGCCATAGCAAAATGCCATCCCTTATATAAAATGGCAAAATCAAGGTTTGCTTTTGGGGATTTATATATTCCCAAAGCACCACGGGTGCTTGAATGAATGCATAAAGAATCCATGGATATGGAGGGACAACTGTATCAGTTTTGTGGGGAATGTAGCATGTAGTGAGGAGAGTTGTGTTTGGTGAATTTGTGTTTACTATAAAGAGCCAGCACAGTGTATTGGTTGAGTGTTGGACTAGGACACTGGGAGCAAGTCACATTCTCTCAGCCTCAGAGGAAGGCAATGACAAACCCATTCTGAACAATTTTTGCCAAAATAACTCTGTGATATGTTCACCTTAGGGTCTCCATAAGTTGGAAATGACTTGAAGGCATACAACAACAACAACAATGCAATTCTAAAATGCCTAGAGGCTATGTTTCAAAAACCCTGGCAACAATCCTATGACCGTTAAGAGAATAGGAAAGGCTCTGCTGAAGAAATGGAACTGGACCACAACTTGGAAAATTTAATTCTTTGGACAGCAATTCCCCAAATCCCCCAGATAGCATGGACACACACACACAAAAAGGAACTTTTCCAAGCTCAGGTCTGGAGAATAGATTTTAACCTGAAGTACTCTGAATTAAAGCTGGATACAAGGGGAAGAGGACTGTTTGTGAAGATTTTTGCCTGGCAAAATGGTTGCTTCCCTGGGGGAGTTTTAAAATGTAAGCAGGACTTTACTTAAAACAGTCAAGATGGGCAGTCGTGAGAAAAGAAGGAACCAAAGGGGAGAGGGGGAAATGGCACACAGGACTTGCGGCCAGAAAGCGCTTTCTGTTTTAGATGGCAAAAATGCTGAGATAACTGTACCCTAAAACAGATTTCTGCACACCATGTACTTGGTTGTATCATATGTGAACTTGTTCTCTTTGTTTCTCTGAACAGGTTATGGGGATCCAACTGTGACTTCAGAGGAAAGTGTTCACCTTTCAGCTGAATCCAAACAAGATGCCTCCAAAACGCTCCAAAGCAAAAGGTTCTCAGGCATCAGGCCAGAAAAGACGACTGAAGGGTCAGAGGAAGTCGGAAGAGCAGCTGCAGAACTTCCTTGTGGTAGGCAGGAAGGGAAAAGTGGATGCTCTTGATAAAAAGGCCAGGAAACGCAAAGGCACCACTGCTCCCCAGAGAACCTCTTCAGGAGAGAACTTGAACATTTGCACAGAATGTGGGCAGACTTTTGTGCAGAGCTCTGATTTGATTAACCACCAGAGAATCCACACTGGAGAGAAGCCCTATAAATGCTCCGATTGTGGGAAAACATTCAGTGTCAGTTCCAACCTGAGTAGGCACCAGAGAATCCACACAGGCGAGAAACCATACCTTTGCTCCGAGTGCGGGAAAAGTTTCACTGACAAATCGACCTTGGTTCAGCATGTGCGGACCCACACTGGAGAGAAGCCCTACCAGTGTATCGACTGTGGGAAAACATTCAGCCGCAGCTCCCATCACAAGCGACATCTGAAGAGCCCACCGGGAAAACAGCAAGGCAAATGCAGCCACCCAGAAGGTGGTGCCTCCACCAACTCATTGGCTTCTGGGAAAGGCAAAAAGACCAGAGTCTCGAAGAAGCAAAATCCTCCCTTTGAGATCCCTCACACGTGTGCTGAGTGCTGGCAGAGTTTCAACCAGACCTCCGACCTGGTCAAGCATATGCGCATCCATACAGGAGAGAAGCCCTTTGAGTGTAACCACTGTGGGAAATGCTTCAATGTCAGCTCCAACCTTATTAGACACAAGAGAATCCACACAGGGGAGAAGCCCTATACCTGCGCCGACTGTGGGAAGAGCTTCACGGACAAATCCACTCTCACCCAGCACAACCGCATCCACACAGGGGAGAAGCCCTATACATGCACTTACTGTGGGAAGAGTTTCAGCCGCAGCTCTCACCACAAGAGACACCAACGGATCCATGCAGGAGAAAACTCGGTCTCTTTTCTGCCACTGTGGCCTTACCCTAACCAGATGTATTGAGAAGTCATTTGGTGGGGTAGAATGTACATGGGACCTTTGTCCAGCTGAAACTCCTGTCCCACTCCTGACCTCACAGCACCAGGATTTAATCAATGTATTGCTGACACATTCCTCTTACAGTCGCTCAGAGAGAGCACTTCCCTGAAAATGCCCAGATAATTAGCATTCAATGACAAAACAGAGAACAAATTTGGAATCTTGTAAGTCAAAATGCCATCTCAGATTGTTTGGTTGGTGTAATTGGAACTCTCTTCTCTGGACTTGTCAATCTTTTGCAAGGATTCTTGTTCTTTCCAGATCTATCCGTAAGCGTTCTTTTTTGTTTAATGTTATTTAAGATACATGGGCTGTGGACCTTACCCCCCCAAAAAAGCTCACAGGTAATAGAAATATTTTCCAATGTACTAAGATGTTACGTTTTGTGATGTTCTCATATTTAATTCACATTATTGTACAGAACATGTGGTATAGCATCTTCTGTTGGTGAGACTGTTAAGAATGTGTGTGTCCCCCCTTCTTCTTCCTAATCCTAATTTTGGGAAGCAGGTAGAGATTTCCTGTTTATAGTTCATTGAGAAGGCAACCATACTGGTGGGAGTGTGATGAACCAGAGGCTGAAGAATCAGCTCATGCAAAGTCCAGCTGAGTTTGCACCATTTGAGCAGGAGACAGTCAATGTAGTGGTGGATGGTGAGCCCACAGATTCCAATGCTGATCACCTCCTCCATGATATGACTTCCACTCTGCCCCATTTTGCCTCTAAGGATGTAATTGACATCTCAGGGACAGGACTTAGAGATTTGGAGCACTCTTCAGGTTCCCCTGTTGACATCTCAGGGAATGGATTTAGAGATTTGGGGAAGGAGCATCTAAAGGCAGATCTCCTTGTCTGAGAGTAGGCCTCTCTACACTGAGGTGCACAGTGTCCCACAGTGGCCTCTCAAGGCCTTAACTCTGGCTCCTCATGGGTGCTGTGACCCACTGCCTCCATTTGAGAGGTCACTACATGTGGCTTTTAAACCATGATTAGAACTGGAAAAAAGTGCCTTTGGCGATACTTATTGCACAAAATGCCTCCAACACATAGCTGCTGCATCACCGAAGCATGGTTAGGGTATCCCTTTTCATTGATGGGGGAAACCTGTCAGTTACCTTCCAATTGCTAGTCCTCAGGTGCAAAATGTCACTGCTGAGGCAACTGTGATATTGGCAGTCACTTGGTGTCAGTGTCTCTTCCTCTCCCCCTGTACCCCCTAGTCAAAAGTATTGCCAAAGGTTCTTTGTCCTGACTCAAATAGCTATTCACAAGCAGATTTATTGAATTTATTTATTTATTTATCTATTCTTGTTGTTATTGTTTTAAATCCTTAAATCACGTTAGCAGAATTCCAGAATGATGTGAAAAAGTGAAAATAAAAATATAATAAAAATACTGAAAGGCATACTGGGTAAGGCATAAGGCAGGGAGGTGGGGTTAAGGGAGAGTCTGGAAGAGAGTGTGGTGGTCACAGAAGCCCCAGTTGTGTGACTGCAGGGAGGTGCGATAATGGCTGCTCTGAAACCAGTATTTTTCTGTTTGTTTGTTTTTAATAGACGCAATGTCTATGGGGCTCATGTGGTAATGTCCTCCATCTCCCCCACCTCCCAGCTGATTTCCTCTTGCTTCTGATGCCACCACTTCCACTGTCTCAGGCTTGTTTATGATCTCCACTCTCATCCTCACAACTCACAGATATAAACTGATATGAATTGCTATTCCCCCACTGTTGCTAGCAACAAGATAGACAACATATGCCAGGATGACAGTGCTGTGTGTGGGAACACATGCATGCACATACTTCTGATCCAAATTCTCCACATCGGCGTGATATGTTGCACTGAGGGCCATAAAGGTTGTGAACCCTCGTTTTATGTCTTCAGTGGCGGAGCTCCAAATTTTCCTGTCACTCTCGATATGCCCTTGTGAGGACTGTGAGATTGCAGCTCAAGGGTGGCACTGAATTTCATTTTTGTAATTACCTCTTTCAAGAAAGTGCCTTAAATTTAGGGCCAACTGTCTATCTGTCTGGAAGACAGAGAGCAAAATTAGGCTGCATATCCACTGCAAAATTAATGTAATTTGACAACGCTTTAACTGCCATGGCTCAGTGCTATGGAATTCTGGGATTTGTAGTGGGATAGCCTTGTAGCTTTCTCTGTCAGAGAACTCTGCTGCCACACCAAATTACAAATCCTAGGATTCCATAGTATTCAGCCATGGCAGTTTTGTCAAACGGTGTTATTTCTGCAATGCAAAAACATAATCCAGCTAAGGATGCCCTGGTTCCTGATTTTCTGAGGAGGGGGTTTGTGTGTGTTTGCTGGAGGGTGAGTATAACAATATATAAACAGCTCTTTCATTTGTGGCACAAGTGAGGATTTCTGTAAACCTGGGGTGTACTTGTGATCATCTGTTGGTTTTCAGTTTAGTCTTCCTTCTTTAGTCTTGTCAATCAGAGTCAGTTTCCCAGAGCCCACTCTGCCACTCAATTTATCTGGAAGTACTGGAGTCTCAAAACTTCTCCTTCATCTTTCTTCTGACCCAGTGCTGGTAAGTTTCTTCCTACCAAGACAGGGTCTGCGGTTAATGGTGTTCCTCATGCACATCCTGAGCTTAAAGCTGCCTTCTTCTCTCACTAGGAAATGCAGTTCAATCTAACCCAAGCACACCTGTTTGGTCTCCCATTGATCCTTAAACTCTTGCACTGGTAAGACCAATTTCTTGCTCAGCCTGTTGGGAATGAAACATGTTGTGTTGCTTAGTTCTGATTTGGCCTACTAACTGTTGCTGGTGGCCATGCTGATTTAAGAGACAGGATCACACAGAGCCAGTGTGTTTCAGGGATGAACTATGACTTTGGATTTGACTCCCTGCTCAGCCATGCAAACGTATTGGATGACCTTGGGCAAGTCATATTGTCTCTGCCTCAGAGGAAGGTAATAACAAATCCCTTCGGAAAAAAATATTACCAAGAAAAACCCTGTGATTACTTAGAGGCACACAACAACAAAAAACAACAGGATCACACATCCTTTTCTGCTGTTGTGTAAGCAGATGGAAGATCTTGGACTGGACAAATTGTTGCCCACAAGCTTCTTAGTTGTGGGATAAATGTCATTTCTGACCCTCGGATGACAAATGCCTCTGGTTCCATCCCAATACAGCCTTATCTACATAACACAAAGCAGAATGAAGTGGCAAAAATTTGCAAATGGAAAACAACTACCCACCCGCTAAAAAAATCTCTACCATAACAAGAAGCAAACCAACATTTTGTCCTGATAACTGCAGAGAGATTTTTTTTAACTTCCAGGAGTCATAAGTGGCACCTCCTAACTGTTTGCATTCTATCGTTTTATTCAGCTGCATATACAAACCACATTTGAGCCATAGATGGCAAAGGACACATCCCACAGCATTACATTGTATAAATACATCTCAGAATAGAGATGTCTGAATCCAGAGTCATCTGTGGTTCTGATCCGGAGATACTCTAAACCTGACATTCCATGTCTTGAGGAGCTCTGAATCAAGGTCTGGCCTCTTGGCTCTGTTGTCCATCCAGGTGGCCAGCTGACCGGCAGAACCACCAGCTTTCTGTAGAGCTAACTTTGTAAGAAGCATCATGGTGCCTAGAGATGAGGACCACCCAGATGTTGTTGGAGTGGAACTCCCATCACCAGTGATGACCAGTCTGCCTCTAGCTGTGGTGAGGAAGTAGGAATTTGTTAGGAAAACTTTAAAAACTTCACTTTGTGCCATGTCCAAAATATCTATCCATGTTTGTAGCTAAGGCTAGGATAGAAATGGCACTATGCTAAATAAAACAAAATCTCAAGCACCACAGTAGGGTGGTTTTGTAAGATTCCCTAAACAAGTACCACAGTGACATACAATTCACTTGGAATGCCCTGGATATTTTGATTGTCCTCTGGACCTTTTAAGTGAATGCTGGGGTGTGGTAACTATTTATACCTTCAATACTGGGGCACTAAGCCTGAGTGGTGTAGTGCAGGGGTAGGCAACCTTTCCCCTTTAAGGGCCGAGGGACTTCAGCTCCCAGAATCCCAGGAGCTATTGGCCAGCATGGGACTATTGGCCAACATGGCTGAGGCTTCTGGGAGCTGAAGTCCCTCGGCCATTAAAGGGGAAAGGTTGCCTACCCCGGTGTAGTGGTTTGAGTGTTGGACTACGATTCTGGAGATCATGATCGATTCCCTGCTCACTCATGGAAACCCTTGGGTGAGTCACACACTCTCAGCCCCAGAAACCCCTGTGATAGAGTCACCTTTGGTTGCTTAAGTCAGAACCAACTTGAAGGCATACTACAGCAACAACAACAACCTCTTTTTAAAGTACAGATCCACATAGATATCAGCATTTGATGCATCTCAGTTCCCAGAGTTTCTTAGTTCTTCCTCTCCATGTTTGAAAAAGTTTTTTTTTTAAACTCTGTATGTTGTGTGCCTTCACGTCACTTCCAACTTATGGCAACCCTGGGGTTTTCTTGGCAAGATTTGTTCAGGAGAGCTTTGCCTTTCCCTTTCCCTGAGGCTGAGAGCATGTGAGTTGTCCAAGGTCAGCCAGTGGGTTTCATGTCCTGCAGGAATCAAACCTTGATCTCCAAAACACACTACTCCCCAAAAACCCAGCCAAATTTTATTACCTGTCTTTATTGCTCTCTGTTTTTTTTAAGTTTTATTAATTTTTAAAAATGAAAATTTAAAACATTAACATACACTCAGTCAGGAATTTGGATTTTGTTGCATTTTCCTGCATGGCAAATATGACAAATGAATACATTTCCAAAATTTGAAGATCCTGAATTTTTCTGCAACAGAGGAAGCAAATGCACTGGGTTCTGTCCTGGGGCCAATGCTCCTCAACATTTTTTATCAATGATTTAGATGATGAGGTGGAGGGAATCCTTATCAAATCTGTGGTTGATACAAACCTGAAGGAGGCAGCTAACACATTGGAAGATAGGAACAGAATTTGATAATCTTGGTAAATGGGAAAACTGGGCTAAAAATAATATAATTAAATTCAACAGAGACAAATGCAAAATTCTACATTTAGACCACAAAAACCAATGACACAAGTATAGGATGGGGGATACTTGATTCAGCAGTACTACATGTGAAAAGGGCCTTGAGATTTTTGTTGGCCATAAGTTGCACACAAGCTAGCAATATGATGCTGCAGCAAAGAAGGCAAATGCTATTAGGCTGCATTAACAGAAGCATAGTTTGCAAGTCAATGGGAGTAACAACCCCCTTCCCCTTATATTCTGCACTGGTCATGCCTCATCCATGTTCACTTCTGGGTGCCTCCCTTTGAAAAAGATATAGACAAGTTGGAGCAAGTTCAGAGAAAGGCAGTGAGGATGATAACAAAACAAGGAGAGGTTGAAGAAATTGGGCATGCTCAGTTTGGCTATGAGAAAGCTGAGGAAGTAACATGATCACACTCTTTAAATACCTTAAAGGCTGTCACAGAGAGGAAGGTGCTGGCTTGTTCTCTGCTGTCTAAGGATGTTATCACACGTGGGCCAGAAAGCGAAAATAAAAGTGGAAATGAGGCATTACGAAAATAAACCGAAAATAAACTTGTTTCCGCAAACGTCATTACCTTAATTGCGAATTTACAGCAAGTGCAAAGAAAGTCCACACACAAGCGAAAATATCCTGTAAATGTAATAGAAATGAGCCTCTTGCACATGCGCAGATAGAGGAATGCTCGCGGGAACCATGGGTAATGACGGGGAAATGCTCCCCAATACGTATTTGGCGATCACATTTGCGGTAAATGTGGAATCACCCTCATTGCGCAATTGCATTTCCTGAAGAAACCGAAATTCAAAAGATCTTGGATCTTTCCACTTTCTGTCGGGGTTCTGTCGGGGTTCTGTGTGACATCGTGTGAAAACACGGGCCAATAATCCGGTATCGTACGGGATGTCGTGTGGATTTTGTTTGGATTGGGCCCCGTGTGATAACGTCCTTTAAGAGTAGAACTAGGTGTAATAGTTTTGTGTTACAGGAAGGCAGATTTCGACTGAACATTAGAAAGAATGTCTTGACAGTGAGAGTGGTTCAGCAGTGGAACCAATTGCCAAGAGAGGTGGCTGGATATCTTCAAAAAGAGGCTGGACAGGGACCTACTAGAGATGCTCTAGCTGGAGATCCTGCATTGAGCAGGAGGTTGATGCCCCATGAAACCACTTCCAAGTCTATAACTCTAGAATTCTATATGGTGATCCTGTTCTTAGCAAGGTTTATTCAAAGGGGGGTTGCTTTTGTTTTCCTTTGAGGCTGAGAGAGTGTGATTTGCCTGAGGTCACCCAGTGAGTTTCCATGGCCAAGCAAGGATTTGAACCCTGGCCTCCAGAGTCATAGTCCAGTGCTCAAACCCCAGTCTACACCATGCTGGCTCTCCTTTCTTTAAAAATAAATAATTTAAGCATTAACTAATTTTAAGTACTTCTGTTTTTAAAAATGCTACATGAGAAGAATCTAAACTATTGCTCTCTGAAGCCATGAAATGGCTTAGCGTATCCTATAAAAGTATTTTCTCCAGATATAACGTAGTCACTGACACACCTGGCTACATAAATACGTTTTCCCTCTGCAACTTCTATAAATAATACTATTGCTTGCATGCACATTGTTATAGAGGCAAAGTTCAGTCAATTCCCAACAAGGAAATAAAGCACTTTTCTATTCCTTCAAGGTGCCTCGGAGATCACTTTTCTCTCTCTCGCACCCCTTTTTTTATTCAAGGAGAAGAATCAGCTGGAGATCACCTGTTTGGCCTCTACACACGCAAAATAAAAAGGTAACCAATGCCTCCTCCTTCATTGGTTTGAGTATTTCACAGGAGCAGGGTTCGCTAAATGAAACAAAAGAATGTGAGTCCTTTAAGTACATTGGTCATAGTAATAGAAAGCTTTGTAGAACTGGAAGTCCAGGAGAGTTAGCAAGCAGCGGAAGTTCATTTGTGGCATACTCTGGTGGGAATTTTTCAGACAATCACAAAGAATGACACAATAGCACAAAGATCTCTGGATGCTAGAGCAAAGCAGGTCTGTCCCCAGTTTGTATCTTTCTATGGGCCTTTGCAGACTGCCAGAAATAGTGCAAATTGAGTCCACTTTGACTGCCCTGGCTCAGTGCTAGGGAATTATGGGAATTGTATTTTTTTCTGAGACATTGAGCCTTCTCTGTCAGTGAGCTCTGGTGCCACAATAAACTACAATTTCTAGAATTATATAGCACTGAGCCATGACAGTTAAAGGGCCTCGGCAGATGACTAATTGGGTCGTCTCCGAGGTAAGGAAGAGGAGGGGCAGCCGCACGAGCGGCGCCCCTTCCTCCTCCCGAGGTTGTCCTCGGAGCTGCCGGCCCTCCGCACGGCCAGCGCTCCAGGGGCAACCTCCCGCCGCAGCGTCCTCACATGCTGCGGCGGAAAAGTCAGGGAAAGTGCGCCCGACACGTTTAGGGCGCACTTTCCCTGTCTTCTGAAAGGAGCGCCAATTTGGCGCTCCTTTCAGGGCCGCTGTCGGTGCGTCGCCGTGTGAGTGCCTCGCTCCAGCGGCGCGCCGTCCCAGGGCGTCCCCGACGCCCTGGTCTGCATCCCCCCCAAGTGGACTCAAATTGCACTATTTCTGGCAGTCTGCAAAGGCTTTCACAAGTTATAGGTGGAAAGGGCAAGACAAAGGACGTTATCACACGAGGCCCAAGCCAAACAAAATCCACACGAAATCCCGAACGATACCGGATTATTGGCCCGTGTTTTCACATGACGTCGCACAGAACCCCGACAGAACCCTGACAGAAAGTGGAAAGATCCGAGATCTTTTGAATTTTGGTTTCTTCAGGAAATGCAATTGCGCGATGAGGGCGATTCCGCATTTACCGCAAATGTGATTGTCAAATACGTATTGGGGAGCATTTCCCTGTCATTACCCATGGTTCCCACGAGCATTCCTCTATCTGCGCATGTGCAAGAGGCTCATTTCTACTACATTTACGGGATATTTTCGCTTGTGTGTGGACATTCTTTGCACTTGCTGTAAATTCGCAATTAAGGTAATGACGTTTGCGGAAACAAGTTTATTTTCGGTTTATTTTCGTAATGCTTCATTTCCACTTTTGTTTTTGCTTTCTGGCCCACGTGTGATAATGTCCAAAGAGCTGCTGAACAACTTGAGCTTCCCCAATAGAGCATCGGATAGATTTAGGAATGCTTTTTTTAAACTCTGGGGAAGAAAAGGGCATGTTTTTATTTATTTTATTTTAAATTTATTTATTAAAAGAAGCATTCCCTCTATCCAGAGATCTCAGGCCAGTGTCCAGTACAAACATCCAGCAATTTTAAACTGTATAAATACGCAAGCCTTAAGAGGAGTTTCTTACAGAGCTGGTAGAATTCAAAGATATAGCCGTGTTAGTCTGTAGAATAAATATGTAGAGAGGTTTTGTAGCACCTTTGAGACTCACTGAAAGAAAGAAGTTGGCAGCAGGAGCTTTCATACATTGGTTCAAATGCATCTGAGGAAGTAAACGTAAGTCTAGGAAAGCTCATGCTGTCAACTTCTTTCTTTCAGTTTAGTCCCAAAGGTGCCACAAGACCTCTCTACCTACAGAGCTGGGTATGTTTAAATTAGACAAGAGAAGGCGGGTGATAGGGTAGCCATCCTTAACGTAGGTGGGAGAAGCTTGATTTTTGCTGTTCCAGAGACTAGAACATGACCCAATGGATTCAAACTACAAGGAAAAAAAAAGATTCCACCTAAACAGTAGGCAGTGTGTGCCTTCAAGTCATTTCCGACTTATGACAACCCTAATGTGAACCTGTTACAGGGTTTTCTTGGCGGGTTTCTCCAGAGGGGGTTTGCCATTGCCATTCTCTGAGGCTGAGAAAGTGTGACTTGCCCAAGGTCACCCAGTGGGTTTCCGTGGTCGAGCTGGGATTTCAAACCCTGGTCTCCAGAGTCATAGTCCAATGCTCAAACCACCACTATATCCTGGCTCTTTCTTATATCTTGATACGTACTTCTTATAACTTCACACTTAACACTTGTAACCTTCAGTCCTCTGGCTCCCACACACTCAGAAGTCTGAAGGTCCACTGCTCCCTCAGAGGAGATAGGCTACTCTTTCCTATGTCTCTCTTGGAGACCTTCATACAAGGAATTCTCTCCCAAAACATCTATAGCAGAGGTCGGCAACCTTTTTCGGGGTGGGGCTGGTCCCTCTGTCCCCCGATGCCCCTTGGGCTGCGGTGGTGCGCATGCACGCGCGCACATGCACACTACCACCGCCATGGTGCGCATGTATATGCAAGCGCGGGGCACCATTTTGGATGGTGCCCTGCGCTCGTGCGCACATGCACACATAGGCGGGTCCAATTTTGGAAGGCCAAATGGTGCCCGCCGTGGTGCGCATGTGTATGCGAGCATGGGGCGCCATTTTGGATGGTGCCCCGTGCTCGCGCATACATGCACACGGCGGCAGGCGCCATTTTGGAAGGCCAAATGGCGCTGGCACCATGCGCATGACGCTGGTGCTGTTTGGCGTTCCTAAATGGCACCTGCCGTTGTGCGCATTCATGCGCGAGCACAGGTGCCATTTTGGAAAGCAAAATGACGTCTCACGTCACGCACTGTGCGGTGGTGGCGGCAGTGCGTGGTGGAGTACGGCGGCAGCGGCAGCAGGACTGGCCATAGGCCGGTTCCAAGGCCTCGGCGGGCTGGGTCCAGCCCACAGGCTGTAGTTTGCCGACCCCGATCTACAGGATACCTGACCCCTATTCTTTCCTATTATTTCTGAAAACTCCAAACACCATTTAATCTAACTTTTGGTCTATCACCAGCTCAGACTAAGCCTAAACCTACATGTCTATTAGAGTCATCCCATGTTCATCCTTGCCTTCTCTTCTTGCCCTCCCTATGGGATGATGATGATGATGATGATGATGATGATGATGATGATGATGGCAGCGATAATAATGTATTTCTTGTGAAGTTGAAGGCTTTCACGGCCAGCATCCATAGGTTTTTGTGGGTTTTTCGGGCTGTGAGGCCGTGTTCTAGAAGAATGTATTCCTGACGTTTTACCTGCATCTGTGGCTGGCATCTTCAGAGAATAAATTGTTTTTTGTGGGTTTTTCGGGCTGTGAGGCCATGTTCTAGAAGAATGCATTCCTGACGTTTCACCTGCATCTATGGCTGGCATTGTAAGAGAATCTTCTTTCTCTGAAGATGCCAGCCACAGATGCATGTGAAATGTCAGGAATACAGCCTCAGAGCCTGAAAAACCCACAAAACCCAATTTATTTCTTACTCGCCTCTCCCCACGGATTGAAGCAGGGATCACCGACAGATTAATATACAACATACAACTTCAGTTAAAACCGCACAAAGTCAGTTAAAGCACACAACATCAATTTAAAAGAACAAATAAGACACAAATGCATATTAAAACAATCATTCCATGTTTAAAATTCATAATTTCAAATAATTTAATAAATTTAAATTTACTGAAATTATTCAGTCTGCTAAATTTAAGACTGAATGCACCTCAGGCAGAAACTTGTCATCTAATGGGCACGATTCAGAAGTTTAAAATTGTGTCAGGGAATTATTGTGCTGACTTTGCTCTCTGCTGCATCATCTCCTTCCATTTCTGGGGAGGAGATCCACACATATTGCAGGGAGGTGGTGCTGTATACCTGCACCCTGAACCATGCTTTATTTGTGTAGACTCACTCAGGTACCTATAACCTTACAAAATCAGGGATCTAAATTGCATAGGGAACCTACATAGGGAGAGAAGGTTTCTGACTACAGAGGTTACCCCTCTAATGTGTGGAGGGCTTTGGGGACAGGTAACAAGAAGATGCTACAGAGGATGGGCCAATTGTTTATTTCCTTAGTTTCATGTGGTCCTAACTGTGTAGAAAGTTATCCCTGTTCACAAGTTATCATTACACACTGTCTCTCCAGCCTAATAATATGCTACGTACATTGATTCTAGCATGTACTTTTTGTTTGTTTGTCATGTTGTTGATGCTGATGTTGTTGTTGTGGGCTTTCAAGTCGTGTCCGACTTAAGGAGACCCTAATGTGACCCTATCACTGGGTTTTCTTGGCAACATATGTTCAGACAGGGTTTGCCATTGTCTTTCCCTGAGGCTGAGAGCATGTGACTTGCCCAAGTGGGTTTCATGGCTGAGTGGGAATCGAACCCTGGTCTCCAGAGTCGTAGTCCAACACTCAAACCACTACACCACACAAATGTATCAACCATTGATATCCGCAGATTTAAAATTATTATACAACATAAATAAAGCATGCACTCTGAAATAATACACAATACCAAGATACTTTGGCTGGAATTCACTATTCTGTCAATCCCACTCTTGCCAGGGATCTCTGGTGTGAGGAGGAATTGCCGCAACAATCCTGCTTGTTTAATTTTCAAACCAGAGATCTGTGGAGGGAGAAGGTCTAAATGTCAGTCTGCTGTGTCCCAATTGACAGGAGCACCATTGGTCCCAATGGCAGCTGTCTGGTAAAGCAGGACAGGAGGGGGATTATGAAACATTATTTGGTTAAGTATGCTAAGTAGATGATCTAATATCTCAGCCTATATTTACAATATCCACAATATCTAATGTAGATATATGATATGATATAACGGGCTCCACTAAGAAAGATTGCAAACATAGGTTAGGCTGCTGCTACACTGCAGAATTAATGCAATTTGACACCACATTAATTGCTATGGCTCAGTGCTATGGAATTCTGGGAACTATAGCTTTGTGAGATATTTAGCTTTCTTTGTCAGAGAGCTCTACAAATTACAGATCCCAGGATTCCATGGGATGGAGCCATGACAGTTAAAGCGGTGTCAAACTGCATTAATTCTGCAGTGTGGCGTCTTCAACATGAGTCTCAAAATAAGAATAAAGTTGGAACATGCCAAGAGCATTTCATATAATGGAGGCCACCATGTTAAATGCCTTACTCTAAACAACTGTGAACCACACTTCAGAAATGTACAGCAAGTTTCTCCAGATTAATCAGAGGAGAAAATGAATATACAATTTATTCATTTAAATTATGTTTTTCTCTCAATAAATGTCATTTGAACATTTATAAATTGTCTATCTATCTATTCACTTACGTGCCAAATGAGGATATAACCAGTTGATTTACTGCTATTCCTTTTAGCCGCACATCCAGAGGAGGAATGGCATTTCATGATGGTTTATCTCGCACTCAGAAGATACTTCTCGCAGTTCTCTGCTTCCCAGTTCTCCCTTTTTATCTCTGCTACGTATGTGAGTAGAAAGTGATAATTAGCTGCATACATACCACAAGCTTCATTTCATACTTGAATCTACATTACAGGGGGCTGTTACCTTAAATATTAATGTTTTTGTTTGTTAATTTATTTAATTTATATCATAGCTTTTTCTGAGTACAGGACTCAAGGCAGCTTTAAAGTTTATGTCAATGCCACAAGCTATGCCATACTAAACCAGAAGAGGAGACATGAATATGCGTACATGCCTTCAAGTAGTTTGTCGGCTTATGAATTTCATAGGGTTTTCTTTGGCAAGGAGTAATCAGTGGTAGTTTTGTCAGTTCTTTCCTCTGAAATATAGGCTACAGCATCTTGTACTCATTTGCAGTCTACCATTCAAGTACTAACCAGACTGACCCTACTTAGCTTCCAAGATCACACAGGATCTGGTGGCTTTAGGATATTTAGGCCACAGGGTATGAATACTAGAGGCTTAAACTGGTTTAATAGTACCTCTTCACAGGGACCTCTCGGGATGGAAATAGTTCTGTAATGTGACCTAGGGATTTCTAACAAGGCATCCTTACCATCTCACAAAACTCCTAGTTTCTAGGAGTGGTTGAGGGAAACTATTGCATTTCAACAAATTTGAGCTGAATTAGATTGACATAAAGTGATATATTTGATATTGGCTCTCATGCACTCTTCATGCACTGGCCTGTACACTTTGCTATATTTGATATAACATTGTTGTTGTTGTGTGCCTTAAGGTCATTTTCAACTCATGGTAACCCTCAGGTAAACCTATCACAAGGTGTATGTGTGGTTTTTTTTGGCGAGATTTGTTCAGAAGGGGTTTGCCTTTGCTTCCCTCTGAGGTTGAGACAGTGTGACTTGCCCAAAGTTACTCAATGGGAATTCCCATCTTTTCATTCACACCATCATTATGGAGAATCCAGACAACATAATGGTTAAATCACCGGATTCCATTGTTTTCTATGTTGGCTTTTTTGGGTAATTGTTAATTTTTATTTTTATTTTATATTCTAGACCTGGTTTGTGGGTATTTTCATCCTAAAATGCCACTGCAGTGTCAATCTGTCCAGTGTGCAAAATGCCATTTAAACTTTTAAGGGTTAAAATGAACTAGCATCTACCTCTGTACTCCCTTATTTGAAGTAGCTAATGAACAGTCTGGAGAAATAATGTAGTTTATTGGTTTCAGTATTGTACCAGGACCAGGGTTCAAATCCCTGTCCAATCACTGAAACTCACTAAGTGACCTTGAGTAAGTGATAACCTAAGAGAATGGCAATGGAAAACCTCCTTTGACTAAATCTTGCAAGAAACCCCTGTGTTAGAGTCATCATAAATTGGAGTTGGCCTTAAGGGACATAACCATAATGGCGGCAACAACAGCAGCAACAACAATGAACTTGTTCCTATTCACTTTGGTCATACCATTGCTGTCATATTCCTCAATTGTGCTAAATAATCTTGTTACATGTTTGAAACTGGAAGCAAAAGCATAAAATAAAAAATGATGAATTGTTTTGGCTTTGAAGAGGAAGCCAGAACAATTTAAACCCACTTGCTTCCAGCAGGGAACTAGAACTGGAACTGAATAATTAAGAACAGTACAGAAATACAACAGGCAGATTACTGAACAGGAAGCAAATAATTCACTTTTAAAAAACAGGAGCAAGAAAGAATTAGGGAGCTCTTTCACACTACACAGTTACAATGGTATGATCCCACTTTAACTGCCATGGCAACATGCTATAGATTTGCAGTTTAGGAAAACATACACACAGTTCTCAACCAGAGTACTCAAGTATCTTAACAAACAGCAAATCCCAGGAATACCTAGGTTGCAGGTACATAAGCGTTCAAGTGAAGACAAGGAACCAAGGCACACTTTAATAGAGAATGGAACTACTTCTCAGTTAATGTTTGGGATCTTTTTCACATGAGGATGGATACTGCCAGAATTTTTATGGGGAAATAGTCCAATAACACATCTTGGAAGCTTTTAAACAGAGGCTGGATGGCCATCTGTGGAGGGTGTTTTGGTTGTGTTTTCTTGCATGGCAGGGAGTTGGATTGGATGGCCCTTGAGGTCTCTTCCAGCTTTCTATAAGTCTACAATTCTTATGGAAGAAATGAGAAACAGAGACATATAGACTTGTATGGAAGAAGGATGTTGTTCTGATCTCTGCGTCTGAGTTTGTAATAGCTATGATATATTTATAGGCTTTACAAAGAGTGAGGAAGACCAGAGAAAGTCGAACAATGCTGGTAAGAATTTCCTTGCATACATCTGTTGTGTGATTAAAATGAGAATGCTCTAAACTGATATCACTTTCCCTCTGAATTCTTCTTTACAATATAAGGCCTAAGCAGACTGCCAGAAATAGTGCACATTAAATTGAGGCACTGCTCTGGCTCAGTGCTAGGGAATCATGGGAACTGTATTTTTTTTCTGGGACATTGAGCCTTCTCTGTCAGAGAGCTCTGGTGCCACAATAAATTACAGTTCCCATGATTCCCTAGCACTGAGCCAGGGCAGTGCCTCAATTTAATGTGCACTATTTCTGGCAGTCTGCTTAGGCCCATAGTTAATCAATTTTGACTTTAGGACTCCCCATGGGCTGTTGGAATTAATATTTGGTGCAAAAGCCAGAAAGCTAATTTGTATAAAATTATATCCACAGGGAAGGGTTTGGAGGGTAGAATTTTCTAAAGAGCAGCTGAAAATTGGATTTCCCTCTGCATTTTAAGGGGTGAGACTCTCTGTTTCTTCTGAATGTCTCTGAAGAGGTGTAAGGTGCCATGCCTTCAGCCGGTTTCCCACCAAATGACGGTGCAAAAGTGCAATGGGTAGACTGGTATACCCCCCCCCCCCCCGTTAACAAAGTAGACATGTTCCTAGGCATTCCTTCTTTAGCAGAAAAAAATGGTGCCAGAGGTAGAAATAACCTGGAAAGAATAGGGATAGACAACAGAAAAGAAGAGCAGTTTAACATGTTTCAGCAAACTTTTTGTTCAAAACTAACAATATCCACTTGTGAAATGAAACAGCCAGGTACATAAGTTTTGCATAAGTAAACAAAACATTTCGAACCTTCTAAGGACCACCTGAAAGCTTTTTCCATTTTTCTAGCACCAGCCTCCACTTTTCATATGATTTTCATTTTGGTCTATTGATCTATGATTTTTAAACAGGCTGGGGAGAAGTTGATGAGGCAGGCTAATCTGTTTTCCCCCTTTCTCTCTGTTTTGCTGTCCACACGTGCTCAGCAAAGGATTTTCAAAGCAACTTCTGTTTATCTTGCCTGTTGTAGTTAGGCATGCCCGACTATAGTAAGACTGGATGGAGCAGAATCCTATTCTCTCCCAAATCAAGCTTTATTGCATGATTAACTACAGACATGTTGCTGCAACTGGGCACCAAACATCTGTGTCTGTCAAGCACTCCATCACCATCCTCACAATTTTGATGCTGCTGAAAAACTTCCTAATAGACAGAGGACAAAGAAGGAAAAGGAAGCTGGGTGGGTGTAAAAAGACTTGGTAAAAGACTTTTCTTTGCCAGAGGCTTTGTTAACTGAGGTATGTATGTATCTACAGACCGATAGCTAGTGTCATATACCGTAATCAGAATTCCCTTTCGTTTTGCCTATCTGTGCCTCCCAGTAGCCTTTTCCAATTCCCTCTGGATAGCCCCCCAGTGGGTTGAATATGTGTGGAGAAGGAAGAATAAGTTCTAACAGTAGGGTTCATTTCCATGTCAGATGTTCATCTATCAGATATAAGCCTTTGATTCTATACTGTAATACTATAAGTAATTTTTTCAAGCTGTGGTCCTAAAGTGTTTTTAACCTTAAAAGATTTAGCAAACAACCTGGTGTTTGGAATCATCATTGAGCTGTCTTCAATTAAGAGAAAACTTTATGAATGTGAAATACCTATTTGGCAGAGAGAGAAGGGATGATATCTGCTACAGAAGTGAAGGCAGAGGTGTGGGAAGACACAAAGGCAAGCCTGATTATACCAGTCTATGGATGTTATCACACGTGGGCCAGAAAGCGATAATAAAGTGGAAATGAGGCATTCCGAAAATAAACCGAAAATAAACCTTGATTCCGCAAATGGCTTTCACACGTAATTACCTTAATTACGAAATTACATTAAGCGCATTTAATGTTCACACACAAGTGAGAAAAGCCCGTAAATGTACTAGAAATGATCTTCTTGCACATGCGCAGATAGAGGAATGCTCGCTGTGGAACCATGGGAAAAGCAGGGAAATGCTCCCAAATGCGCATTTGCTTTTCACATTACGGTAAATGCGAAATTAACTTAATTTTGCATTTGCATTTCCTCAAAACTACCGAATTTCAAAAGATCTCGGATAACACCAGTTTCTGTCCACTTTCTGACCAGTTTCTGGACGTTTTCACACTGGGCTTTAAACGGAGGCAAACCTACCTCCGTCTGGCCCCACTCCGGCTCCAGAACCTAAAAGTTCAGACGACGTCGCAGCAAGCCCCTCCTCATCCTGCGCCATCCCTGCCTCACTCTGGGGTCTTGCTCGTCGTGTTCAAACGACGTCGCAGCAAGCCCCGCCCCATCTTGCGCAATCCCTGCGCCATCCCTGCCGCTAGCTGGCTTTAGCCCCATATTTCTAATTCCTTTTCTAAAAAGGAATTAGAGGGGCTGCTGCCGGAGGCAATCAGGAGCCCTTCCGGCGGCTGCTGTTTTCGCCGCCGGAGCGGCTCTTGATTGCTTCCAGGGGGCTTCCAGGCGGCTTTAGAGCCGCCTGTGTGAAAACGCCCTCTGTGCGACGTTGTGTGAAAATGCAAGGCACAATCCAGTTTTTGTTTGGGATTTGTGTGGATTAACCAGCAGATTTGGCCTGTGTGATAACGTCATATGAGACAAGCAGAGTCAGTGTAGTATAATGGTTTGAGGACTGGACTGCAACTCTAGAGATCAAGATGTAAGTCCTCGCCTAGCCATAGAAACCCCCTGGGTGATCTTGAGCAAGTCACACACTCTCAGCCCCAGAAACCTCCTTGGTTGGTTCTTCTTAGGGTCACCCTAAGTCGGAAATGACTTGAAGGCACACAACAACAACAGCAGCAGGAACAACAGCAGTATGAGATAAGGAAGACTCAGAACAAACAATGTATTGTTTTGTTGTTTTGTGCTTTCAGGTCATTTCCAATTTAGGACAACCCTAAGGTTAAACTATCAGAGGGTTTTCTTGGCAAGATTAGTTTAGAGAGAGTTTGCCTTTGCCTTCCTCCGAGGCTGAGAGTGTGTGATTTGCTCAAATAAACAATAAGGTGTTTTTACCTTTACTTTAGCAGCTGTCTCTATCTCTGTTACCTCTTAGTGGCAGACAGTCACTTCTGCCATTGTAATTTCCCCTTCAAAAAGCAGCTGTGGGACCTCTAAAATTTGTGGTGCTGGGGGAATTAACCCCTTGGGCTATTGCACTAGTTTAAATAGCCCCTTCTGCAGAAGCTATGGGTGTGGGAGTGTCACATATCTTCCAACTGTCCCAAGTGGGCAATGGCAGTCCCGATTAGTGTTGTCCCACTTTTTGTTTACTTTTAAAATGTCCAGTTTCTCTCATCTTCTCCCACTTTCCTCCTTTGATCTCAGTTTACTTCAGTTAATGCAAACTGAGTTCAAAGTGCAAAAGTAACTTGCACTCAGTTAACTCAGTAGGGTGGAGACAAGACAATGATGTGGAATTTTGCCCTTCCCACTAGGCTCAGGTAAAAGCAAACTATTGCAGTCTCTCCTAGCTTGTGTGCTCATCCTCAGTAATAACTTTTGCATCTTGATCACATTCTGAAGTTATTTTGCCACATATGTCCTAGTTTTCATCTGTGAAATGTCAGAGGGTTGGTGTCAGGTACAGTGTGGGTTCCTCCAGGCAATAATGGTAGCTTGTGTTTCCAGCAGCTCAAGCAGAAGAAGGGAGGATTCAAGAAACAACAGACAGGCAGCCCAGATTCACAGGTGAGCAATATGTTTTGAGAACCATTAAGTTTATTGCAAAGAGAAAACAGTCTCTTTTTATACCAGTTGCTCATTATGATTGCCATAACAAATTCATAGTTATGGCTGAGCATATCCAACAGCCTAAATCGTCTGTGCATTTCATATTGAAAATGGTCTTTCATCATATGAGGTTTTTCTTGCCTGTTGTGTATGTGTCTTCAAGTCACCTGTTGACTTATGACGACCCCTTGAATTTCATAGTGTTTTCTTAGGCAAGGAACACTCAAAGGTGGTTCTGCCAGTTCCTTCATCTGAAATATAGCTCACAGCACCTGGTATTCATCGGTGGTCTCCCATCCCAACACTAACCAAGGCTGGCCCTGATTAGCTTCCAAGATTAGCCAGGATCAAGTGCGTTTAAGGTATTTAGGCCCTTTGTTGCTAGAGGCAAATTTTTTGAGAGGGCTTAACATTTCTAATATGGGCAATAAGAGGATCAATGTATTGAGTTCTCAGCTCTAGATACAAAGAACATTCCAGAAGGAAATGACATAAGTCTTCCATCTTTCTAGAGCCATGTGGACACCCTCTGTCTACAGTGGGTATGCCTTTGTATCATCCTTTGACTTCATTAGGGGCAGGATATTCCATTAGAGGCAGGGTATACCTAATAAAGATCTTGATAATGTGTGGACAAGTGAAAGCTAGATTTGTTGTTGTTGTATGCCTTCAAATCATTTCAGACTTATGGCGACCCTATTCTGGGGTTTTCTTGGCAAGATTCATTCAGAGGAGGGCTTGTCATTGCCTTTCTCTGAGGCTGAGACAGTGTGACTTGGCCAAGGGCATCCAGTGCATTTCATGGCCGAGCCTGGAATTGAACCCTGGTCTCCAGAGTCATAGTCCAACACTCAAACCACTATGCCATACTGGCTCCAAAACTAGATATGGAGGTGATTTTCCAGGGTAAAGGGTAAAGATCTTATATAGTATAACAGACCAGCAGTTAGACACTATTGCAACATTTTCCTGGAGATCAGTATCAGCTAAACATCTTGCAGTGTCCAGTCAGGCAGCATTATAGCCTTTTGCAACCAAATAGCTTAATGAAAAACCCAGATTATATGCAAGGTGACATGTTTTTGTAGCCCATGATTCTGAGCCCATTTCCTCATTTGCCATTGAAACGAAAGGGGATACCATCTGGAAAATAATCTTGAGCCAATAAAATTATTGGACCAGGATTTTAACTGAGCAATGTGTGGATTCCACTTGTACAACTGCCTTCAGGGATGATTTAGAGACACCCAGAGCTCTTGTTGGTTCATCTCCAGATAGTTCGCTTGACAGCTCCCAATGGGATTTGTGTCTAAATAGGCCATGGCAGAGGTGGCAGGTTCTCAGTCTGAAGTTCAATAATCAATAGGCTTACACCTAAATAATGCTACATCTCCCAAAAGCACCTCTGTATGCCCTGAAGTTGCACTGGCTTTCAAATGTCCTGCGTATCTGGTTCTTCCAAATACTCTCTCAGCCTCGGAGGAAGGCAAAGGCAAACTCTTGAGTTTTTGATGGATTGCTCATCAGGTTCTTTCTGACTACAGTGGGCCTTCCACATTCGCTGCAGTTAGGGGCTCAAGACCTCCATGAAAGTGAAAAAAATGCAAATTAAAAAAAAATGTATTTTTTTTACCTGAGAGAACACCTCTCTAGGAATCTCTAGATCCTCCAGTGCAACTCTGTGGTCAACAACTGCTGGAAATTGACCATAGAATCATGCTGGAGGACCTACAAATTCTTTAGCAATCTCTAGGTCATCTTCTGGCAGAGTCACACTGGAGGACCTAGAGATTTCTAGAGAGAACATGGGTTGGCCCTCTGTATTCATGGATACTTTATTCATGGATTCCATCCACAGCTTGAAAATATTTTTTTAAATATATAAATTGCAAAAAGCAAACCTTGATTTTGCCATTTTATATAAGAGACACCATGTTACTACTCCACTGTATTTATTGGGACTTGAGCATCCACGGATTTTGGTATCCATGGAGGGGTGGGCTCGAACCAAACTTCAGTAAATACCTATGGCCCACTCTGTTAATCAAATCTGCAAATAAAATCTGCAAAAGCCAGAGCCACAAATGTGGAGGGCTGACTGTTCATAACTTTAAAACCTCTAACTTTCCAATCATTGAAATGCTCCTTTTTTTCTTTAAACAGGTCAGGCAGATGAAACACAGAATGATGGACAACTGCCAGTTGTTACCTTTCAGCCTGATCAAAGTATGTAGTGGGTGAGCTAGTGAATATCATACCCTTCTACTTCCCTAAGTCCTGATTAATCTTATGTCATCCCACTTTTTCAGCTGTTTTTAAAAATGTCCCAGTTTCTGTCTCATTTCTTTCCTTTTCCAGCTTAATTCCATTGCTGAAAACTGAAGTCAAAGTGCAGAAATAGTTTACACTTAACTCCATGAAGGGAAGAAGTGAGGAGCAGAATCTTGTCCTTCCCAGTAGGCTAGGCAAAAGCAAATTGCAACTTCTCCTAGTTTGGGTGTTGTCCCTCATTAATAACTTTTGCCATCTTGACCATACTCTGATCTTGCTTGGCAACACAAGTCCTATTTTTCATTTGTGGAATGTTAAAACGTATGGAATATTGCTATATAAAAATGCCAAAGTGGTAGGCATTTTAAACCTCGGTCTTAAATTGTCTGGAAATCAGATTGCTGTAATTTAAAAAAACTATTGTTGGTGTGTGGATGATGAGTGTTGTAGTGGTGCCCTTTGGCACCCAGCAGAGTCTGCAGGACAAGCTGGCTGCTGTGATCCATAGCCACTGTGTAGATTTGCCATCAACTGGCTCAGCTTCTCTTCTTCAGCAAACCTGTCTTCCTCAGTCAAGAAGACACATTTTAAAGTCCAAAAGCATAGCTTTATTAATGCATATAAAAAGTAAAAATAAGACAATTAAGTAAAATCCATTGTGATGAACTTGTCCAGTTCAGCCATATAAGATTACATCTTTAACAATCTCAAAAGCATTAGGATCCAACTTGTTGCAGTTAAAACCACTGCTGCCAGCCACACACACTCACATCTTGAACAATAAACAATTCTAGACAAAGGATTTTCTAAGCCCATCCCATACTCCACCTTCTAGGTGTTAACCTTATTTTAATTGGATAATGTCTGTATGATGCATGCTAACCCAGCCTCTTGTTGTCCATCATCCACCACGTGAGTAACTTTCCCAAGCTAACAATTATTTACGTATTTGATATCTCTTTGTTAACCATAACAAAGTCTGGTTCCATTAGTTCTATCACTGGGAAAGTACATTGTTGATGTCTCTGTTTATTGGCCACCTGGAGTTGATTTATTTTGTGTCTCTAAAATATTGTTTTGTGCTTTGTCCAAAAACTGTTCTCAAGTGGAAAATTACACACACACACACACATCTTTACATTTCACCTTTGACTATATATCCCATTTATATCCTAACAACTATTTATATGGATACCTTGAATGTTTTCTTAAATTTTGATTTTTAGTCATATTTAACACCTTCATTTCCCCTGTTTGTCAAGTGCTAATTCTGCCCCCAACAGGTTTTTGTTCCCATTTCCTGGATTAATCACATGACATCTGTCTGTCCATCCAATCAATCATACAGTAATGATGTATCCATGCTACATGGTCAACCAGAGGTTTCTGTTTGATGACATTACTTGTCTCTGGTTTGAGATGATGATCCTCCAGGGAAGATTTCAGGCATTCCATGCACAGAAAAGCTGCGCATATGCAGTGCCCAAGTAATAAAGGACTTGGGCACATTATCTTGTCAAGTGGCATTTAAATTCAAGCTGTAGAGAACATTATCTGGGCCCCTTTCTGACTTGCATGAGAAACTGGTCTCTGATGAAGAAATTCACATCCTTTTTGAATGGTTCTAATAATAATGTGTCCCAGAATGTAGCCCTCTTTGTATCCAAGGCTACCAATGTAAGGGGAGGAAGAGGTGGAAAGAGAGGAAAGTGTTTACTTTAATGGATGGCATATTATTATTTTGGCTCAATATAACTTTAACATAATGTGATATGGTAATGTTTTTATTCTAACTGTATTGTTGTATTTATAATTGTACTGTTTTATCACTTGTAATCTGATACAATTTGAATTTGAAATGGTCAGTAGATTAATATACCGCCTCTTCTGCTGATTGGGGGGGGAGCAATTTAAATGGAAGATAACATTTAAATGTATACATTATCTCACTTAAAAGAATGTCAAATCCAGTCACTGAATAATGGAGGTGTTATTTGGAGAAAGATGGGTTTTAACTCTATGTCACCACCTCTGATGTGGGGTCAAACTTGCATGGATAAAGGCTTCTGCATTACAGACCCAGAATTGCTACACCACATTTACATTCTGCTTTGCAAATGTGAATACTGTTAAGATTATTTCAAAATAATTTAAGTGGAGCTTTTTTTCTTTCTTTCCAAAGCAGTAAAGAAGTAGCACTTCAATTTTTCAAAGTCGCTTTGTCCTCTCTTTCTGAGTTCTTCTTAACTGTTTTGTTGTTGTTTATTGTTTTGTCTGCTTCAGATAGTGTCAGTATTGAAATACTTCCTCGGTACCCCACACCACATATAAAGAAGAAGTTCTCTGTCAAAAAAGGTAGGTTATTAATATGTAAGGAAACTACATATAGCAGATCATAAAATCAAGGTTATTAATATCTAAGGAAACTACATATAGCAGATCATAAAATCAGAAGAGTCATCACACCATCATAGCAAGTAATGCTTTTGTATTTACCTTGGGTGGATTTTGCAAGGCTTTGTTTTTGAGTGTATAAATGTATATGTTGTCTGTGGGGTGACTCATAAATGTAACTGATATTAGTCTGTGTTGTTGAGCATAAGAATTAATGTAGATACTTAACCAGTTTTTGTTTTCTGTGGTTCTTATAGGAACCCAAGTATTTCCTGATCAGACAGGGCAGATTAATAGAGGTAAGGCCTTCATATGACAGTGGGTTTGGACAAGGAAGAGGTAATACAAAAGCATGTAAAAAGTATTTGAAGGGATGTCATATTGGGGATAGTGTAAGCTTGTTTTCTGCTGCTCCTGAGGCTAGAATGCAGAAAAACAGATTCACACTACAAGAAAAGAGATTCCATCTAAACATTAGGAAGAACTTCTTGATTGTAAGAGTTGTTTGACAGTGGAATACGCTGTCTCTGAGAGTGGTGAAGTCTTTCTCATTGGAGGTTTTTAAACAGAGGCTGGATGGCCATCTATTGAGATTGTGCCTTGCTGCATGGCAAGGGGTTGGACTAGATAGTCCCCTTGGGGGTCTCTTCCAACTCTATGATTCTATGATTCTAGGTCTTTACCATTAACAGAGCACCAAAATTTGGTGGTACAGATGCAAAACTGGGATGAGCAATGGGAGTATGGGGCCTGCAAAAATAGACAGACGATATGGCCACAAGGACTGCTTGTTGCCCACCCCTACTAAAGCTTATCTAAGCCTATTGTACTAGAATTTCCTCTTTCTGCTTTCTGTCGGCCTAATCCCAGCAATGACTATTCTATAGGTTTTCAAGATGATGGGGAGCAAGAGCCAACACTTCCTGGGAAGCAAGATCTGTATGGTAAATATCAGTTCTCTTTTGTGATGATAATTTCTTGCTGTTGGTCTGGGTCCTGATGGATTAGTAGAGAAAGTGTTTCCCCTATAAGTCCCTCCTAAGGTCATGAGACTACATTATATCTACAGTGCAGATGCATCCAGAGTCATCCAGGCCATAGTATTTCCAGTTTCTATGTACAAGCAGTGGGGAAAAAAATGGATAGGAAGAAAATCAATTCATTTAAAATGTGGTATTGGAGAAGAGTTCTATGTATGAGAGGGCATCGTAAAGTTTGAATTATCACCTTTACAAATTTGACAGGATGTTTGTTTTGATTTGTAATTGTTAACTATCTTTACATAGTCTCCATCCAAATTTACACATTTTTCCCAGCGTTTCTTGATCCACAGAATACTGTTATTGCACAAGTCTGCAGATTGTGCCTTAAACCACTCTTCCACTTCATGAATGACGTCATCTGTGTTGTCAAATTGGCGACCCCGCAATGGATTTTTCATTTTTGGGAGGAGAAAAAGTAACTTAGGGGGGTTGCAGACTGCCAGAAATAGTGTGAATTCAGTCCACTTTTAGGGTTAGGGTTAGAGTTAGGGAACCATGGGAACTGTATTTTATTGTGGCATCAGAGTTGTCTGACAGAGAAGGCTCAATGTCTCAGAAAAATAACAGTTCCCATGATTCCCTAGCACTAACCCTAACCCTAAAAGTGGACTGAATTCACACTATTTCTGGCAGTCTGCAACCCCCCTTAGTGATTTTATCAATATATTATATACTATAATAATTTCTAGGTGATCATTATTACTTTACGATACCCCCTTGTACTTCTCCATCTTACACTTTAGTCACTTCTGACATAACCTGTAACAAAAATAAAGGACACAGTGAGCTGATTTTCTCAACATCATGCACTTAGGGACCAATGATGACACTGACAAAATTTCATCAGTATACCATAATACCTTCTGGGTCATAATTATTACTTTACGATGCCCCCTTGTATACTGTGTGTGTGTTGAGTGCCTTCAAGTCATTTCTGACCTATGGCGGCCCTAACCTATCATGGGGTTTTCTTGGAAAATTTGTACAGAGGAGGTTTGCCATTGCCTTCCCCTGGCGCTGGGAGAGTGTGACAAGGTCACCTAGTGGGTTTCATGGCCAAGTGGGAATCAAGACCTCGTCTCCAAAGTCACTACGTATAGTATGAATTGCTAAAAAGATAAATGAATAGCTCGTAGAGGAAATCAAGCCTGAACTCTCACTAGAAGGAAAGATTACTAAAATGGTGCTGTTGTACTTTGGGCACATCATGAAACAATGTGACCTATTGGTAAAGATTATAAAGTGGAAGGCAGTAGGAAAAGAGAGAGACCACAATAAAGGAGGATTGATTCAATCAAGGAAGATGCAGCTCTAAATTTGGAGGACTTGAGCAGAGCTGTGGATGACCAGGGAGCTAGGAGGTCACTCATTTTCTGGGTTGCCATAAGTTGAAGTCAGTCTGATGACAAATAACAACAGCAACAAGGGAATTCCTAAAGAGACATGAACAACTGGTGTTTTGATACTGCAAGAGTTTCTAGTTTGATTGGTCTCTAAGCAATCGAAAATTTAATTGCCTAATCAGACCAAAGCTCAATCTAGTCCAGCACTGGGTCTCTAGCTGCAGCTATTGACCCCTTCATAGTCAAAACACTAGTAGCTCTGAACTTCAGTTCCCCTATCCATCTTGTGTGATTTTACTTGCTAAACACTAGAACTTTGGTGATCTACAGTTCTTCTCTCTTTTATCCTTTGAGCATTACAGCATAGCTTTGGAACAATGAATTTTTGAACTACATCACAGAATCCTCCAGTGGCTATGCTGGTTGGAGATTCTGGGAGGTTCTGCAAAAGCGTAATTTCCAAACTCTGCATTAGGGTATGGGAACCACTGTCATTTTCTCTTCTGATGCTAAACTTGTTGAGTTTCTTGAATGACTCTTCCATGTTTTTCCCCCCCTAGCATACCCATGGGATAAATCCAGTTTGAAATCAATGCCAGTAAACTTGGAACAGTTTAAGAGTCTGGATTCCTATGCATCAAAGGTAGCCTTTGTAAAATGATATATGCAGGCATACTTCAATTAACAAAGCTTCTGACAGGGAAGCTCTATTTTAAAAAGGGTTTTAATGCCTTACCAGCTACCTGTTCCTCCTTGTCCTTGTCTAGCTGGAAGGCTTTTAGCAACAACAGCATTGTGAGGATGGTAAAAGAATGCTGAAGAAGTAGAGATTTGTAGTGTTGGGTTGCAGCAATGTGTCTGCAATAAACAATGCAATAAAGCCTGTGCTTGAAAAGAATGGGATTCTACTCAAGCCCATCATACTGTTGCCATTTGTGCCTGCCTACAATAAACAAGGTAACAGCAGCTGTTAAACTAACAGCAGCTTGCTGCCTCCAGAATCCCATATAGCAAAATAGAAAGAAAATGGAAGAGCAAATAAGTCTGCTGTACCAGCATGTTTTTTTTCCACACATGCTGCAGCCGCCATTTTGATTTCCAAAATGGCGGCCGTGATGCATTTGCGCATGCGCAGTACTCCTGCGCATGCGCAAATGCGTTGCAGCCGCCATTTTGGAAATCAAAATGGCAGTTGCGGCACGCGCGGCCACGCGGTGACCAAAACATGTGGCAGCGGCAGCGGTGGCACGGGTCCGCCTGGGCTGGTAAGTGCGGGGCCCTGGGCAGGAACCGGCCCGCGGGCTGTAGGTTGCCGGCCCCTGGCCTAGATCTTTCTCGTACCAGCATTTTTATCAGCATATTCATCAGCTTGTCTGGGCAGTTTATCAGTTATCAGGAACAGCATGGCTTGGAGGCTACATTGTAATCTTCTCTTTATATGTTGCAAACTACACAGCAATCTGGTTGAGATCTTCTCTTGGATTCTTTTTTCCTCTTCCTAGCTTTGGTCCAGCCTATCAGCTTTCCAATAAAACCAAAGCCCTGACATTGCTATGTTTATGTAATCCAATCAAACCAGAGATCTTCGATATGACATCTATCCAAGTTCAGTTGGAGTCTTTTGACTGCCTGACAGTCACATTGCATCAGCCAGTACGCCTGCTAGGAGAGATGCTGTACATTACATAAAACTAACTGACACTTTGGACTCCCTTGTCCTGTCCCTTCACCACTTTTTGGACACTTCTGTAGTCAGATCTTAACTTGCAGAACAGTGCTGGGACAAATTATTCTATCAGCAGATCTTTGAGATCAAATGGCAGAAGACATTTCTGTCATCACAAGAGGCTTGTCCCTACAATTAGTGCATTTTTCACTTAGAATTACGTTGCCCCAGCTCTACAGAGTTTGTTTAGGATGGCAGGCTAAATTTTCTTTAATCAAGTATCAACCCTAAATAAAAGGAAGGACTTGAGTGACCTGCTCCTTATTAACATCTTCCAAATTTATTTATGTTTTATCAAATAGGTGAATGTCAGCAACAGCGTGGAAAATCTGGTGAATGTCTTGCTCCAAAAAGCCCAGACTGATCTGGAGAAAGTCAGAGCCATTTGGATATGGATTTGCCATCATATAGGTAAGTAGTTGAGGTGTCACCTTTTTCCATCTTGAAAGAATGGAAGCTGCTTTGATGACTGACAACCAGAAAACTGTCAGATGTTCCATAGGCGAAGCTTTCTCCTGTCACCATATCTCCATACAGTAGGAGCTTTGTTAGTGTAATAGCTCTGTGTCGAAGGCATGGGGCCCCTACAGAAGAGGAGAAAGACCTAAAGCTATTGTGGGAAAAGTGTGGCTTCAGGTTACATGAGTCCACAAAGGCAGCCTTTGAAGGACCCTTCCATCCCATCATTTATATCCCACCTATCTCTCAGGCACTCTTAAGCAGGTTACGAAAAGGCAGAGAATGCAATAAAATACATATAGTTAAAAACATAATTAAAAAAACTATCAAACAACAACAGAATTAAAACCAATTAAAATCATACTTTAAAACAGATTAAAACCAGTACGGCACAATAAAAGCTCTTTTCTTGTTAAAATCGCTTTCCAAAGGCTTACTGGAAAAAGAAAGTTTCAACCTGTCACTGAAAGGAAAACAAAGAAGTCATTCTAACTTCCCTAGAGAGGGATTTTCAAGCCATGGGTGAATCCATCTGGGGTTTTTCTTGGTAAGATTTGTTCAGAGGAGCTTTGCTTTTGCTTTTCTGTGATGCTGAGAGAGTGTGACTTGCATGAGCAAACAATACAGAGATGGAATAATGTAGGAATACTTTAGCAACTGTCTCCATCTCTGTTATCCTCTAGTGGCAGACAGTCACTTCTGCAAGTGTAATTTCCTCTTCACTTCTGCCACCACCGTATTCTGTTTTGGTCAGGTCTAACCTGGAATACTGTGTCCAATTCTGGGGGCCACAATTCTCAAAAAGGATGTCGACAAGCTGAAGCATGTCCAGAGGAGGGTGACTAAAATGGTGAAAGGTCTAGAAACCATGCCCTATGAGGAGAAACTTAGGGAGCTGGGTATGTTTAGCCTGGAGAAGAGAAGGTTAAGAAGTGATGTGATAGCCTTCTTTAAATATTTGAAGGGATGTCATATTGAGGATGGAGCAAGCTTGTTTCCTGTTGCTCCAGAGAATAGAACCCAGAACAATGGATGCAAGCTACAGGAAAAGAGATTCCACCTCAAAATTAGGAGGAACTTCCTGACAGTGAGAGCTGTTCAACAGTGGAACACACTCCCTCAGAGAGTGATGGAGTTTCATTCTTTGGAGGTCTCTAACCAGAGGCTGGATGGCCATCTCTCAGGGGTGCTTTGATTGAGAGTTCCTGCATGGCAGAATGGTGTTGGACTAGATGACCCTTGTGGTCTCTTCCAATTCTATAATTCTATGAAAAAGTAGTTGCAGTTTTCAGGTTGTGGGTTTCTATGGGTGAGGGGAGATTTGAATCCAGGTCTTTGGAGTTGTAGTCCAACACTCAAACCACCATGCTGAATAGTTTAATTATGTTTTAAACTTGAAGTTTCTATGTCTTTAACTATATTGTGTGTGTGCACGCATGCACCTTCAAGTTGCCTGTAGACTTATGGCAATCCCATGAATTTCATAGGGTTTTCTTAGACAAGGAATATTCAGAAATAGTTTTACCAGTTCCTTCCCCTGAAATATAGCACCCAATATTCATTGGCAGTCTCCTATCCAAGTATTAAACAAGACTGACTTTGCTTAGCCTCCAGAATCAGAGAAGATCTGGTACTTGTTTTAAATTGTAAGATGCCATAAGTTTTAATTTTAGGGAAAGATGGGGTATAAAGATGGTGGTGCTGGTGCTGGTGGAGAGGATGTGGAGGGGGATATAATATTACTATTTCTATTTGCATTTTATTTTTAGCTACCTTGAGTTTACTTTTGGTAGAAAGAGAGGACATATGTTTGTTTAATAAATGAATAAACAAAAGACTCACCCCCAGTTTACTGCTAAAAGGCTGCTATCTAAGTAAAGCTGTCATAGCCCCTTTTTTATTTCATTCTCCATGCTTTGAAGTAATGACATCTCAAATGTGTCTTCATCTCTCCAGAGTATGATGTAGAAGGGTTCCATAATAAAAACAAGAGGTCTTGTGCACCAGCAGATGTCCTTCAATCAAGAAAGAGTGTTTGTGCTGGATACGCTGCACTCTTTGAACAAATGTGCAGGTAATTTACATAGTCACCAATTCAGCAACCCTAGAAATGCCCCATTAACATTCTGGATCAATTGCAATTAGGCTTGCCAAGTTTCATCTGAAGCCTCCAGGAATTGCTGTGCTGCTTCTTTCTGGATTTCTGGACACAGAGATACATTTCAGGGGCAGGAACTGTAGAGGAGGAAGATGTCTTATTTTTTGATGTGTGATGACTTTAATGTATGGACAGCCATTTTCACCCAATGCCAACTGGTGCCAGGGCTTTCTGGCTCAGCATGAAGGTGTTCGTATGTACCAGGAGTGAGAGGAGGAAACTGAGGAGAAGAATGATGGGTGCATTCATTTGGGCCCATTGTACCATTTGGGGCATGGCATAAAATGGAATACTCTGCCTTGCTCCATGACTTGTGGGCTTTCTTATTGTAAAATCCCCAGAGGTAACAGAACCTGGGAAGAACTCCATCACTCTGCATGCCAGGAACAGGAAATGAATAATTCTAGACCAGGGGTAGGCAACCTAAGGCCCGGGGGACAGATGTGGATCCCCCAGGCCAGTCCTGCCACCGCCACCGCCCCCCGCTGCCCCCTGCCGCCGCCCCCCGCCATGATGATATTGATTATTGTTGTTATTACTTGTTCTTCGGGTTTTCTTGGCAAAATCTCCACAGGGGTTTTGCCATGGCTTTTCTGGGGCTAAGAGAGTGTGCATGCATATTGTTTTTAATTTTTTTAAATTTTTAATTTTTAAAAAATATTTGTTTGTTTGTTTGTTTGTTTGTTTTTGGTGCTTCAGCCCCCAATTGTCTGAGGGACAGCAACCCGGCCCCCGGCTCAAAAAGGTTGCCTACCCCTGTTCTAGACAATCGTAGAATGCTATAACAGTCGTGAATTAATAGATACAAGCTAATTAGCTGGTTTTAAAATAATACATAGGAGAAGCTTTTAAACAAAAGGGTAAAAGCCTTGAAAGGTTTTGATAGCACTTTGCTAGTCTACCATGGGAAGTTAGTCCTGTAACTACATTTTAAGGTGAAAAATTACTACAGATTGAATATCCCTTATCCAGAATACTGAAATTTGAATTACTCCAAAATCCAAAATTGTCCACATTGGTGGCTGACATAGTGACACCTTTGCTTTCTGATGGTTCAGTGTACACAAACATTATTTCATGTACAAAATTATTTTAAAAATTATGTATTAAATTACCTTCAGGTAATGTGTTTAAGGTGTATATAAAATAGAAATAAATTTTATGTTTAGTCTTGGTGCCATCTCCAAGATATCTTATTATATATATGAAAAAGTCTGAAGAAATCCAAAATCCAAAAAATTTCTGGTACCAAGCATTTCATACAACAGAGATTCAACCTGTACAAAGTCAGTTGTGTGAGGGGAAGAAGATGAGAGGACATTAAGAAAATGTTTGTAATGCAGCTGGTGGGTAAGATCTCTTTCTCCCCCCGTTATTTTTTTGCTCTTCCATAAAAATAATAAATGAAGGATATCCGCTCCACTCTAAATAGGGTGAAAATAACCACAATGCCTTTGTTTACTATAGTGGTCCTGAATATCTTTCTTTTCCTTTCAGTATTGCAGGGATACAATGCAAAAACTTGTCAGGCTTCTCCAAAGGGTATGGGTACAGACCAGGAATCGCACTTAAAGGGGAAACTGATCATGCCTGGAATTCTGTTTACCTCAATGGAAGGTGGCATCTTCTGGACAGCACCTGGGGAAGTGGGTCTGTGGATGACTCTTGTACCAAGTTCACTTTCAGGTATGTTACTTTAAAACAGTAAAAAAGGCCAGTGCAGTTTAGGACACAATGAAGGTTTCTATTCCTACTTCTGTTCTTTGCTTGTTTGCAGCAAGTGCTGGTGGTTCCCCATACCAATGGGGCAGTATATCTGCTCTAGAATTTAGTGTAAATTTTAAAGGAACTGCCCAAGGTGCTCAACCTGTTTGGGAAACAGAGATGATCTTGTGTAACTAGTTTAAAGTTTAGACTAAAGTCCAGAGCAGAATTACTACCTCACTGGCTTGGAAGCCACTACTATTTACTTAGAATCATAGAGTTAGAAGAGACCACAAGGGCCATCCAGTCCAACCCCCTGCCTTTCAGGAAGACACAATCAAAACATTCCTGACAGATGGCCATCTGTTTAAAAACCTCCAGAGAAGAAGACTCTGCCATTCTCTGAGGCAGGCACTCTCAAACAACTCTTATTGTCAGAAAGTTCTTCCTAATGTTTGGGTGGAATCTCTTTTCCTGTTGTTTGATCCTTGCTCTGTGTCCTAGTCTCTGGAGCAGCAGAAAACAAGCTTGTTCCATTGTCAGTATGATATCCCTTCAAATATTTAAACTTGTTTCATTCTTTTGCTACCATTTATGCCAGAATTTGAGATCTGATGGCTGCAAGGCTGACCATCACACAAACAGTAGAGATAAAGTCATCAGCATGGAGAGCAGGGCCATGAAAAACAAGTAAATCCCAACTATTCTCTGTTTATTGTCTTTGATAAACAGTTCTGAGTGGCATGTTGCACTTAAGCCAACAGAAAGGGCTTGTGTGCAGGGATATTTATTTATTTATTTAGAAAATATTTATAAACTGCTGAGATCTGAATGGCTTAACCATACTGGCAGCAAAAAGCCTTTTCTCCATCCTAAATCAAGTTGCTGAAATAAAGAGAATTGGTTGGTGGGGTTCTGAGAGAAGATTTGCACAGAAAAGGACTTGTGTGCAAGATCAAGTTCTAGTACTGAAAACAAATCCCTAGGCTGCGCAAATGCTCACAGGCACCTTGTTCTGATGTCTAAGTTGTGAACTGCTATTTTGCATTTGTGCCTATTTACTGAACGAGCGAGACGTAGTGGTTTGAGTGTTGAATTATGTTTCTGAATACCAGGGTTCAGTTCCCCGCTTGGTCATGGAAACCCACTGGGTGACCTTGGACATGTCACATGCTGTCAGCCTCAAGGAAAGGCAATGGCAGACCTCCTTTCAACAAATCTTGCCAAGAAAACCCTATGATAGGTTTGCCTTAGGGTCACCCATAAGTTGGAAGAGACTTGAAGACACACACAGAGTGGACCTCAGAGTTCTCATGGACCTGAAGCTTCTTTTGTAAAAGAAAGCCATAAACCCAAAGTCTGCCCATGCCTGATCTAGACTGCATGTATTCCACACCCTGTGTATTCTCAGCCAGCTTTGTCACATCTACATCTGCCAGAATACTCTGGACTGCCCCTGGAGTATGCTAGCCCTGCATTCCCCCTAACCTGCTGAGGCTTTATGGTGATTGATGAGCGGCAGCCTTTCCCTATGGTCCTTTTGAGCTGGCTGGCACCGCCACTGCAGGAATGCATCACTCTAAGGTCAGAACAAGGCACCCAGAGTGAATTGTCCCTGCAAGCAGGGGTAGGCAACCTTTCCCCTTTAAGGGCCGAGGGACTTCAGCTCCCAGAATCCCAGGAGCTATTGGTCAACATGGGACTATTGGCCAACATGGCTAAGGCTTCTGGGAGCTGAAGTCCCTCGGCCCTTAAAGGGGAAAGGTTGCTTACCCCTGCGTGTAGAGCAACTCAGTAGGGACACTCGCTTGCAGGGACCACATGGGAAGGCAGCCGGCCATCATCGCTACATTTGTTCTCTGTGTTCTGGAAAACCCAGAGCAGAAGGTAACTCTCTTTAATGTGGAGCAAAGGGTGGAAACCCCAAATCAGATCCAGGCATTGTGAAAACACCCCAGACCCAATTTGAGGGCTTGGGTCTGTGTAATGCAAACAGCACACAGTGAGCCTGGGGGAATTCAGGGTTTATAAGTAATGTTGATAAGCCCTTTGTCCCTAGGACTTGTTATGGTGAAACTCTGCAATATTTTGTTTCCTCCTTTTGCAGTTACAATGAATTTTACTTCCTTACCCATCCTGCTCTATTTATTAATGATCACTTCCCGGAAGACCGTGAGTGGCAGCTTCTGAAACAGCCCCTGACATTGCAGCAGTTTGAACGTAATGCTTGCTACAGCCCTAAATTTTATTCCATAGGGCTGTCTGAAGCCTCTGCAAAAACAGCAATAATTGAAACAGGTAAAAGCAACAAAAAAACAATCATTCTCTTCCTTTTTATTTCAGTTGATTGACGTTATTTTCCCCCCAAAATCGTACTGATGTTACTCATTGGTTTAGCAGCTCATTACTAACATCTCACTGCGGTGTAATGTTTGATTAATCTATTTAAATAAAATTAAAAAAACAAATACCCCATTGGTTTCTGAAATAAAGATACTCAGTACAGAAATGTATTGGTTTTCCTCATCATATTGTCCCCACTTGTGGGACACAGAGAAGAGCCTCTCTAGCAGATCTTAATCCTCAGGCAGACATGTGTAGGGAGAGATGTTCTTTCAAGTATTGAGATCTCAAGCTGTTGCAGGCTTTGAATGTCATCACCAGCACCATGAACTCAAACCAAAGGCTGAGAACAGATTCCTTTGGCAACGTTTATCTAACATATTTCAGGTTGAGTCTCCCTTATCTGAAATTCTGAAATCCAAAATCTTGCAACAAAACAAACTTTTTTCATGGGTTGCTGTGATACTGACACCTTTGCTTTCTGATGGTTCAATGTACACAAACATTGTTTCATGCACAAAATTATTTAAAATATTGTATAAAATTACTTTCATGCTGTGTGTATAGGATGTATATGAGATATAAATGAATTTTATGTTTTACTTTGGATCCCACCTCCAAGATGTCTCATTATGTATTTAAATGCAAATACAGGTATTCTGAAATCCAAAAATATCCAAAATTGCAAACACTCCTGCACCCAAGCATTTAAGATAAGGGAGGCTCAACCTATATACACAGAATAGTAAGAATATTCTTTGTTTGCCTTAACCCAGTCCACCCCTCTCTTTAATGGCAAGGGGACAGAAACATGATTTTAAAAAGCTTGTTCATGGAAAAAAATTTAATATTAACTGCATGAAAACTTTTATCATTGTTTCTCAGAAAATGGCAAAGCAGCAGTTTTCATTGAGAGCCATGTTCCAGCTCTCTTCCTGGTTACACTTAATGGGGAAAAGGAGCACTCTTTGATGACCTTGCAGAAGAACGGGGTTTCATTGGAAGTGTATCCTCAGCAGACGGGGACTCATAGTTTGGAAATCTTTGCCAAACCTTTCAAAGATAAGGAGAAAGACTACAGCAATGTGTTAAAATACTCTTTGAAGTGTTGCTCTGTAGACAAAAGCATATCTTTGCCCAAAGCACTCATCCAGCCAGTGGGACCCAGCTGGCATTCGGAGGAGAAAGGCATTTTGGAGGCCTTGCCTAATAGCCCAGTTATCCACAGTGATGATGGGCGCTGTGTTGTCACTTTCACCCGGAGGAAGGATCTGGATGTCTTTGCCACTCTGGATTCAGATTCCAGCATGCTGTCAGAAGATACAAGGAGGCGTCACATTTGGAAAACCTGCCGAGGAAGCCAGGTGGAGTTAAAGATTCATCTCCCCCATGCAGGGGACTTTGCTCTACACATCTGGGCAAAGAAGGCATCTGATCAAGGGAGCCATCACTGCGCCCTCAGCTACCTCCTCTCCTGTCCAAACAAGAGTGTGAAGTGGCCGGTTTTTCCAAAAGCGTATCAGAACTGGGAGGAAGGCTATGAGCTGGTGTCACCTCTGGCTGGTATACTGCCAGCCAACCGCCAGATTCAGTTTAAGCTCAAGCTGCCTGGTATAGATGAGGCATCTGTTGAGTGTGGGAAGACTCACCCACTGATTCATAAGGGGGATGATTTTTGGGAGGGAGACTGTCACATTTCAGGCGGCTCCAAGGTTACAGTCATGATATCCCTAAATGCTAATGATAACACCTTCTGGTCTTTGTTGGAGTACAAAGTGGAAAGTCACTAGTGTAGATAAAAACAGCCAGTGCGACTAGATCCTGGAATGGGAGCTGTTAACTCAGCTCTGATGCAGTGTGCAAGTTTTGATTTATTCGATGCTCTAAATAAATTCAAACAAAATAAAGCAACGCTCTCTATAACCTCTTTTTCTAAGCTTCCAATGAGGCTATCTCTAGAGGCAAGAGTGCAATCGCCATGCCTCATTTGCAGAATTTTAAAGGATTTCCAGATATTACCATCATCCAATTGTTAATTGTCTTGTGTTTTTCCAGCTGCTTTCCCCCCTTTTTTTCTCTCTCTTGCTACAGAAAATCTGTTAGGCAGAAAGAATGTAATAGCAGCACTCTTTATTTATTTATTCATTAATTAAAATATTTATATTCTTCCCTTTATTAAAAAGAATCTCAGGGGGACAAACAGTATAATAACTTGGCCAATTTAAAACATTTTAAAATAGGAAAATATAATTTTTATATATTAAAACACATTTAAGCAAAATTTGTTGTTGTTCTTCTTCTTCTTAGGAGTATTTATACTTTGCTCTTCAGCCACAAAGGCTCTCAGAGCATTTTACAGGTTGCTAATTTGACAATTCCTTGCCCGTAGGCTTACATTCTAGAAAGACATGGGACTTTATCACACGGGGGAAATCCTGTGCAGAAATGGGGTTTTAAATTTAAAAAAAAAACAACGCAAAAACTGGTTGATTTTTACATGATGTCATTGTTAAACTGTTGTTAACCCAAACAGAAAATAGTCAAAAGCCACTTCTTCTTACTTTTGGGAAATCTCAAAAGTAAAAAGGAGCGGCTTTTGACTACTTTCCTTTTGGGTTAACAACAATTTAACAACAATTTGTGTGAAAATCAACTTGCTTTTGCGGGTTTCCCCCAGCTTTTAAAACCTGTTTCTGCACGAGATTTCCCCCGTGTGATAGTCCATGGTATAAAAGGAGAAGAGAATGGCAGTGGGGAAGAGGATCAAGTCCATCAGATACTGCCTTTTGTTCTCTCCCTCCAAGGCCAGGATAATCGCAGTTAAGATAGAGGGAGGGCCTTTTGTCGGTCTCTGGGGCTAGGCATGGTGGAGCTGTGCTTGCCTCTCCATTTCTCTCCATAAACAAATTTAGTTCATTAAAACAAGATAATTTAAACCCCCAAACCTGTTAAATCATTTTTAACAAACTTAAACAAACTTGTGTGGATTTGTATAAAATCAGTTTTAGGCAGGAGTCAGGTGGAAAATGAGTGACAGAGTGTGAGAGGAGTTGTTCCTAAGGAATGGGGAATAAGTGCCAAGGCATTTCTTCCTTTCACTTTCATTTGAACTGAATTTTCACTCATAGACCTTTTCATGTCTCACTTGATGAGTCGTTCCACTTAAAGTCTTTTCCCATAAAACACACTTAGGATGCTTCTGGCAGTAGGCTTTCATTGTATTCCAGAATGCCCCACTCACTGATCTCTGCAGGGAATTTAGATGTGTTTGTCTTCAGTTTGTAGCTCTCCTGTGTTCTTCCTTTAGCTTTTCCCCTTCTTTTTTTACTTTCCAGAGAAAATATGTCAGAGGAAGAAGATGGAGTAGCTGCCTTTTAATTGAAAGCAATAGTGAAACCCTACTTAAGTAGTGAAATGTGGTGCTGGAGGAGAGTCCTGCCAAAATGACCAATATATGGGTCCTACAGACCTAAATACCCAAAAGGCACCAGATCTTAGAAGCTAAGCAGGATCAGCCTTGGTTAATACTTGGATGGGAGACTGCCAACAAATACCAGGTGCTGTAGGCTATATTTCAGAGGAAGGAAATAGAAAAACTACTGAGTAGTCCTTGTTTCAGAAAACCCTATGAAATTCATGGGGTCATCAGAGGCTGATGGTTGAGTTGAAGGCACATATACAGAGAGAGAGAGAGCAAATCAAGCTTGAACCACAAGGACCAAACTGAGGCTCTGATAATTTGGGCATATCATGAGATGACATGACTCATTAGACAATATGATAATGCTTGGTAAAGTGGAAGGCAGTAGAAAAGTCTGCAGTGCTGCAGTCAAGAAGGTTGTGGCTGTGAGTTTGCAAAACCTGACTAGGGCTGTTGGTGACAGGGTGCGTTGGAAATCTTTTATTTGTAAGGTTGTCATAAGTCAAAGCTGACTTGATGGAAGGTAGTACAGTCAATCCTTTAGTCAATATGGAGATGGGCAACATGAGGCTTTCCAGATGTTCTTGAACTGTAGTTCTTTTATTCCTCACCATTAGCTACACTGGCTAGGGCTGCTGGAAGTTGCAGTCCTGAAATATCTGGAGGGCTGCACAATTCCCACACTTTGGCTAGAAAGCCTCTTCATTCTTTTTGCCTCTTGTAAATTCCTTCATTTTCTGCTGAAGAAATATAGGGGTGCTCTAAAACAAATGACAGTACTTACCCATAGGGAAACCATACTTGTCCATAGGGAAACATTGGAGAATACTTGCCCATAGGGATTCAAAGGAGAATACTTGCTATAGGGAAACATTGCAAAGCAAAAGCAAAGCAGCTTCATTTATATACCGCTTCATATTGCGCATGGGATGTCTAAGCAGTTTACAACTGTTTACAACATTGGGGAATACCTGCCCATAAGAATTGTATGTTAACAACATTGGGGAATACCTGCCCATAAGGATACATGAGCGAATGCTTGCCCATGGGGAAACATAGGAGAATACTTACCCTTAAGGATACATAAGAAAATACTTGTCTATAGGGATTCATAGGAGAATACTTGCCCATAAGAAAATACTTGCCCATAGGGAAACATAGGGGAATACATACCTGTCCATAGGGAAAATAGAAGAATACTTGCCTATATGGAAACATGGGGGAATACTTGCCCATAAGGAAACACTGGAGGATACTTGCCCATAGGATTTTATTGTTAATAGCAAAATGCAGCTCCCCATGGAAAAATCATACTTGCACATGGGGGGGGGGCAGGGAGGGAAGACTACTTGCTCATAGAAAAACCTTGGAGAATACTTGGCCATAGGATTTTATTGCTAATAGAGAAATGCAGCTCTACGTGGGGGAAAAACCATGCCTACTCTTAGAGATGGGTGGGAAACATACTTGCCCATAGAGAATCCATATTTATCCATAGGGAAACATTGGAAAATACTTGCCCATGGAGAAACACTGGAAAATACCTAGAATACTTGCCCATAGGGAAACCTAGGATGATCCCTGCCCATACCATTTGAATGTCAAGAGGGCTTCTAGGTTTTTAGTCTTAAGAATCGCAGCCACACTGTGATCGTTTTTAAATTATTGTTGTATTTTATTGTATGTTTTAATTTATAATTGATTTAATAATTTTTTAGGGGGGAGGGATTAGATTTTACAGTTGTATGTATATTTTATTCTTGCTAGCCGCCCTGATTGATCTCAAAAGGGTGGGATATAAATAAACTTATTATTATTATTATTATTATTATTATTATTATTATTATTATTATTTCATTTTGCAGTGTGACCCTTGCGCAAGCAACTTAGACCACAAAAATTTCAGGGGGGGGGAGACCCCTTTCATGCAGCAGCATTCAGTTCTATGTCCACAGGTCAAGGCTCTGACTTAAAGAAAGAGAAAAAAAAGAAGTGGGTAGCTCCTTAGGGTAATTCCTCTCCCACAGAAAAGGCAAGAAGAAAGTCCTGTCCATGCCATTTAGCAAAACTGTTGCCCAAGTATATATGCATAAGACTGGAGATGAGAGAACTGAGGACAGCAGAGGGATAATATTTTGCTTTGTTGATGCTGAGAGCCTTCAAATCATTTCCAACTTATGTCAACCCTAAGGCAACCCTTCTTGGGGTCTTCTTGGAAAATTTCTTCAGAGGAGTTTGGTTTGTAACATCTTGCCTGATGAAGAAGCCATGGAGCTTCAAAAGCTTGCGCCAAGTACCGGTATATTGTGCATTTTAGTTGGTCAATAAAGGGATCACTGTTTGGTGGATTTTTGTTTGAATTTGCTAAATGGTCAACACAACTACTGCATGTTTCCTGATTGTGAGATACCGTGTTGTAGCTGCAACAGGGGAACCCTGAAGAGTGAGCCAGTGGATTGGGACCTCCAAGCAAGGTGAAAGAATTTTTTCTTTTTCTTAAATTTGAACTGGATTGGCATGTTCCTGATGCAAAAAATGTTCCTGATGCAAAAACATGAAGATTCCTTGAGGAATCCATTGTCCTCTGCCTACAAAGAGGTCTGTGTGACCTCATAGGAATGGAGGCATATTGGATTGCAAGAGAGGGATCCTTGGTGAGATGCAAATAGACTTTAAATTTCCTGGTCTTTGCAAATCTCCTCCAATACCTACATGGCCAGAAGGAGGAGGGGGCAGCCTTCAAAAGATACCCTCTGCTTATCATCTTAACTAAGGACAAAAACTTCAAAATGTAGGCATCTGACTAACATCTCCCATTTTTTCTCCTGTTTGGTTTGTAACATCTTGCCTGATGGAGAAGCCCATGGAGCTTCAAAAGCTTGCAACAAGTATATTGTGCATTTCGGTTAGCCGATAGAGGTATCACTGTTTGGTGGGATTTTGTTGGAATTTGCAAAATGGCCAATACAGCTACCCCCACATGTTTCTTCAGAGGAGGTTTGGGGATTGAGGACAGAGTTGGTAGATCGCCTTTTTTAAAGCCAAATTCCAGAAATCTGGCTTTTTAGACATTTGGTTGGCCTTAGAAAATTCATTTGCATTTCCTTGGCTTTTTTACATGCTAAAATTATCTTAATGAAAATTATATACCATCCGTTACCTTTGGCCATATTTAAACTTCTGCCTACAAAAAAAGTCTGGCAACTGTGTCTCACAAATGCCAAATGCTGAACGCTGTGGAAATGTGAAATATCCAGGCCCAGGCTCAAAGATTTGATGTTGGGGGAGAATAGGTCTAAACCAGAGCTGAAGTGAAACTCCTACAACAGGTGTACAGAACATTGGCTCTCTTGAGGCTGTGGATTGCAGCTTTGAACAGCCTCAGTTAACAGGCCCCAAAGCGGATGGGGTTAGGATCTAACAACAGCTACAGTTCTGTTGGGCTGCAGTATCAACAGGAACATTTGCATGGGTAGATACTGCTTTTCTGGAGAACGGACACATATATCTGCTGGCACACAGTCAATGTTAAATACAGAGAAATGGTCTCAAAATATCAGTCCACCCATACCTACCTTACCTCAGACATTTTGCTATGACACAAGAATTGACAGGCAACCCACATCCATCAGAAATCCTAGTACACACATTGGAACGCTAATGTTGATTGTGACAGATCAGTAGCATTTTCACCTTTCCATAACAAGGCACAAGTACTCCCTCGTGTCGAGGATAGCTGATTACAGTCAGTGTGGATCACTGCTGGTATTTGCTTAACTATAGAAGTCTGAGTTTGGGCTATGAAAGTGCATTCAAACACCTGTGTTCTGTCCTTTTAATCCTTACTCCAGGGTACGGTTTTACTTGAAGAATAGACATTGGATCTAGCCAAGTAACCCCTTAAGGTGATCTAAAAGTCCTACAGCGATTATATTCGTAGAGGTGTTCTCTTGAGAACAGCGATGGTATCATTGAAAGACATGGGGGCCTTTCAGGAAGCATCTTCCCAGTTTGCTGCAAAATTATCTGGCAAAGCTTATGAGGATGGATCAGGCAGAAGCCATGCTACCCTTCTATACTAAATGGAGACTATCCTGTGATTAGAACTAAATGGACAATAAAATCTTGGTAGTACGGCAAACCACCTCTGAGTATTCCTTGCCTAAGAAAACCCTATGAAACTCCTGAGGTTGCCATAAGTCAATAGGCAACTTGAAGGCATACACACACACATACACACAGAGTACTAATAATCTGTTGGTTAGATAAGAGATTAAAGAAGATTATATTCATATAGGTGTTCTCTTGAGAACACTAAATGGAAATAACTCATTTACTAAAAAGCAGTTTATAGTATGTCAAATCATCTTCAAAGTTGCTTGCATACAAAGTGGTATGCAAAGATGTTTTCCTATGAGTACCATTAATTTGAAACACTTTCACAGGGGCACATTGACTGTTCTTCCTCCCCCAATTTTTGTTTTGTTTTGTTGCTTTCTTTATTTCCATCTGTGATTAATCAATTCTTTCATCAGGGTGTCCATATGTCAAGGGTGGCTTGGGGTGTGTTTTCATGGGTGTAGATCAGGGGTAGGCAACCTTTCCCCTTTAAGGGCCGAGGGACTTCAGCTCCCAGAAGCCTCAGCCATGTTGGCCAATAGTCCCATGTTGGCCAATAGCTCCTGGGATTCTGGGAGCTGAAGTCCCTCGGCCCTTAAAGGGGAAAGGTTGCCTACCCCTGGTGTAGATGCTGAGCCAGCTATGCTCTTTCCTGGAGATGTCAGCCCTGGTGATGGTGGCACTTGCTTTCATTCCAAACTATTTAGCTTGCTGTAAAGCAGTGCCACCTCTTAAAAGTGTCCTGATTCCCTGGGTTTGTTTTTTTCCCCCTAATACTTTTTTTTTAAATCTTAATTTATTGTCACTCACAGTAGCAAAGCTCTGGAATTGCATGAAAAAAGTTGTGGGGGGCGGAGAGGGAAAATAAAAATAAAAGGAAATAACTGAAAGGCATGCTGAGCAAGGCATAAAATAGAGAGGTAAGAATAAGGAGATGCCAGGAGGAGAGTGCAATATGGGCAACGGCCCCAGTTATGAAATTCTGAACATGTGCGATATTGGCTCCTCTGCGAGAACAAGGCTTGTGCAGTAATTTCCAAAGACATAAGTTGAGACCTTTGCCTTAAATCTAGAAAGAACAGTACAAGGGGATACCAAGGTGACCAGAGGTCATAACCGCAAAGAAGGACAAGGCATTGCAAAATGTAGTACATTCATGAAAATGTAGGGCATTACAAACTAAAATCTTTGTGATTTGTGAATCTAAATTTGTGAATTTAAAAACACTCATATAAATGTAAACTCATGCTTCTTAGTCATGCTCAAAATGGAAGACATTTGGAATTCCTCCTGGACAGAAGGTTATGTAGGTCCTAGAAAAGGAGGATGTCTGGTCACCCTAGGTCAGGGATAGGCAACCTTTTCGGGCTGGGGGCCGGGTTGCTGTCCCTCAGAAATTGGGGGGCCGAAGCACCAAAAATAAATAAATAAATAAATAAATTTTTAAATTTAAAAATAAAAAAACAACAACACATGCATGCACACTCTCTCAGCCCCAGAAAAGCCATGGCAAAAACCAAGTAATAACAACAATAATCAATATCATCATGGCGGCGGGGGGGGGGGCGGCAGCAGGACCGGCCTGGGGCTGGTCCAAAGGCCTCGGAGGGCCGCATCCGGCCCCTAGGCCTTAGGTTGCCTACCCATGCCCTAGGTGATGCAGATCTTTCGAATGGCTTATAATAGTCTTTCAATGGCCAGTTATAGTATTGACTTGTGAAAGGAATAAATGTGCTTACCAAAGTCAATTACCTTGAAATCAAAACCATCTCTGAAGAGATTCCTTTCCTTGTAAGTATTTGGGCTCTGGAATTAATTCCCTTCCCAGGGAAATTAGACTGGCACCCTCCTTACTTTCTTTTTGCAGACAAGTAAAGACTTTTCTGTTTCAACAGGCTTTTGATGAGTGATTGTATAAGGCCCGTCTCACTGAAACAATGTGCTAGAATGATCTTGCAAATTGTTGTGCTGGTATGTGTGTGCATGAGCACACATGCACACACTTGTTTAATGGTATATGTTTTAATCTGGGTTATTTTTAGATTGTGATTTTTAGAATTTTTAAATTATATATGTTTGATGTTCTGCCCTTTGGTCGAAAGACCATTATAAGTAAATGTTGTTGTTGTTGTTGTTGTTGTCATCTCTTTTTAACTTTTGTATTTTGTGAATTTTTAGCAATGTGGTTTTTAATTTGTTGTAAGTCACTTTGAGTTTTGAACTGAGAAAAGGGTGGGATAATAATAATAATAGTAATAATACAGTTGTAAGGACTTGTATTAATACATGTGGCGTGCCATGAAGCCATTATCTTCGTTCATACCTCAGTTAATAGATTGAAATTGGTGAATATAACTCTTTTCAGTAGTTTCGTTTTTCCAGTTTTCCTTTTATTTTATTTTTATTTTATTTTATTTTATTTTATTTGGAGAGCTGTCACTTTTAAGTCCCATATTTTATGTCCAGGAAGATTTGCTAGTTTCTCTGAGGTTTTTGTTCTGTTTTGTTGCTGGAGCCACCCTCCAGAATTTTAAAATTTGAAGACAGCAGGGCTGACTTTCAGATGCATGGCATATAGGACATTGAAAAAGAAGTGAATTCCAGCAATGCCAGCAGAGAATGCTGGATGTTGCACCAGATTACATGTTCAATAACAGAAGAGGCAGAATTTTGGGCTCCCTGTGCTTCACACAGACACAAGATCACTATAAATTAAGGATGAGGAGCTCCTTTCTCTGAAAGTTATCAAGGGCTACATTCCAGTGACAGTCCAAGTTCAAAGGCAAAAGAGAGAGTCCAAAAACCACCAGCATACTTTTATCTGGGAAACCTTCAAATGATTCTGTCATAGGAAGGGGCCCTGGCCCTCTGAAGAATCCCATATTAGGTCTTCACTATTTGGTGGATGTACATGTAACCTGTACTCTCTTATTACAAGGCTTTGTTTTTGGCAATTTGATAGATTGAGCTATCTGTAGGGAATATTCTGGAGAAAATAACAAGGTAGTATGCCATTAGCTAAATTCATTGTAACAGACAAGATTAAGCTTAATAGTCACTCGATTGCTTGGAAGTGTGTTGAAGATCACCTACTGGGAAATTCTCTTGCATGAGCCAATTTGAAATGAATGGAATCTAGCGTGAGAAATAAAGACGGCCCAATGTCACCCACTGAAATTCAAGTTTACATGGGGACTTGATCCCAGGCCTTCTGCATTTAACCACCCTGAGTTTTGTCTGTTCCTCCTTTGAGCTCATTTAAAGAAATGTTAAGAAAATTGTTAATATTTTCTTTTTCCTTTTGCAGTCACAATGAGTTTGACTTTCTTACCCGTCCTGATCTGTTTGTTAAGAATAATGTCCCAGATGACCCCACGTGGCAGCTTCTACATATGGACACTGCAACAATTTGAAGGTATTGTTCACTATGTGCTTGAGTTTATTCAGCCAGGTTGGTTGCAGCCTCTGCAGAAACATCAAACATGGAAACAGGTCAAGTCCACAAGGAAAACATTTGTCCTGCTTCTTTCTGTTATCATAGCTGCATATACTTTGTGTGCTTTTCAAGTGGAAACAGCAGCCAACCACACATCTTAGGACAGCAAGAACTTGTGTGAAACAGTAATAACATATATCTTGGAAAGGGGTGGAATTATGTGCAAACATACTGGAATAACCTAAAAACATGTTCTTTTCAATTGTTACAACACATCTTCTTGGAAATGGTGTGTGCCATTTCTTGAAGATGCTGGGAAGAAATGGAGCAATTATGGATATTTTGTTTTTGGATACCTGGGATAGGAAAGCATGCTGGTTCCAGGATGTTGACATTTTGATGGGTCTTCTACAGCTTCAGGCAACAGAGAAGGGGAGCAAGGGGCTAAGAGGAACGAGGATTGGTGATGGAGATTGTAAAGGGGCAAATGTGAAGGGCAAGAGCATATATTTTTCTATTTACAAGGTACAAGAGAACAAAAGACATTATTTTAAATAAAACCACAGAGGATATACCAGTACAATAAGCGTAAGAGGGAGGGGGCAATTCTGAAGCCCCCCTCCAGAAAAAAAACCTATTCTGGAATGTTCTGGATATGTGGAAACATCCCCTGTTCTTTCAGGGAGAGGGCAGCTACTTCTTCTTGTTGTTGTTATGTGCCTTCAGATAGGCAAGCCTATCATAGGACGTTATCACACGTGGGAAATCTGTTGGTTAATCCACACAAATCCCAAACAAAACTGAATTTGCGCCTCACGATTTCACACGATGTCGCACAGAAACTGGTATTATCCAAGATCTTTTTAATTTCGGGAGTTTAGAGGAAATGCATTTGCGAAATTACAGTAATTGCGCATTTACTTTAATCTGAAAAGCAAATACGCACGGACAATTCTCTTTTAAAACCTGGAGGAGGGCCAAGAGGAGGAGGAGGAGGGGCCTCTGGGGAGGGAGAGTCCCAGGCTCCTGCCATGCAGGGAAGGCAAGGCAAGGCAAGGCAAGGCAAGGCGAGGGAAGTTTGGGACGGAGGAGAAGTTTGGCATTTGGGATGGAGGGAAAGGGAGGGGAAAGAAGGCTTCCCTCGCAGCAGCTGTGGGTGGTTGTGGGTGCAAGTGTGGGGTGTGCTTGTGGAGCAACTTGGAGATCCATCTCACCATGACGTTCTGCCCTACAGGTCCTACAAAGGGGAAAGGCTTATGGGGGGGGGGCATGGGAGCTACCTCCAGTTTCCCCCTCTCCTGGGCATCATCCAAGGCTCTGGCTTTCCCCAGGGAACACCCAGCCCTTCCTTCCTTCCTTCCTTCCTTCCTTCCTTCCCTTTCCTCCTCCTCCTCCTCCTTCCCTGCCAGCTCTGCCTCTGATCCTACCCTCCTTGCTCATCTCCCCAGCAGCTGACAGCCTCCAATGCCAGGAAAGGAGAGAGAGAAAAGGGAGGCTGAGCCATCTCAATCCCTCCCTTGCCTCGGTTTGCCTTGCCTTGCCTTTCCAGCCTCCTCCTCCTCCTCCTCCTCTCTTGAGAGGTCCTAACCCCAACGGAAGGGGGTTAGGACTTGTGCAGGAAGACATGACCCCAAATGGAGGACAGTCTGACATTTCCTCCTGGGAAATGCAGGACCCACCCTGGAAAAGGAGGAGTCTTGTCACAAAACACACCCATTTCCAGTACATGTATGGGTTCTTTTCACCTGTGTATGAAAGTTAAAAATGTCTTTTTTCGCTTTTAACTTAATTCTGTTATTACTGTAATTATGTGTGAAAAGCTTTTGCGCAATTAAGTTCTTTTTCACTTTCTTTTCGGGATGCTTCATTTCCACTTTATTATCTCTTTAACAACGAAACTGGCCCACGTGTGATAACGCCCGTAGGGTTTTCTTGGCAAGATTTATTCAGAGGAGGTTTGCCATTGTCTTCCCTTGAAGCTGTGAGCATGTGAACTTGCTCAGGGTCATCCAGTGGGCTTTGTGGCCATGCTAGGAATTGAACCCTGGTCTCCAGAATCACAGCACTATGCCATGCTGGTTCTTGTAGGATTTGCCATTTCCTGAACAACAGAATCTATCCAAAGGGTCTCCACTTTTCTAGAATTCAGTTTGCCATCATCCATTTTATTCCTGATGCAGTCAGCCATCATCCAGCTTATTCCTGATGCAGTCATTATTCCTGATGCAGTCCTGATGCATCATCCAGCTTATTCCTGATGCAGCCAGTTTATTCCTGATGCAGTCAGGTTTGCACCAGCAAACCCTCACCTGACTGAAATGATAAGGAGAAATTGAGCTGAGTGTCACCATCATATGGATTCATTCTCGCCTTGTCCCCTAATGATCTCCTCCAGCAGTTTTATATCTATGTTTAAAAAAGCATAGGAAACTGGATGGATCCTTGCAAAACCCCACAGCTCAGATGCCATGGAATTAAACAAAACTCACCCATTGCAGGAAGGAGCAGTATTACCATGCCCCTGATACCCAACACACACAGTAGATTCAGTAAAATATGGCTGTTCATACCAAAATCCATTGAGGATTCAGGAATTATCAGCAGGGTTGCATCCTGTCTTAGTGGATGTCTCTCGGGGTGACATGTTCTTGATGTATGTTTGTTTTTGCTTACATATATGGTATATCTAACTAATGCTCTCCACAAATTTCCATACATTGTGGCTGTAAACCATTTCTTATTCCTTGTGACATGTTACAATCTTGTTTGAAATGTTCTAAGGCACCTGTATTAAGTTGCTGCAATTCAACCCATACCTGCTGAGTTATTTTTTCCATCCATGCATATCTCATAGTCTTTTCTTCCATTTCCTCATAGGAAATTCCAAATTAGCTGTAACCTCACTTCTTGCTGCAACCCACAAAATCCTTATTTGCGTTTCTTTACGAGGTCCTTCAAAAATCAGAAACAAGGCAAGAGTTGTTATTATGGTCCTGCAAACAAAGAAACAGCTCTAAATCAGTTCAACTGATATATCTGCCCTGTTGGCGAAAAATCAGAAGGACTTTGGATAGAACAGAGCCTCTAGAATTGGGGGGAAAAACATTTTTAAAACTGGAGTTCACACCATTAGGATTGCTCAATTTGTTGATTATTTGTTGTAATGGTTTCAGTACGGTATTTGGCTTCTTCCTAACCATATTGGTGACAGGCTTTGTTGGAAATGTGAAGTTCATTATAACATTGTTATATTTGATATAAGGAGTTTATAAATATCCCACCGCTGAGTTAAGAAATAAAATTCTGTTCAGGCTTGTAGCATGCTTTTAATGCATTCACCAAGACTATAGCAATTACTTTCTTTTCCAGAAGAGGAATATGCCATATTTAATAATGTTCTAATAGAGCTGGAAATGTATCTTTTAAAAATAAATCTGAATTGGCCACTTTGTAAATAGTGTGTGGGTCCTCTCACAATTGTGTATTGTCGTGCATCTCACTTCAGTACCCTCCTATCCAGCGCTCTAAAACTTCTTTTGTTGGTAAATGTCAATTGCAATATTTATGTTGGTGTAAGTCTGGCTTACATCATAAAATACTGAATGGGATGCCATCTTAAGTGTATACAATTGGCCCTCCGTTTTCGTGGGGGATCCATTCTGGACACTACCACCTGCAAAAACGGAGATTTGCAAATATTCAAGCCCCATAGGCTTGAATGGGGCGTGCCCCATTGGTTTTAATGGAGGTAGCCCCTCTGTGAATATGCAAAACCGCGGACTTCAAGTCCATAAGAACGGAGGGGTGACTATATTATATTAAAGTAATCTACAATTTAATATTTCAAGCTTTATCTAATTTCTTGTCTCCACAGGAGAATTGGAGGAAGTTGTCATGAAATGACCTCAAGATTTCTCCTGAGGACTAACAGGAGGGCTTTATCACATGAGATTCTTCTCCCACTAAAATAGTGTTGTTTTTAAAAATGCTATGCAATTGCTATGCTGTCTTTCCTATTGCACTTTAGGGATCCTTTCTGGGATTGCAACCTTCACACTAAAAGTTTATCACACACAGCATTTGGCACTGCCCATCCAATACTTCTTCTAAGACATTATTCCCACCCCTTTTCCTAGTTTGACACACACATATGTACACAGATGCCCCCACAGAAATATAAATGAAAACAGTCTGGAAGCCAGCATGTGTAGTGGTTTGAGTGTTGGGCTCTGGCTCTGGAGACCAGGATTCAACCCCTGCTCCTTGGCCATTTAAACCCACTGGGAGATCTTGGTCAAGCCACACTCCCTCAGCCTCAGAGGAAGGCAATGGCAAACACGCTTTGAAGAAACTTGCCAAGAAAACCCCATGATAGCTTCGCCTTAGGGTCACCATAAGTTGGGAACAACCTGAAGGCACACAATAACAACTTGCCTTTAAAAAGGTCTCCCCCCCCCCCCCGTGTGTGTGTGTGTGTGTGTGTGTGTGTGTGTTGGGCTTCCTGATCAGGATGGATAAGACTTCTAGCTTCAGACTTAACTAATCATTGTCAGATAAAAGCCAGTAGCTAGTGTGATCTATCCCGATGCTGGCATTCATCTTCTAGTTATTAGATAAGTCTCAAACTAGACAAATAGCAAGAAAGAGAGGCAGAGTGTTAATGAATTAAATGCTTTTAAACCTTCAAGACTCTTTTCCACTTATATTTCTGTGTGTGCGTGTGTGTGAGAGAGAGAAAGAGAGAGAATGAGAATGGATGGGCTATGAGGCAGGGGTGGAGTAAGCAAGGCTTTGGCTTCTCTGATAAGCCCTAGTTGGGAGGGAGGTGGTAATTTGCCAATGGAATTTTTTTCTATAGAAAAAAAAAGTTTAAAAGTTTCACAGTTATTTTGCCAATTGAAAGGAAATCAAACTGAAATTTCCACACATTCTCCTTCTCCTCTGATCCCTGTTAAGCAAAGGCCAGATAAACTGTACCCAAAGCACCCTCACTGACAACCCAAAATGAGCACTAAAGTGGAATTGAACTATGGCTCTAGAAATGATAGCAGAACAGTAGCAGGAAAGGAGCTCATTAATGATTTTTTGCATTAATGAAAAGAAACACTTTCCAAACAGTCTCCCACTGGGAGAACATGACTTCTTGTGATAAGCCCCAACCAAAGACACTGTTATCCTGCTGTTATTGCAATTTACCTGCCTCGTGAAATATAATCCTTAGATATGGATGCGTGATCATGATATTGTCTATAGCCTTGAGTGATGCCTTCCACGAAGATGAATTTAAAATGTAATGTATTCTACTGTATACATTAGGCTTAAACACCCTAAAGGCACCAGATCCTGTCTGATCTGGAAAAACCACCTTGAATATTCCTTGCCTAAGGAAACCCTATGAAATATATTTTGGATTACATTCACATGTAGTTTTAGCATTTGGTTACCACTGTATTTTTCTCTGTAATCATTTCATATTTCATATTGTGTTCCTGTGCGTAATGGTCTTTTGCATTTGCTTTCATCATAAACCATTATATTTTCTTTTTATGTTTCTTGTGAAGCCAGTTTTCAACTTCAGTCATTTAAAAAAACATTCACTATTTGCCCTGCTTAGAGATTTAAATATATCTTTCAAAGTTACTGCAGCTAGGACAGACTTAGCCTTTTCTAGTTATACCTTCAGGCTCTCTAGGGCAAGAAAATTTATACCACTAATAAATTTTATACCTAATTTATACCTCTTACATATAGATCTCTTCATTATATATGCATACAAGCACACATGTATTTATTATAATAAATAATAATAATGAGGCCAAGAGAGAATGCCTTGCCCAAGATCACCCAGTGGGTTTCCCTGGCCAAGTGGGGATTCGAACCCTGTTCTTCCACTAATTAGGACCATACATGTTTCAAAGTCATGGAATATAAATATCACTTGGAAATGAAACACAACAAACATGCAGGATGTGTATGTCTCGCTTGGAATGACTGGATTGTAGGACCTCTGTGCAGCTACACTCCTCTAAAGAGACACGGAGACAACGCTCAAACTACTACGCTGGCTCTCTTGAGTGAAAGGCTGCCAGGTTACACCAGCGATTTCCAAGTAGGGCTAGGAAAAGAATCCTGCCTGAAACTCTGGAGGGCCATTGCTGATGCCAGTCACAGTTGGCAATACTGACCTAGATGGACCAACAGCCTGACTCAGTTCTGGTGCGTTACAAGTTTTGTTTGTGCATTGCTAACTTTGATGTTCCCCCTAGGCATGCTGATGCCAAGATGTGGGATTTGAAGGATGCATCTGGGAAGAATGGCTGTTTGAACTGCGAGGGGCGGAATCAGTGCCATGTAAATAAGGTGGTAACAGGACTTATAGATTTACAGGCTTTCCAAGCAGGTTGTTTTATAGAGTTGCAGTGTGGGACATGGTGTGCTGTGTGTGTGTGTGTGTGTATTAAAGATCAACATTATTAAAAACATGATTAAATATAGCTAAAACACTAAAAACACTTCACACATATTTAAAATACAATTTATTGAAACTATGTTTTAAATATGTTTTAAGTAGTTTTATTATTTTAGCTGTTTTTAATAATGTTATTTTAATAATGTTGAACTTTAGTTTCTTTTAAACTTTTTTTGAGAGCCAGCATAGCATAGTGGTTTGAGTGTTGGACTACAACTCTGGAGACCATGGTTCAACTCTCAGTTTAGCCATGAATAGCAATAGCAATAGCAGCTTCATTTATATACCGCTTCATGCCGCGCTATGCAGTCTCTAAGCAGTTTACAACTGTAAGTTAACTGCCCCCAACAAGCTGGGTACTCATTTTAGTGACCTTGGAAGGATGCAAACCTGAGTTGAGCCTGAGGCCATGGCTGGTATTGAATTCACAACCTTGTGGTTTGTGAGTGAGTGGTTGCAGTTCAAGCATTTAATCCAGGGGTAGGCAACCTAAGGCCCGGGGGCTGGATGCAGCCCCCCGAGGCCTTTGGACCGGCCCCAGGCCGGTCCTGCCGTCGCTGCCACTGCCCCCCATCGCCGCCTGCCATGATGATATTGATTATTGTTGTTATTACTTGTTCTTGGGGTTTTCTTGGCAAAATCTCCACAGGGGTTTTGCCATGGCTTTTCTGAGGCTGAGAGAGTGTGCATGCATATTTTTTAATTTTTTTTAAAAAAAATAAATTTTAATTAATTAATTAATTAATTTTTGGTGCTTCGGCCTCCCCAATTGTCTGAGGGACAGCAACCCGGCCCCCGGCTCAAAAAGGTTGCCTACCCCTGATTTAATCACTGTGCCACCAGTGACCACAGAGTGACCTTGGGCATGTCACACGCTCTCAGCCTCAGGGGAAGGCAATGGCAAACCTCCTCTGAACAAATCTTGCCAAGCAAATCCCATAACAGGTTCATCTTTTAGAGTTGCAGTAAATTGGAAATTACTTGAAGGCACACAACAACAACAACAAACCTACCTCACATTGTTATTATGATTAAAAAGATGGGGAGGAAGAATATGTAACTGGAAGAAAGGCAAGGTATAAAGAGAATAAATAATCTAATTACTGTACATAGGTGAGCAGATGTGTCTGTCCGTTCCCCCCATCCTCATGTTGGTGGACTGCAACTCCCAGTATTCTTCATGATTGCTTTTGCTGGCTAGAGCAGATGCACCTTCTCACCCACCTCAATCTAATGCATAGGTTGGGCCCATGGAAATTTATATCACAATAGATCTAATCCTTTTCAAGACCCTTTTACTGATTTTGCCTTCAGGGCGTAACACGGCTCTACTCCTCTGCAAGATGAGAAATCACAAGGGGAGGGGGGGCAAAAGAATCTACTCCATCGTATTGTTGATTTTCTGGCATGTGAGCCAGTGTGGCGTAGTGTTTTGACTTTTGGACTAAGGGCCTTTGCAGACTGCTAGAAATAGTGCAAATTGAGTCCACTTTAACTGCCCTGGCTCAATGCTAGGTAATCATGGGAATTGTATTTTTTTTTCTGAGACATTGAGCCTTCTCCATTAGAGAGCTATGGTGCCACAATAAACTACAGTTCCCCTGATTCCCTAGCACTGAGTCAGGGCAGTTAAAGTGGACTCAATTTGCACTATTTCTGGCAGTCTGCAAAGGCCCTAAGACTCTGGAGACCAGAATTCAATTCACCATTTGGCCTCAAAAACCATTGGTTGGCCTTGGGGAAGTCACATGCTCTCAGCCTCAGGGGAAGGCAATGGCAAACCTTCTCTGAACTAATCTTGCCAAGAAACCCCCGTGATAGTATCGCCTTAGGGTCACCATAAGTTGGAAACAACTTGAAGGCACACAACAAGAACAACAGTGGCTGGACACACACACACAGAGAAAATTCAAAGACCAGTGTTGGTCTAGAAAATCAGTATGCAAAGGGATTTTGTAATACCTTTGAGACTAAATGAGAGAAAGATGCTGGGAGCATGAGCTTTCCTAGACTTGAGCCTACTTCATCTGATGCATGAAGAAGGCTCAAGTATAGGAAAGCTTATGCTCCCAGCTTCTCTTTTTCGGTTAGTCTCAAATACAAGATCCCTTTGCATACACATTTGTTGTTCACTGTCTAACTCACGATGACCTTATGAATGAGCCACTTCCAAGACACCTTGCTCTTGTCCTCCCTGATTGAGTCTAACCATCTGGCATGTGCTCTTCCTTTCTACTACCTTCTTCTACCTTTCCAAGCATCATTGTATTTCCTAGTAATCCATGCCTTCTCATGATGTGGCCCTAGTATGACAGCCTCAGTTTTGTCATCTTGGCTTCCATGGAAATTTCTGGCTTGATCTATTCTAGGAACCATTTGTTTGTCTTTTTGGTCATCCACAGTATGCTAAGCACTTTTCTCCAGGACCACATCTCAAATGACTATTTTCTTTCTGTTGACTTTCTTCGCTGTCCAGCTCTCACATCCATATATGCCAATGGGGAATGCAATGGACTGGATGATCCTCACTTTAGTGCTCAATTGTTGATCTTTAGTCTTTAGGGTCTTGTCCAGTTCTTTCATAGCTGCCCTTCCCAATCCTATTTTTCTTCTGATATCTTGACTGTAGTCACCCTTCTGGTCAATATTTGATCCTAGGTACATGCTATCAGCAAGGTGAAATCATTGAACGATTTGAACAGAAAGGCTTTCATCTGGTAGCTATGAAATTTTTGCATGCTTCTGATAAACCTTCAAACAACATTACATTGACCTTTCTTGCTAAGAAAACCTCATACGTTCACATTAGGGTCACCATAAGTCGGAATCTACTTGAAGGCATACCATCATCACAACAACGGGAACTCTTTGACTATTGCAATTTTCCCCTTATCTAAAATAAATGCTTGTTAACCCACCTGGGTTGTGTGCAAGGTGACCGGATGTCCTCACCACAAAAGAGGACAAGGCATTGCAACATGAAGGCCATTAAAGAAAAATGGAGGACATGACCAAATAAAAGCCCAAAACACTAATCTAAATGCAAATCCATGCCGGCCCTCTCCCTGCTTGCCTTCCATTGACAAGCTAAGACATTTTTATCTAAGCAGGCATTTTAGTATAATCATACAAGGGCAGCTTTTGTAGGTGTGGGTGTGTTGGTTGTGCCTTTTAGCTTTTGTATATTTTTATGTGGTTTTATACAGTTTCTAGATGATTTAAAATGTTTTATGTTTTTTATTGTAATTTTTTTTAAAATGCTTTTTACCTGTGAATCCCCTTGGGTCCCTTCTTGGCGAAAGGCGACATACAAACGAAATAAATAAGTCATGCTAAAATGGAGGACATCTTCAAATTCCTCCTGGGCAGAAGATTGAAATGGAGGACATGTCTGAAAAAAGGTGACTGTCTGGTCACCCTGGCTGGGTGCTTTGGATGTATTGGATTGCATCTTCCATAAACCCCACCCAGTATGTTGAATGGTGAGATTGTATGTAGAGCCATCTTGTAGCACCTTTGAGACTAACGGAAAGAAAGAAGTTGGCAGCATGAACTTTCGCAGACTTCAGTTTACTTCCTCAGATTATTATTATTATTATTATTATTTATTAATTATTTATATAGCACCATAAAATTTACATGGCACTTTACAGACATCATCAATTCAACATTAAAACCTGCCAATTGCGTGCAATCCAAAAAACAACAAAGTATAAAACTATACAGTAATTAAGCCAATTATACAATTAAATTACAAAATTACAAAAACAGGTAATACATATGACAAATCTACGGGGGGGGGGGGGGTTGCAGACTGCCAGAAATAGTGCAAATTGAGTCCACTTTAAGGGTTAGGGTTAGTGCTAGAGAATCATGGGAATTGTTTTTTTTCCCCTGAGACATTGAGCCTTCTCTGTCAGAGAGCTCTGGTGCCACAATAAAATACAGTTCCCATGATTCCCTAACCCTAACCCTAAAAGTGGACTCAATTTGCACTATTTCTGGCAGTCTGCAACCCCCTAAGTTATAAGACAATATTAGAACTAACTTCCAAAATGCTTCTGAGAACAAGAAAGTCTTTAATGCAGATTTAAAGCTAGCAAGAGAAGAGCCAGTCTGCAGATGTTCAGATGCAAACAAGAATCCATCAGTGATACCTTTATTGGCCAACCAAAATGCACAAGATACTTGTTGCAAGCTTTCGAAGCTCCATGGACTTCTTCATCAGGAAAGATGTTAACAAACCAAACAGGAGAAAAACAATTGGAGATGTTAGTCAGATGCCTACAGGTTGTTCCAGTCTTTAGTTAAGATGGTCTTTGGTGGGAAGGATATCTTTTGTAGGTAGGATCTTCCTCCTTCTGGCCCTGTGGCTATTGGGAGATTTGCAAAGTCCAGGAAATTTAAAGTCCATTTTGCATCTCAACAGGGACCCCTCTGAGTGGAAAGTCAGGGACAGAGAGATGTTCAACAACTGGTGGACCATCCATCCATCCACCCATCCATAGCTGGCTCCCCAGCCTGAATTGCCTGGGATGTTCTTTCCTGTATGGAAGGTGAGTGGAAATCCATCATCCCTGGGGATTGGGTTGAGAGAGTGAGCTAGCTTGCTTCCTTCTCTCCTGCCACCAGAGGTCTCTGCAATCCCTGGGAAGAAATGAAGGAAGGAAGGAAGGAAAGAGAGAGAAAGGGAAGGAGGGGCGGATGGCTGGCTGGCCTTGTCTTCTTTTTCTCCTTCTTCTTGGGTGCAGAGGCTGGATTTGGGGGCTGAGCCTTTTACACAACCCCCCCCAGTGCAGATGTATTGGGGGCTCCATTGTAAGCTGGGAGGCAGCTCCTCCTCTTCCAAGTGGAGGATCATTAATTTTATCTATCTATTTATCTATAAATTACTATCACCATTATTATTATTATTTTAAAACAGGACCAAGAGGAGGAGGAGGAGGAGGAGCGAGGTCTGCTTTCTTCTTTTGTCTCTGGCCCTGGCTGCAATGGGGAGCTGGGCTGCTGCTGCTCCTGATGCAGAAGTGACTCCAGGAGGAAGAGGAGGAGGAGGAAGGTCTGGCTCCAGTTAGAACTGGACTCCTCTGCAGCCATTGAGGGGAGCCTGGCCCCAGAGAGACCAGGTAACAAGGGACCCAGGAGGAAAGGCAAAGGGGGGGGGGTAGAGGAGGGAGAGAGATTGCTTTGGGGGGGGGAAGAAACCCCCCCACAGTAGCAAAGGGGAGGGGGAAGAGGAAGGACTTTTTCAGTATTAAAAGGGGGTTTTGCAAAGAGAGAAGGGCCTTTTCAATATATAAAGGGATTTTGCAAAGAGGGGGGCCTTGCAAAGAGGGAAGGGAGGTTACAGTATTTGGGAAAATAAGGGATTTTGCAAAGGGAGGGTTTACATTTTCAATATAAAGAGGGATCTTGCAAAGAGAGGGAGGGTTTCCATATAAAAAGGGTTTTCCAAAAAAAGAAAAGAAAAGAAAGGGGGGTGTCTTGCAAAAGGGGAGGGAGAGTCAGTGTAAAAAGAGGCCTTGCAAAGGGAGGGGGACAGTTTATATAAAAAGGATCCTTGCAAAGAGAGAGGGATAGTTTCAGTATAAAAAGAGATCTTGCAAAGGGAGGGGGACAGTTTTTACATAAAAAGGGTTCTTGCAAAGAGAGGGACAGTTTCAGTATAAAAATGGTGCTTTTTTTTGCAAAGGGGGAGGGTTTCTTGCAAAGAGGGACATTTGCAATATATAAAGAGGTTTTGCAAAGGGGGGACTTGCAAAGGGGGAGAGGGAGTTTCAGTATAAAAAAGGGTTTTGCAAAGGGAGGGTCTTGCAAAGAGGGACATTTTCAATTAAAAAAGGGATCTTGCAAAGGGAGGGGGACAGTTTCAATATATAAACGGTTTTTGAGAAAGAGGGGCATTTTTAATATAAAGGGGTATTGCAAAGGGGAGTTCTTGCAGAGGGGGAGGAACAGTTTCAATATAAAAAGGGTTTTTTTTGCAGAGGGGGTCCTTGCAAAGAGACATTTTCAATATAAAGGGATCTTGCAAAGGAAGGGGAACATTTTCAGTATAAAAAGGATTTTTTTTTTGCAAAGGGGGGGTTCTTGCAAAGAGGGACATTTTCCATATAAAAAGGGATCTTGCAAAGAGGGACAGTTTCAATATAAAACGGGTTTTGCAAAAGGGGGGGGTCTTGTAAAGGGGGAGGGAGAGTTTCAATGTAAAAAAAGAGGCCTTGCAAAGGGAGGGGGACAGTTTTTATATAAAAAGGGGTCTTGCAAAGAGAGGGGGACATTTTCAGTATACAGTAAAAAAAAAAAAAGGACCTTCAAAAAGGAGGGTAGTGTGTTTTTTTTATATTAAAAAGGTGTCTTGCAAAGGGAGGGGGACGATTTTTATATAAAAAGGGACCTTGCAAAGAGGGAAAAGAGATTCAGTACAGAAAGGGGTCTTGCAAAGATGGAGGCGGAGGGGGGCACAATCCAGCAGAAAACCCTCCTCTTCCGTTCATCCTTCCCTACAGGACATGGAGCTTCTTTGCAAACAGCCATTCATTTCTTTTACAAAATGGGAAATAATGGGGGTTTACGCCCAAGGATTGGTTTCCCAGAAGCAACCCAGGGGGGAAACATAATTCCTCCTCCTCCTAATCTTGGTTAGTCTCTGTCTTAGATGTTTCCTTTATGGACATGGAAGGGCTTTTGTCTTTTTTGAGTTACTACTTTGATTGCCTATTCTCAATCTGCTTCCATGTAGGCCTTGGACTCTCCTTTGGAAAGTCTGCCCCGCCTCCCCCAAAAGCCAGATCTGTAGGGAGGAGGAGCAAGCCATATATATATATATATATATATATATATATATATATATTGCACATGCTCAGAGGAAGTCTTGGAATGTTCCACACTGAGTCCTGATAAAGATTTTAAAGCCTCATCTGGGATCTGGAAGGAAGTGTGGGGGGAAATTGATCCACGGTGTCCCTGATGGTTAAATGTGTGTTGTTTACTGTTTGTTGTTTACTGATTAATTACCACCGGTGTGCACATATTTTATAAGCCACCGAAGCTAAAGGCAGGTTTCTATCCCAAAAGCTAAACATGAAATTGAGACAGCAGGATGGAAAGGCCCAGGGCAGTCAAGACTGACAGGTATCGCAAAGGCATGGGACCAATAATTATTACAGTATCTGCTGGGGTTTGGTTCCAGGACCCCCCGTGGATACCAGGATCCGTGGATGCTCAAGTCCCATTATATACAGTGGCATAGTAAAATGGTATCCTTTATATAAATTGGCAAAATCAATTGCTTTTTAGAAATTATGTACAGTCAGCCCGCTGGATCCACTGATTTTCTTATCCTCACATTCAATCAGCCATGTTTTTAAAAATATTTTTTAAGATACAAATTCCCATACGTAAAACTTTGCCATTTTATATAAGGGAAACCATGCCCTTGTATTTAATGGGATTTCATCATCCATGGATTTTGGTATCCACAGGGGGTCCTGGAACCAAACCCTAGTGCAGGGGTAGGCAACCTTTTTGAGCCGGGGGCCGGGTTGCTGTCCCTCAGACAATTGGGGGACCGAAGCACCATAAATAAATATATATATATATATATATTTTAAGAAAAAATTAAAAAAATATGCATGCACACTCTCTCAGCCCCAGAAAAGCCACAGCAAAAACCCTGTGGAGATTTTGCCAAGAAAACCCCAAGAACAAGTAATAACAACAATAATCAATATCATCATGGTGGGTGGTGGTGGTGGCGGCAGGACCAGCTTGGGGCCGGTCCAAAGGCCGCCCCCCGAGGCCTTAGGTTGCCTACCCCTGCCCTAGTGGATACCGAGGGGCCACTGTATTATTATTTTTTAAAAAATATTTTCAAGCTGTGGATGGTTGACTCCATGGATAAAGAATCCATGGAAACTGAGGGCCGAGTGTAATGCAGAAAACAAAAAATTAAAATTGCAAAGCAGTGGGCAAGCTTTCAAGTTCTCCAGAACCCATCATCAGGCTGGGAGCTAAGCAGAAATGAGAGCAGTGGTATGGGAAAAGGCAGCTCCATGCTGAAGTTGCAACCTCTGCATCAAGTCACAGAGTGTGGGGATAATAGGATTAAGCACTAGATTTCAGATTGCACCTATTGAGTGCTGAGACCAAGAAAGGGAAAATTGGCTGATCCTCCATTTATTGAAAACATGAAACCCAAGGGTTGGCCTGGACTTAAGATCTCCAGACTTACGTTTAACACACCTGCATAACACCTAGGAGACAGGAGCCTCAGCATTCATTCATTCATGGTATGTAGAAAGATCTTGTAGCACCTTTGAGACTGAAAAGAAAGAAGTTGGCAGTTTTCCTAGGCTAAAGTCTATGTCCCCCAGATGCATTCATGGTATTTCCTTCCCCTATTCAAAAAAGGAGAAAATATTTATTCCTCACCCCATTTTCATCCTCACAAGATCCCTGCAAGGTAGGCTGGGTTAAAAGATAGTGACTGATCCATGGAGCTTCAGTCCTGCTGACTGGCAGGACGAACTTGGGTTTCCCTAGTTTTTGCTAGATGCTTTACCCAGGAGTGTGCAAAATGTGACCTTGGGGCTATATGTGTCAGGCTATAGTGTGTTCCCCTGGCTGTATTTTGGATCCAACTCACTGTTTAATGTCAAAAAAAATTTTTTTTTCCCCAAAATCAATAGTCGGCCCTCGTCCACATTTGCAGCTTGGATTTTTGTGGATTTGGTTATTCGTTGATTTGATTAATATGATTCTCTAGGAATCTCTTGGTCCTCCAACAAGACTCTCCTGGATTTTGACCATAGAGGCATGCTGGAAGACTTCTATATTCCTAGAGGGTTTGGGCATGCTGGAAGATCCTTTAGGCATTTTTAGGTCCTCCAGCATTTTATGGTCAACTTCTGCTGGATGTTGACCATTGAATTGTGCTGAAAAACATCTCAGATAAAAATAATAATTCCCTTCTCTTCCACCCCCCAATGTTGGGTAGGGGAAGGAAATGCCATGAATTAATGGTTTATTTGTTTTTATTTGCAGCTTTCCCACTTTCACAGGGGTCCTGTGCTCCTAAGGGAGTGTGGAGGGTCCACTGTCCTTTTCAGCTACTTACAGTTTTGTCCTTTTCTTGCTGTTTGGCATTTTGAGACATCTATGTGTTCCCTTTAGGATTCCGGAACAGAAAATGTGGATCCCCATTTCTTCTTTAATTCCTACATCAAAGTGGATCCTCAGTCCAGGGTGCAGTGTTACACACACTTAACTTCGAGTAGGTTCATCTAAACACAACAGGACCTACTTTGAATACACATACATAGGAGTGCAATGCAACTTTGCTGTCTTTTCCAGCACACCATCCTAAAGGGGAAACTGAAATACAGACTGGGACTATAACCCACGGTTTTTCTATCTCTCACCCGCTCCTGCTGTGGTCCGATTAGCTTAGCATCCACCTTGACAAAGAATTCTGGAGAAGCTGAAAGCTTGCTTGTGATTTTGTGACTTTTTAGTTAGTCACAAAAATATTTAAAGCGTAGAGAGATCTTGTAACACCTTTGAGACTAACAGAAAGAAAAGAATATTTAAAGATTACGGTATATCTGGGTTTGGGTTTTTTTTTCTACAGATCATCACAGCTTGCATTACTTTTTTATTTATACATATGTAGGATCAATTTTAGAAGAGCATGAAGATTAGCGTGATAAAAACTAAGGGTTTTATGGAAGAGTTGGATTTGGAAAAAGGAAGTAGAACAGGGAATGAGATGTAGGATAGGGGACATAAAATAATCCAGGAGTTGTATCCACACTTAACAACAAAAAACTTTGATAGTACTTCTTACCATCATACCTTCATCCTAAATAATCCAGGGATTTGTAGCTTACCAAGGTACTTGGAATTCTGTGCTAGAAAGCGCTAGAGAATTCCCCTGAGCTACAACACCAGTGCTCTCTGTCTTTGAGAATTCCAAGTACAGGTTGAGTACCCCTTATCCAGAATTCGAAAATCTGAAATACTCCAAAATTGTTCACGTGGGTGGTTGAGATAGTCTCACTTTTTGTTTCTGATGGTCCAATGTACACAAACTTCATTTCATGCACAAAATTATTTAAAATATTATATATAAAATTACCTTCCAGCTGTACGTATAAAGTATATAGGAAACATAAATCAATTTCATGTTTAGACTTGGGTCCCGTCTCCAAGATATCTCATTATGTATATGCAAATATTCCAAAATCTGAAAACACAAAACAAAATCCTAAACATTTCTGGTACTGAGCATTTGGGATAAGGGAGATTCAACCTGTACCTCTCACCAAACTACAAATCCCAAGGTTCCATAGGATGGAACCATCACAGGTAAAGTGGGATGAAAGTGCTATAACTGTTACCATTATAACAACCAGGGGTGTTGTTTGACTGCTTCTGCCATTACCCCTCACCACTTGGCTATACTGGCTAGGGGCTGCTGGGAGTTGCAATCCAACATCTGGAGGGCCACATGAGCCTTTCAGAGGAGAAAGATGATCTGACGGATCTCTCTGAGAGAACTTCTTTGCCTCAGGAGATTTAACTGTAGTTCATTCCCCAGAGGAAAAGGTGGGATGGCGTAAAGTGGATCTCAGCTTCTATCTGGTGGGGCAGAGAACCAGTCTATAGAGAGAAGAGGTAGGAGTTTAACCCCCAGAAGCCTTTTCTGAAATCTTTGCTCTGTTCCTTCTCAACCACCACTCTTGCATACAGAGACTTTCCATGTGAAGACACGCTGTTTCTGACAGAAAATGGCCAAAACAGTGTCAGCTCAGGTAAATAAGTATCATCCTTCTCCACACCCTGCCCTGTGGGGTTGTGTTGAAGGGCTAGGACGGTGGTGGGAGGGTTGGCATTCCTCTATACTATTAGACCTGAGGCATTTGTCAGTGAACCGGGTGGGTTTTTTTTTCTTCTTTCAGATAGAGCAGGATCTCCTGGCCTCTGATCAAGGAAGCCTCTACAGGGAAGTAATGCAAGAGAGCTACAACACCATCTTTATGGGTGAGATGGCTCCCACCCATTTTGTTCTTCTCTTCCAGCTTTTTTTTTTTTAAAGAGTACTTTTTTCTTTAACATTGCAAGCTTAACCGGGCTATAACGTGGAGCTCTTGCACACTACACAATTGTAGTGCTATGATGCCACTTCCAATGCCATGGCTGCATCCTGTGGGATTTGCTGAGGCACTAGAGCTCTCTGGCTAGGAATTCTAAACACCTCAACCCAAACTGCAAATCCCAGGATTATTATGTAGCGCGGAAGCATCAAAGTTACAAGTGGAATCCTTTAGCCATATGCCTAAGTATGTACAATAATTGTATAGTGTGGAATGGCTCGTGGTTTCATTTAAAATTTTCTCCAAGAAAGCCATAGAGTTTGCTTTTGAGAGTGGCAGAGCTAAATCAAGGATTTGCTGGGTATATCTAAACCAGGGGATGGTGTGGCCTTCCAGATGTTGTGGAACTGCATCTCCCACCAGCTTTAGCCAGCACAGCCAGTAGTGAGGAACGTTGGCCGTTGCAGTTTGATAACATCTGGAGAGCCACCCCGTCCCCACCCTGGATCTACACCAGAGATCAGGGTAGACAACCTACTGACCTCCAGATATTTTAGAATTCAGTTTCCTTCAGGTTAAAAAAATATTGTTATCCAAAATGTCTGGAGGGCATCACGTTACCTGTCCTCTGCAGTGCAGTCCTATGTACCAGACATAAACAACATTGTATTCAGTGAGCCACATTCCTAAGTATGTGTGTCTAGCAGCCTTCCTCAGCCCAATATCCTCCAGCTGGATTACAACTTCTGTCATCCCCAGCTATCCTGCCAGATTTAGCCCAATAAATATGGGGAGTACCAGGCTGGTTTAGGTTTCAGAATTGTACCTCTCTGGGAATTGTACTTTGGTAGAGGTGTGATCATTTTTGGCACCTCATTATGTTACAGTTCCCTAAAATACCAATATATTTTAAAGAGACACAAGGCAATATAGGTTGAGTATCCCTTATCCAGAATCCAGAATACTTCAAAATCCAACATTGCCCACATGGGTGGCTGAGATAGTGTTACCTTCACGCACAACATTTATTTAAAATATTATGTATAAGATTATCTTCAGGCTATGTGTATAAGGTGTATACAAAACAAAAATGAGTTTTATGTTTAGACTTGAGTCCCATCTCAAAGATATCTCATTGTGTATATGCAGATAATACCAAAATCCAAAACACACACACACAAAAAAAAACAACAACAATAACAACAAAAAATCCGAAAACCAAAACACTTCTGGAAAAGGGAGACCCAACCTGTATATACCTCTTCTCTCACAGAGGGAAAGGAGTGCTTCCTCTAGGGCTGGATTCTTTTTTTTTTTATGAATGTCAGGTATTCTGCCAATATTTTTGTATTAAATGGCAACAGGACTATTTGGTCACTATAAATGTTATGTACCATTAGTTTCAAAGACCAGGCTTCTGTTGTGCACATAAGTCTGTTCTACCATCATTAAAGAGGATCATAGTGAAAATATGTAAAGAAGTTGACATAAAAAAGAATCTGCCAGATCAAGGAGGAAGGTGGTCCTCCTAACCAAGACAAATGGAACCACATTAAGATGTGGTAAGGGATGTTTCCATGCTGCAGAAATAAAGCTGTAATAAAGCACCATGACTCTATCCTACACAATCTTGGGATTTGTGCATAGGTGAGACACCAGAACTCTGACAGACCAGGCTGACTACTTCACAAAACTACAAATCTCAGGATTCCACAGAATGGAGCCATTACACTTTTAAAGTGGTGTCAGACTGTTTTATTTCTGCAGTGTGAAAGACCAGAAGGTGCAGACTGTTTTATTTCTGCAGTGTGAAAGACCAGAAGGTGAGTGAGCCTTTCTCCCTTAGAGTGGGTTGGGCAGGATCTAGGGGTGCATTTTGACCATCCATGCATTCTCTGGGGTCACACCAGCCCCTCCAGCTTACTTCCAGGCTTGGGGTGTAGGGAGTTCTGCTATGTGCTCTAGAGAGGAAAACTGCTGCTTCCAAAGGCAGCTAGGAGCACTGGTTCTCATTTGTGACTCCCCGGCTTTGAGGAAGGTGGGGAACTTGAGAGGGGTCAAAATTTGCAAAACTAGCCTTGGAGCCCATTACTGTCTTGGAGCATAAAGACTGAAGGTGCATCTACACTGTAGAAATAATTCATTTTGACACCACTTTTGCTGCCATGGCTCCATCCTACAGAATCATGGGGTTTGTAGTTCAGTGAGCCACCAGAACTCTTTGGTAGAGAATGCTAAACACTTTGTAAAATGACAAATCCCATTATTCCATAGGATGGAGCTATAGCACTTAAAGTGGTGTTAAACTGCATTATTTCTACAGTGTAGCTGCACCCTGCAACTAAAAGGCCATATTTTTTCTTTAATTTTTCTCTTGTTAAATGGGAATATTTGACAGCTCATCTCTTTCTCCCTGTCTCTCTCAGCCTCTCCTCTTCAAACCTCTGAACTGCTGGCTCATCTAGAACGAAGGCAAGAGTCCTGGGACCCAGATCTTCAAAGCTCTGATAGTGCCGCTGCTGAATCTGCTTCTGCTTCTGAAGGGCTTGATAAACAAGTTTTGACAAAATGGCCAGAGACTGGGAACTGGTGGAATTCCTACCGAAGTCCTGTGAGCATGCCCAGTTCAGATTCGTCTAGTTCAGGTAAAAGTTGTCTCAAAAATGTTTGGATTCTTCATAAAAAGCATCATTTGGTGATCCCTACACATTCTGTCTTTAGGGATGGCCTAGAATATGGAGAGGAGGCAGCAAAATCCAACCCTAGGCATATGTGTAGATCTTTGAAATCAATGGAAATTAAATTAATTGTAGCAATCTAATCAAATTCTTTGCAGTAGCTTGGCTCTGTTAGGACTAATGTTGGATTTGGTTGACTGGTAATTAATACAGGTTGAGTCTCCCTTAATCCGAAATGCTTGGGACCAGAAGTGTTTTGGATTTCAGATTATTGTTTTTTGTTGGGTTTTCTTTTGCGGAGGGGAGGGGATTTTGGCATATTTGCACATGCACAATGAGATATCTTCAATATGGGAACGAAATCTAAACATGAAATTCATTTGTATTTCATATACACCTTATATATATAGTTTGAAGATAATTTTATACATATTTTTAATAATGTTGTGCATGAAAAAAAGTTTGTATACATTGAACAATCAGGAAGCAATGGTGTCACTATCTCAGCCACCAATTCTGGATAAGGGAGAGTCAACCTATGCTTCTTAGATGCCTTTTTGTAGAAAACCCCACAAAAACTCTCTGAGGTTTCTTGCAGCATTTTAAATATACAAAAAATTTAAAATACAAACAAGAAAAAACACAATTTAAACCAATATTTCTACAGCTTGTCCCCCTGGGTAACAAATCATAGGGATAATTAATAGGACTAATATTATTTAAAATAGGCAAGTAACATATCATCAGATGCCTAGGAATAGAGAAAGATCTTAACCTAGCACTGAAAGGATGATAATGTTGGCACGCCTCATTGGGAGAACATTCTGTAGGTGAAGTATCTCTCCCCAATGTATCAAGTTTCTATGGGGTGGTTATGCACTTACATGTTGGATTTTTTGGGAATTCCTTACAGTGGTAGGAATTGTGTAGCCCTATCAGTGTTGTTAAATTGCATCTGTCAGCATTCCTTAACACTGGCTGTGCTGGGGAGATCTGTTAGAAGTTACAGTTCAGTAACATCTGGAGAGCAACACAATCCCATCCTGGCATAGAGTAACTGCTTAGAGAGAACATCAGGACTATGGATAGGTGTAAAGGTACTTGTCTGTCTTCTTTAGCAGACCTTTTAGATGGTGATTCTTGTACTAGACTGGTCTTTAGTCTGATCCACCAAGGCTTGTCTTATGCTGTGTTATGCTGGATGTAACATAAGATGAGCCCTGCTAGATCAGACTGAATGGCTGTGCAGTCATGTACTCTCTTCCCATATAGAAACCAACCGAATGCCTTTAGAAGTCCACAAGCAGGAGACAAAAGCAATAATTGAACAGGGAGGTTCCATAGTAGCCTTTCCAATTTGCCTGCTGGACATAAGAGGGTCTAGATTAGCCACAATGAATAATGGCTTTTGGTAGACCTGTCCTCCTTCATTTCTTTTCTATGCCCTTTTTAGTTTGCCACTATATTGGCAAAGTCTGTAAGTTAACTATGTGTTTTGTAAAGCAATAGATTCTTAATCCACAGACAAACAATAACTGTGCTAATGTTAGAAGATATAGAGAAACCCTATATGTGGTATATCCTACCTTGCTTCACTGCAGGTCAAATGGTGTCAGGGAACTTGGCTACACGCGCACACACCATCATTGGGGCCCTGGCCCAAATGCTAGAGCTTCTCTGCTTGCCATATCAGTGGACAATGTGGTTTTGCTTCCCTACCTTCCTGAGGAAAAGAAAAGAAAAATCATAAATGCCAGCTGAGAATGGCTAGCATAGCATGTCCTGCACTCTTGATTGTGTGGGAGAGCAGCACGCAGGGCAATTCCCTCTGTTGTCTCTGAATACAATGGGGACTTCTTGCAAGCTAACTAATTTAATAAAACTTGATTATGTTCCCCTTTCTCACTTGGTTTCTAAACCAAAAGCCACAAATATGTGGACGCCTTTCCTCCACCTAGCCAACTCACAGAATTATTCCCTTCTTTCTTTATTCCAACAGATGATGACTCAGTAAGTGAAAAAGAAGAGGAGGGAAGTGTTCAGCAGGAGGGCCCCAGGGTTGCAAAGCCACGAGCACCTCTCTTAGGTAAATGTGATGCTAGCTGCCGGAAGGAAGAAGCCTACAAGAGTTGGCGTGGTCAGCTTGAGGACAGCATCTATCAAACGGACAAAAATGACAGGGATCCTCGTGGGAAGAGAAATGACCAACGAGGAATAGATGCAGAAGAAGGCCAGAATATATGCTCTGAATGTGGGAAACGCTTCAGTAGGAGATCATCCCTGAACAGACATCTCAAGATCCACAGTGGAGAGAGACCCTATAAATGCTCCATATGTGGCAAATGTTTCCTTGAGAAATCAAGGCTATCTTTACATATAAGAAAAGTGCATAAAAGAAAGACTCATTCAGGAAAGGAACTCTACGAATGTCCTGAATGTGGGGAGAGCTTTGTTACAAGGTCCATTCTTGCTGAACATCAGAAAACACACACCAGTGAAGCAACCTATCCATGCCCTGCCTGTGAGAAAAGGTATACAGAGGAGAGATACCGTATTAGGCACCTAATGGCAGTCCACTCAGGAGCACATCTCTTTAAATGTTCTAATTGTGGGAAAGGTTTCATAAAACAGAAAGATCTCATTAGCCACCAAACAGCAGTCCACATGGAGAACAACTGCTATATGAGTCCTGACAGCGGGACAAGTGACAAGGAAAAATTGTCCCTAATCAAACATCAGAAGCTGCATATGGGAGAATTTTCTTGTAATGACCCAAAATGTACAGATAGTTTTGAAGACAACAGAATATTTGCCAGTCATTGTAGGATGAATGAAAAAGAGCAGTCTCATCAACATTTGAATCACCAAATGCATTTTCCGGAGGGAAGTAACCCAGAAGGTTATGTTGGGATGTGCCCTGAATGTGGAAAATGTTTTAGAAATGAGAGATGTTTTGTTAATCATCAGAGAATGCATATGGAGGAGCAATCATATAAGCATGCAGGTGAAGGGGACCCCATCAAGGAAGAAGAGCCACTCCCTGCAAATCAGACAAACCAGCAAAATTTGAAACGTGAGATGTGCTTTGATTGTGGAAAACCGATCTGCACCAATTTAATGCTGGCTGAACCAAAGACTGAAATGGAACAGGCCCTCCATACATGCCCTGATAGTGGGAAAACGTTCCGAGATGGCCGATGTTTTGCTAGCCATCAGAGAACCCATGGGAAAGAACAGTATAAAAAAGAGTTCCAGCAGGAAGCCTCTGGGGAAGATGTGCTGCCTACTGAGGAAAGAGGCTATCAGTGCCCTACCTGCAAGAGAGCATATTCAACACATTATAATCTCCGGAGGCACCAGCAAATCCACATAGAGTGCAAAGCCAACAAAAGTTCCAGTCAGGGAAAGAGATCTTCTAAATGGTCCTTCAGTGAGATTCAGAATGCCCAAGGCAAAGGAGAACTCCATCAGCACAAATGCTCTTACTGTGGGAAAGCCTTCAAAGCAAAAAGTGTTCTCTATAGACACCAGCAAATCCACATAAAAGGCAAGCCCTATAAATGCAATGTCTGCGGAAAAGCCTTTGCCTACAGATATACTCTTGCTCATCATCAGGAATCCCATATTGAAGAACAGATGTACCAACATAAATGCTCTTATTGTGGGAAAGCATTCAGAACGCAGTCATCCCTTCGTAGGCATCAGCAACTGCACATGGGGAGCAAACCCTATTCCTGTGGTGTCTGTGGGAAATCCTTTGCCTACCGATATGCCCTAACTCATCATCAGGAAATACATGTGGAAGGACCATCCCATAAATGCTCTTTCTGCTGGAAAGCCTTTCAAACCAATTATTCTCTCAGTAGACATAAGCGCATCCACATGGACACAAGGTCCTATCAATGCTCTGTTTGTGGGAAAGTCTTTGGAACAAAATATTCCCTCTTTCGGCACCAGGACATGCATGAAAAAAGAAGCTCTGATAACATGTCCAATAGTGGGAAGCAGCCTAGTAACAGCTTGAACACAATTAAAGATGAGGCTGGCACCCCCCAAAAAAATTCTAACAATTGGTCAGACAGTCCAGCCTTTGCTGGGCATCAGGGTGTCCAAATGGATGGGAAAATCCCTGAACACCCTGAGGGTATTGGTGGTTCCACCTGCACTAAAAACCAGAACACCCACTTGGAAGAAAAACCTGCTCTAGGGTTAGCACCTGAGAGACTATCCATAGACAGCTCAGTGCTTCCTAAAAACCCAATTAGCCATGCCAATGACAATGTTAATAAATGGTTTGAATATTCAATCTCATCTAGATATCAGGAGATCCTTATGAAAGAAAACAGCTCACAGCTCACTGAACATCAGAACACCCACATTGAACAAAATTGTATGAAAGGATTGGAAGGTGAAAAAAAATTAACGGATGGCTCAGTGCTCACTCAAGAACAAGGTAGTCATGGAGAAGGAAATGTCAGTAGATGGACTGATAGTTCGATCTACTCTGGATATCAGGATGTCCATGCAGAAGAAAATCGTCCCGAGTGCTCTCAGAATGGAGGGACCTTCATGGCTAGCTTAACTCTTACTAAACATCAAGGCAACTTAGAAGAAGATTCCTTTAAAAGGTTAGATGGCAAGAAATCCTTTAAGGGCAGCTCAAGTCATCAGAAAATCACCAAGGAAAAAAAAAGACATATATGTTCGGACTGTGGGAAATCTTGCAGAGACAAATATTCTCTCACTAGACATCAGAGAATCCATACCTCAGATAGACCATATCATTGCCAAACCTGTAGTAAAAGCTTTTGCCACTCCAAAGACCTTGCAAGGCATCAGACAACCCATTCAGATATTAGACCGTACCTATGCACCGAATGTGGGAAACGCTTCAAGACAAAATCGGCCATTGTCAAACATCAGAATGCCCACAAAGGAGTGAAACCTTATTGTTGCTCGTACTGTGGCAAGAGAGTCACAACAAGCTCCATTCTTCGTTGTCACCTGAGAATCCACACTGGAGAGAGGCCATATAAGTGTACAGTGTGTGAGAAAGGTTATATGACTAGGTCATCCCTTAAAAAACATTTGGAGACACATTTAAAAAATGAACTCCTCAGAGGTTCCCTGTGATGGAAATCAGCCTGATCCAATTTTTTAATATGTTTTCCTGTGACTGAAATAGAACAATCCTTGATGGTCTAAGAGTGGTGGTGCAGAATTCTACTTAGGATCTGTGGGACTGAAATGCATCTTATATCTGCAGAAGGCCCAGATCCTTTGTGTAGGTGATAAACTACCTCAGAAACAGAAACTTGAAGCCTCAAAACACTTGGATGTCTTATTGCAAGAGACAGACATCCGCATAACTTGCGATGTTGAGGTTTTTCTTTGAATTACTGAACCTGATTGGAGAGACATGGGTAAATGATCATGGAACCATGGTTGACTTTGTTGAAGCAGGGTGGGTGGAGGTGCTGGGGCAATGGATATCCATAATTCCTCTTAAACATCACCCCCCCCCGGTTAAAAAAAAAATTGAAAATTCAGCAAATTTGATTTGACGTTGAAATAGTCTGAATTCTAATTCAGAAAGAACTCTGCTTTCATACTCTGGCCACCATCTTAAGTAACTTTCTGTTGTGAATTAGGTCATTGGGAACATTTGCCCTACAGAAGTTATATCCTTCAACCCCCACAATCCTTTAACACTGGCCATGCTGGGTAGGAGTGATAAAATTTGTAGGCCAAAACATCTGCAAAGCCAGGTGTTTCCCACACATACTGTATGTAAAAAGTATTGTTACTATTGTTGTTATTATTATTTTGCTCTTGTTGCTACTCTCCTTCCTCTAATCTCTCTGTGTTTTTAACCATTCAGTAGTATGCCAGGTAGATTGGACTTACTTAGATAGAGTTCACAAAAATAACAAAGGCATACATTGTTATTTATTCAGACAAAATCATAGCCAGCCTTCCTTAATTGGTGTGGCTGTCATATTGTGGCTATCCTATTTCCACGTGGGGCCTCCAAGAAATAAATAGAAAATGAGTGATTTCCTCATAACTGATAAAAACTTCTAGAACCCTCTCACCAAGCCCAAATGTCTTGTGTGTATTTTAGTACCTATGAACGGTTGCTGTGAAAAACAGAAGTTGAATAAGACGTTATTTTTAAGTGCATAATCTTTTACCTACTTATAACGAACATCTTAAAATAAACACCTTGTGCAGAAAAAAAAAAGTTATAACAAGTTTATGTAGCCTCTGAAAGCCAAACAAAACTAATGTACTAACACCTTGAGCTAAGTGAAGGGAGTATTAGTGCATTCACAAACCATTTACCCTTGGGTAAACTTGAGCCATCTACCATTTCTTCACTGTATATTTGGAAAAGTTTTTCATGAAACAGGATGCATCTACACTGTAGAAATAATACAGTTTGACCCTATTTTAAGTGCTGTAGCACCATCCTGTAGAATCCTGGGGTTTGCATCATTGCGTGGTCTTTAGCCTCTGCTAAAGAGTGCTGGTGATGCCTCACAAAACTACAAATCCCACGATTCTGCTGGATGGAGCCATGGCACTTAAAATAGTGTCAAACTGTATTATTTCTACAGTGTAGATGTAGATGCACCCTAAGAATAATCCACTCTTTATATCAGTAGTGGCCACGGGTTTCATTTGGCCCCTGGTAGAAATTTGAGATTTTTACATCAGGTTGGTGTTGTGTAACACTTCACATGTGCAATTCCATGTTGCGCCCCTTCCCCTGCTCTGTTAGCTGTCAAGCCCTGGGATGCAGCTGCTGAAACTGCTCCTTGCTGGTAGAGAAGGGAGGAATGGGGAGGCAGTTAGAGGAGAAAGATTCAGCTGGCTTGGGCTCGGAGGGGACAAGAAATGAGAGTGTGCTCCCAGGTGTCATTTTTCTTCCCCTCAGAACAAAGACCAGCCATTTGTTCACCCTCTGAATTGCTTCCCTGCCCTCACCACTGGAGTAGAAGGCCTTGGATGGAGTGTAAGAGCCTAGACACCGGTGTTTTTACCCAAAAAGAGACATAACATACATGTAAACTGCTAACATGATTCTGTTCAGAATTTCCCCCCAGCCCTTCATCCACCTTGCCAAAAAAGCAGTGCCATACCCGCACTGCACTTGACCATGCCTTCAACTTTAGGCTGTAAGAATACCTTCCAAGAAGGACACCAAGAACACCTTGGAGCCTTGGTGGAGCAGCGCTTAAGTGCTGGTATGGCAGCCACAACATTGTGAGTTTGATCCTGGGGGACTCCAAGGTCAACTCAAGCCTTCCATCCTTTTGTAGGTTGGTAAAATGAGTCCCTGGGTTGTTGGGGGCAATTGGCTTACAGACTAAATTGCTTAGAGAGACTGCTTAGTTCAGTATGAAGTGGTATATAAATGTAAATGCTATTGCTAAATGCTATTACCGTATTAGACTAAAAGACTATCTTTTCCACCATCTTGTTTCCCATCGTGGCCAACCAAATGCCTCACTGAAGGTCTTAAGCAGAAAGTTAGTGTATTCACGCCACCATGTCTCACTGGTTCCCAGCAACTAGTATTAAGCACACAACCTCCAGGTACTGGTGCTGGTTGTGTGCCTTCAGATCATTTCTGACTTGTGGCCAACCTAAGGCAAACCTATCATGGGGCTTTCTTGACCAAGATTTGATTAGAGAAGAGTTTGCCTTCGCCTTCGCCTTCCTCTGAGGCTGAGAGAATGTAACTTGCCAGGGTATTATATATTTGTCCTCAGATTGCTAGCCACCTCATCCCCCAGTGGTTCCAAAACTCTGTTCCTCCAGGTGTTTTAGACTTCAGTTCCCAGAAGCCTTGGCTACTTTGCCCAATGGTCAGGGATTCTGGAAGCTGAAGTCCAAAACATCTGGAGGAACAGTTTGGGAGCCACTGCATTAGGCTGTCTTAACTGTTTTTAAAGATGGTCAAGTTGATAACTCTCACTGCAACTTGCTGCAAATATCAGTTTAACTGTTGTATGAAGAAGTATTTTTAACAGTATGGAGTCTCCCCACCATTTGGCTTCAGTAGATAATCCCAAGTTGTAGTACTGGTGTAGTGAGTGACTCTGAAGATCAGGGTTTGATTCCCAGCTCATCCATAAAACCCACTGTGTGATATTGGGAAGGTTGCATGCTTTCAGCTTCAGAGGATGGCCATGGCAAACCTCGTCTGAACAAATCTTGCCAAGAAAACCCCATGATAAGTTTGCCTTAGGGTCGCCATAAATTGGAGATGACTTGAAGTCATGGAACAACAGCAAACTATTATGAGAGGGTGAGAAAAGCTCTCAATCTTCTCACTTCGTGCCAAACACAACTACATGTACGGTACTTCTGTATTGTCTCTTCTCACCTTGTGTCTAAAGAGTTCCAAACTTGGTAATTTTTCTTTACATGGATGTTGTTCCAGTTGATTATCCTGGTTACTCTCTTCTGCACTGTTGAGTTGTGTACCTTCAAGTTTTTTGGCGACCCATGGGTTTTTCTGAGGCTGAGAGAGTGTGACTCACCCAAGGTCACTCAGTGGGTTTCCATGGCCGAGTGGGGAATCAAACCGAGATTTCCAGAATCCTAGTCCTTTGTTCAAACCACTTGACTAAACTAGCCTTACTGTTCTAGCTCTACAATATGCTTTCAGGGATGTGGCAGCCAAAACTAAACAATTCAAAATGTGTAAATGGATTTGGGAGAGATAGACTGATGCTTTGATTCAGTGAAAGAGAGCCAGCGTGATGTATTGGTTTGAGTGTTGGACTATGATTCTGGAGACTAGGGTTCGATTCCCAGCTCTGCCGTGAAACCCACTGGGTGATCTTGGGCAAGTCGCATGCACTCAGCCGCAGAGGATGGCAATAGCAAATCTCCTCTGAACAAACCTTGCCAAAAAAAACAACAAAAAAAACATGATAGGGTCACTTTAGGGTAGCCAAAAGTCAGAAATTACTTGAAGGCACATAACAAATTCCTATGTTACACTGTGTGTGTTCATAGAATCAGAGAGTTGGAAGGGGCTTTATGGAGCTTCAAGTCCTATCTTATGCTCAGTGCAGGATCAAAGCATCCCCAGCAGGTAGTTGTCCAGCCTATTTTAGAAGATTATTGGTACACAAGTACAAATGCTTGAAGGTATCTCTGTACCTGTGTGGCCAATGTGGCGTAGTGGTCTGGAGATCAGCGTTCGATTCCCAAATTGACCATGAAACACTGGGTGACCTTGAACAAGTCACATAATCTCGGCCCTAGGGGAGGGCAGTGGCAAACCTTTGAATAAAATCTTAACCAAGAAAACCCCACGATAGGTTTGCCTTATGGTCACCATAAGTTGGAAAGCACTTGGAGGACATACAACAACAACCTGTGTTCATTCTTGATTTGCACCAAATACAAGAATCCTCTTAAATCCAGACCACAGATCAATGTTATAGCTGTATCTGGGCTGAATGAACACATGTATCTTTGAATAGAACAGGGGTAGGCAACCTTTCCCCTTTAAGGGCCGAGGAACTTCAGCTCCCAGAAGCCTCGGCCATGTTGGCCAATAGTCCCATGTTGGCCAATAGCTCCTGGGATTCTGGGAGCTGAAGTCCCTCGGCCCTTAAAGGGGAAAGGTTGCCTACCCCTGGAATAGAAGGACTGTAAGGTAGTTTTGTGTGTGCTACTCTTAAAACGACATGTGGGGGGGGGGGGGAACAGATCAAAGAAATAAGCAAAATTAAGTCATCTTTCATCGTATCAATTTCTTGGGCTTTACTGGAAACTAAATATGCCACCTGAGGCACCACATCACTTTGTCCTAGACTAGAGTCTCATGCTTCTAGTAAAAAGACCCCTGCAATATGGTATACTGCAGCTTTGTACAATAAGGAGAGGCATTGTAATGCAATGTTTAGGGTGCTGCATTGTTTTGTGCCTTCAGGTTTTTCCTCACGGCAACCCTAAGGTGAACCTATAATGGTTTTCTTGGCAAGTTTCTTGAGTGGGGGTTTGCCTTTACCATCCTCTGAAGCTGAGAGAGAGTGATTTGTCCAAGGTCACTCAGTGGGTTTCCATGGCTGAGCTGGAATTCGAAGCTTGGTATCCAGAGTCCTAGTCCAACCCTCGAAGCACTGCACAGCACTGGCTCACACTGGGTGAGGAATTGGGAGATTTGGTTTCCAACTAAACTGAAATTAACTGGATAACTCACTGGCCAGGATAACCTAATTTAAATGGTTGTTACTGGAATAAAACAGGGAAGAGAAAAACCTTGTATATTATCTTGAGTTGATTAATAACATTTAATTATTAAAGGAAAACCAGACACATTCAATGCTCTTAGGCAGAAAACAAAATGGGGGAATGGAATCTCAGTCAAGGAAATGTACTCTGCAAACATTACAAGCCAATAGTACACAAGCCAGATAGTACCAGTGTTTGCTAATCCTGCATTAAAAGGGGCACACAAATCTTTTCTTGTTCCCTCCATTCTCTTCCTGAATGGTTTATCTTTTACTGAATGGTCCAGCTTTCACCAACAGAAATACCACAGATGGGTGCAATGTACTTCTACTAATGCATGGAACACAGAGAATAAAACTATTGAACATGCAAAGGGTTTATGCAGTGTATAACACACATACCAAACATATCACCCACATAATTGGATATTTTGGTCATACCTTTTTATCAATAGCAGTGGTAGATTAATTTCCTCTGTCCTGTGATTTCTGAGCTTAAGGGCAATCGGATCAGTCTTGTTTATGGGAAGAACTGCTTCAATTATCTGCATGAAAAGGGATCTTGCAACATCTTTGAGACCAACTGAAACAAGTTGGTAATATGAGCTTCCGTAGACTTTAGCCTACTTCCACAGATGTATGTGAGGAATTAGGCTCAAGTCTACGGAAGCTCATGCTACCAACTTGTATCTTTCAGTTAGACTTAAAGGTGCTGCAAGATCCCTTTGCATATTGATTTTCCAGATGTCTTTGAATTGTCTATGTAATAAGACTTTTTTTTCTAATAATGATTTAATGTTATATGATGACTAACCTAACTGCATAACTTTACACTTTTTGCGACAGCAGTAATGTTTAAGTTATTTTTATAGTAGCAAAGATACAGCATCACTAAATGGGGGAGGAGAAATCACAGTAGTTCAAGCATTGATTTATCCTATGCCTCATGCTGCTGAATGAAAAACATCAAGTTCTCCCTAAAAGTAGCTTTTAACTACTTTTTTGTAAATAGTTATTCTAAAAATTGTAAAAATAATTTTTGGCAGTCTTGGAACAATAATGGTAACTACTTTCTACAATTCAAAAACAGCTGTTAAGTCTGGAAAATCAATATGCAAAGGGATCTTGCAGCACCTTTGAAACTTAACTGAAAGAAAGATTATAGCATAAACTTCCGTAGACTTGAGCCTACTTCCTCGCATGCAAGTAGATACTATTTCTACAAATACAGTAATTTTTGGAGCTCTGGTTAAGATAGAGAAGGAAAACAAGGTGCTCTAGATGATGTTGGACTGCAACTCCCGTTATCCTTAACCAATGATTAGGTCCAACATGCAGAGGGACATGTGGTATGTATCAAAGACTGTTCCATATATCATCACCTGTATAAATAATAGACAGACCCTTTTAAGTGATGGCAACCAAGTTGTGGCATGTAATCCAGCAGGATGTATGGGGTGGTATCAACTCTTTATCTTTTTAAACAACTGAAAACATTTCTGTTCTGGGCTTTTAATAGAACTTTCAATTCTCTTCACTTTTATTGCTGATTTTTATTTTATTCTGCTAGTGCTGATTTCATAGGCTGTGTTACTACTATGGCTGTCATTGTTTTAATTCCTTTATCATACATAGGTCCTTTAGAAACCTCAGCTGAATGACAACTCAGAATTGTTAAACCGAAGTAATTCACATATTTAATCAGAAGTAAGGTCCACTCAGTACCATGGGATCCTGCACAATTATTGCACTGTTTACATTCAAGGGGATCCTGGGATTTGTCATTTGGTGAGGCAGTAGAGCACTCTGGCTGAGAATTTGAAATACTCCTCCCTAAACTACAAATCTCTGGATTCCATGGGATTGAGCCTTGGCAGTTAAATAGCATTATAATTCTGTAATATGAAGGAGTCCTTTTTCCAAAGTATGTATGCGTACAGTTGGAGCAAAATAATTGCAAATAGCAATGTAGCTTTAACACTGTGTGTTTGCATCTTCCAAGTCTCCTGTCCCGGCACCCATAAAGGAGCTGTAAGGGCTGTGGATTTTCATACCATGATCTGCTGCAGGCTTAAGCACCATGGAAAAATTCAGTTTTGTAGCAGCATACTTTTTAACCTTTATTTGATACAGAATATTCTTGGTCAACAAATTCTTGGTCAACAGATTCTCAGGGAATTCAAAATCTCTCTTGATATCCTTGGATGCTGGCAGGTCTTCCAGCAATAGCAGAAATCAGAGTGCTTACAAAATGGAGACATTAAAGCAATGTCTTAAAATGGCTGCCTCTTGTGGGAAAATACTCTGGATAGGCCAAATGTTTGCAGACTCTTTTCTTTCTCTCTCTCTCTCTTTCTCCCTTCCTTTAGCTCTGAGTAGAAGCAGGGCGGGTTTTTCTTAATGGAAGATTCCTTACTTGCTTCAAAGTAGCCAATTTTTATTTTATTTTATTTTCTTCTGTAGTATTTTCTTCTGGTACAAAATTACTTCAGAATGAAGAATGGCAACACCACAGGAAAGGACATATAAATTACATATGCATATGCATATACACATTCTCATAAATGTGTCTGTGTATATACATATATAAATATGTATGCACACACACACACACATACATACATATATATATATATATATGCGTGTGTGTATACAGGGAGATATATATATAACACACACACACACACAAACACTCAGCTGAAACTTCTGGAAAAAAAGTGAGGTGGAGATTACATATATGTATGTGTATATATACACACGTGAAAGCCAGTGTGGTGTTGTGTTTTGAGCGTTGAAGTAGGACGAGAGCAGGGTTCAAATCCCTGCTTGACCAAGGAAACCCTTGGCAATGGGCAAGTTACAGGTTAGATTCAGACAGAAAGTGAGTGGCTCACATTCAAACACTGCGCTTCCTTAGAAAACAGTCAACATAATAAAATATATTGAAGCTGCCAACAGTTATTTCTGCTATCTGGCTTTGCACCTGCCTCTGAAATTTTTGCATCTACCATTGCAGGTTGTGTATGCCTAGAGGCATTTCCTGTTAACTGCCATTAAGTCAACGTTGGCCTTAAGATGGGAATTTTAAGACGGCTTCTGTGCAGCTTGGGGGCATGGCGTTTAGATGATGCATGCTCCCCATCCCGTGCCAAAGCCATGCTGAAGCTGCGTCTGGGCCGCCTAAGGCAGCCCAAATCTGATCCAGGAAGAAACAATTTTTTTTTTCTGCTCCTTCCTATGGTCCATTTGGGACTGTGACAGGGGGCGGATTGGGGCCATGCACATGTGGTTCCTGCAGCCCTGGCATGAACAGTGCTGGTGCAGCCCCAGTCCACCCTTTTGGGGCAGTCTGTTTTGCCCCTTTGACTCATAATCCATTTGACTCATAGTCTTGGTTCCTGTTGTCGTTCGATGCTACATACAACTTCCTGTCGAAGTGGCTCACAATCCCGACACGAATCACAACTTCTCTTCGCTGGTGGCTTCACCCTCGCAACGTCTGTATGGGCATGCCATTTCTACCCCCTCAGCCAGACATCAATTTGATGATGGATGCGTCTGTTGGATTTTAGTAGTGTAGCATGCTTGTAGAACCAGCAGAGCCAGGGAACAAAAATCCAAGCATCTAAAAGTTGAGCTTTATTGTTGCAGAAAATAAAACTAAGCAAAGTAAAAATACAGTCCACAATAGGATCACATCTTGCTGATGTGGCTGAACAAACAAATTACAGATCCATGTTTCCAGATCCTAAGGTTATATTGTAAAGCAATATAAGCATATTATAGATCTATTGCGAGAAGTGAAGAGAAGAAAAAACTTTCCAGAAGGAACATGTAATAATAACAATTCCAGACAAAGGCTTTCTCAGTCCTGCCCTTTCTCTACCTTCTGGGTGTTAACCTGCAAGTTGATTGGTTGTTCTGTATATGATGTTTGCTAACCCAGCCCCTTGCTGTCCATCATCCACCACGTGGCTTGTTTTCTCATCCTAACTTTTATTATTGTTCTTGTTATCTGAACATGGCTGTTTTCCCAGCTAGAACCTTCTTATGTTATGACTCTCTGGCCACATGGACTGGACTGAGCTGTTTTTGTTTGCCTAGATGTTGTTCCCATGAGGAAAATTACATACACACACATCTCTACATTTCTCCTTTGACTGTATAACCCATCTATATTCTAACAATCCCCTCCTGAAATGTATAGATGTGTGTATGAAGCACACTAATATATGTTGTGAGACTAATTTAGCACAATGGCTAGGCCTGTATACTTAAGATGACATCCCTAGTAGACGTGACATCTGGTCATGTCTATCTATTGTCAATGTCTTTGTCAAAATGTCTGCTAAATTATGTTCTGATTTTATATACTGCAGATGCACAACTTCTTTCTGTATCAATTCTCTGACATTTTGGTATCTTACTCCAATGTATTTTGTTCTGCATTTCAAATTTTCTGCCTCTGACATGGCAATGTATGATTTAGAATCTTCATTAATTAGAATCGGTTCAGGACAATCCTGATTCAAATCCTGTAACAACTGTCTAATCCACTCAATTTCATTGACTAATTTTGACAATGCTGCGAACTCTGCTTTACTTGTACTTTGTGTTACATATCCCTGTTTTCTATTTCTCCATACTATAGCATTCTCTCTAAACTTGATCAACAAACCTGTAACTGACCTTCTGTCATGTAGCTCTGAGGCAAATGAACTATCCACAAAACATTTTAGTCCAACCTGACTGTTCTGTATCTTCAATTTTCTGTCTAAGCTACCTTTCAGGTATCTCAACAAATGTTTAACTGTTGTCCAATCCTCAACCTTTGGACAATTTGTCTTTCTGCTAAGCACACCAACTACAAACACAATGTCAGGCCTCGAGTTATTAGCTATAAACATCAGACTCCCAATAAGACTCTGATACAACTCTGGATTTTCAAACTCTCTAGTACCTTCATCACTGACATATCCAACTGACATAGGACTTTTGGCTACTTTTGCATCCTGCAATCCACACTTCTCTATCAGGCTTTCAATCTTTCTCTGTTGACTCAATAAACAACTGCCATCCTCAGTCCATTGCACTTCAATTCCAAGATAGAATCTGAGAGGACCTAGATCTTTCACAACAAACTTCTTTGACAATTCCTTCCTTACTGTCTGAATCTCCTGTTTAGACTTAGCTGCCACACACAAGTCATCTACATAAATCACCAATGTAACATCTCCCTTTGTGTAAACACACGCGTCAGCAATGCTGCGTTTGTAACCAGGCTTCACAAGCTCATCATGAATGCAAAGATTCCAACTTCTAGCACTCTGTTTCAAACCATATAAAGCCTTTTTCAACTTGTACACCTTTTTGTCACTGTCTTGCTGAAACCCCAAAGGCTGTTCCATGAACACAGTTTCCTCAAGACAAGCATTTAAGTATGCAGTCTCAAAATCAAAATGCTGCGCCAACTGACCCCTCCTTGCTGTTAAAGCCAAACCCAATCTCAGGCTCTCAGGCTTTGCTGTTGGAGAAAATGTCTTATCAAAATTTTCAAACCTCTGTTGTGCAAAACCCTTTGCTACCAACCTAGCTTTGTATCTCTGACTACCATCAGGCATCCTTTTTTTCTTGTACACCCATTTGCAGCCAATCACCTTGTGATTTGTAGGCCTATCAACAATTTCAAACACCTCTTTATCTGTCAAAGACTTGTACTCCTGCTTCATAGCAGACACCCATTTCAACCTTCCCTCATCAGGACAATTCTGCACATCTTTGTAACTTTCTGGTTCATCAACCACAACTGTGCAAGCTCTAGCTTCCTGCACTACAAAATGATCGGGTGGTTTTCAGACCCTTTGAGTGCGTCTTGGGATGAAAATTTTTGTTCTACCTTCCTCATCTTCAGTGTCAGAACTTGTGTGAGGATCCCTATCCCTGTGTCTCTTAGTTTCAGACATCCTGGATGTCGTTGGTCAGACTACCCTTTGGGTTTGGTCAGTCAATCAGTTACTAATCCACCTAACAGTTGTATTGTCTACCCCACATTTTACTCTCTTGCTTGCCATAATATTGTGGGGGACCTTGTCAAAAGCCTTACTGAAATCAAGATATGCTATGTCTACCGCATTCCTTTCATCTAGGAAATTATCATTGGTAATTTTATCAATTTTATATATATATAAAAAAGAGATCAGATTAGTCTGGCATGACTTGTTTTTGAGAAACCCATGTTGACTTTTTGTGATCATGGCATTGCCTTGTAAATTTTGACAGACTCTCTGTTTAATGAACTGTTCTAGAATCTTTCCTGGTATTGATGTCAAACTAACTGGCCGATAGTTGTTGGGATCCTCTTTTTTCCCCTTTTTGAAGATGGGGAGAATGTTTGCCCTCCTCCAGTCTGCTGGGACTTCTCCTGTTCCAGGAGTTCTCAAAGATTATTGCCAGTGGCTCTGAGAATACATTTGCCAGTTCTTTTAATATCCTTGGTTGTAGTTCATCTGGTCCTGGAGACTTAAATTCATTTAGGTTAACCAGGTATTCCTGTACTTCCTCTTTACTTATTCTGTGCTGCATTTCCCCTATTGTGTCCTCTGCTCCATTTTCCTCAGGTTGAGCACCCTTTTCCTTTTGTGAGAAGACTAAGGCAAAAAAGTGTTGAGTAGTTCTGCCTTTCCTCTGTCCCCTGTTTCCATCTTCTCTGTGCAGTAGCCCTACCATTTCCTTCTTTCTTTTGCTATGGACATTGAGTTCTGCCCTGACTCAGTGCTAGGGAATCATGGGAACTGTAGTTTATTGTGGCACCAGAGCTCTCTGACAGAGAAGGCTCATTGTCTCAGAAAAAAATACAATTCCCATGATTCCCTAGCACTGAGCCAGGGCAGTTAAAGTGGACTCAATTTTTACTATTTCTAGCAGTCTGCAAAGGCCCTTAGTTCAGTTGAAAATTCTTTTGTCATCCAACCCGGTTTCTTGAGACATTTCCCATTTTTTCCTTCTCATTGGAACAGTTTGAGATTGTGCCTTCAGTATCTCCCTTTTGAGAAACTCCCATCCTTCCTGATCTCCCTTCTCCTTTAGTATTCCTGACCACAGGATGACTCCCAGTGTTTCCCTAAGTTTGTTGAAATCAGCTCTTCTAAAGTCTAGAATGAGTGTTTGACTATGCCTAGCTTCTCCTTTCCACTGTATAAGAAACTCCAAGAGAACATGATCACCCCCACCTAAGGATCCTACAATTTGTACCCCATTTGCCAGGTCATCCCTGTTGGTTAGGATCAGATCTAAAATAGCTGATCCCCTTGTTGCCTCTTCCACCTTTTGGACAAAGAAATTATCCTTGAGGCATCTGCTAGACCTTGAAGTATTGGCTGAGTTTGACTTCCAGCAAATATCAGGATAGTTGAAGTCACCCATCACTACTACATCTCTCTTTTCTGAGTGTGTAGTCATCTATTCTAGAAAGCCAGCATCCAATTCCTCAATCTGACTTGGGGGTCTGTAGTAGACTTCCGCTATAACATCCCTGTTGTTTCCTTCCCCTTTAATTTTTATCCAGATGCTCTCCACCTGATTTCCAGGATTTAAGTCCTGGATCTCTTCACAGGTGTAAACATCCCTGACATATAATGCTATTCCTCCTCCTTTCCTGTTTGGCCTATTTCTCTTAAAAAGGTTATACCTCTCTATTCCTACATTCCAATCATGAGACTCATCCCACCAGGTTCCAGTGATGCCTATCATATCGTATTTGCTTTGTTGTGCTAAGAGTTCAAGTTCATCTTGTTTATTTCCCATGCTCTGTGCATTAGTGTACAGACAGCTAAGAGCATGGGGCATCCCCACTTGTTGCCTGTGTGAGGTTTTTTGCCTCCCACTGTTGGGCCCTTGCATCATTTGCCTTTTTCCTTCTATAACACTTTGGCTATTATCTGCAGCCCATGATGTACTCCTGCCTTCCAAGATACCTTCCAAGATACTGTCTCCTTCCCCAATATGACTCAGTTTAAAGCCCTCCTGATCAAATGTTTGAGACTATTGGCAAAAATGCTTCTGCCAACTGGTGTGAGATGCAGCTCATCTCTTGCTAGAAGTCCACCCTCATGGAACCGCAGCCCATGATCCAAGAATCCAAATCGTTCTTGGCGGCACCACCTACGGAGCCAGTTATTCACATCTCCTATCTTCCTCTCCCTCCCTGGATCATGCCCTTCAACTGGGAGAAGAGATGAGATAATAACTTGTGCATCCAGCTCTTTCAGCTTCCTACCCAAAGCCTCATAATCCCTTCTGATATTCTGAAGACTATGCCTTGCAGTATCATTGATTCCCACATGGACCAAGAGGAAGGGACAATGGTCAGTAGGATTGACAAGTCTTGTCAGCCTCACTGTCACATCACAGATTTTTGCCCCAGGGAGACAACACACCTGGGACATCTTGTCAGGCCCACAAACTGCTGCTTCTATACCCCTCAACAAGACGTCCCAACCACCACCACATGCCTTCTTCGAGGCTTAGCAGTGGCCGTTTCCTGCAGTGGTACTCTTAGGGTCCCCTGCACTGTACCTGAGGACTGTTCCTGCTGCTCTTCCTCTTCATCCTTGATAAGGGAGAGAGCTTCAAATCAATTCTGTAGCTACAAGCTCCCAGAACGATCCCTGGTTTCCCTACTTCTGTGTGTGACGTTCCTCCAGGTGTCCTCCTGTGTGCATGAAGTGACCTCCTCCTCAACAACTTCCTCTGTGTGGTCCCCATTCAAGACCATTTGTTCCGCTCTGTCCAGGAAAACCTCTTGCTCCCTAATATACTGAAGTGTAGCTACCCGGGCCTCCAGCTGCTTGACTTTCTCTTCCAGTAGGGCTACAAACTTGCACTTGGTGCAGATGAAGTTCCCCACATCTCTTGGCAAGAAGACAAACATCCCACAAGTGTTGCAGGTGGCTGCAGCAACTCCCTCAGTGTCCATCTTAAGTAAGCACTGAAACAAGACTGGATTTCTCCCTCAAAAAGTCCCCTGGTAAAGACACACATAAAGGGCTCCTGTTCTCTTGGTTTTTTCACCAGGCTCTGTCAGTGAGCTGAATCAACTGGGTTTCTAACTCTACAGAGAGCTCCTGGATCTACCTTATTCTGGAGGCAAGTCTCTGTCTCTCTTCCTCCACTCAAAATGGCTGCCCAGAAACTGCTTTCCTTCTCCTTCCTGGCAGGAACAATGGCTTGGATGAGCCTCTCTTTAGTGTTCAGATTTATGTCTTTATGATCTTGTCCATTTCTTTCATAGCTGCCCATCCTAATCCTAGTCTGCTTCTGATTTCTTGATTGCAGTCTCCATTCCAATCAATATTTGACCCAAGATATAGGAACTCTTTAACTATTTAAATTGTTTCTGTCTGGGGTAAATTCTTGTAGAGTTTCCGTGGTCATTTTTTAAAAATGTTCAGCATTAAAAAAGATAGAGGCATACTATCTGATAAAAACAGCCAGTATGGTGTATTGGACTGAGTGTTGGACTATGATTCTGGAGACCAGGGTTCAATTCTCATCTCAGCCATGTAAATCTATTGGCCAAGTCACATGCTCTCAGCCTCAGGGGGAAGCAATGGCAAAACCTCCTCTGAACAAATCTTGCTATGAAAACCCTATGATGGTTTTGTCTTAGGTTTCCATAAGTCAGAAACAACTTGAAGGCACACAACAACAATCTGCTTTTTAAAAACCCCTTCTACCTCCTCTCTCTGGCTAGAAGAACTTGGATTTTGTCATCTCCCAGCAGGGGGCAGAAGAGACTCACCTGCTGCAAGGTGTGAGGTGTTGGGTTTTAATTCTTAAATTACATTTGCTAAAAGGGGTGTGTTGTGATTCATGAATGCAATGGCGGTCTCTGTGGTCTCATACAAATGTGAAGGCCCTGAGGTGTGTGGGGGGGAGAGGAAAAATTAAGGGGGAAAAGCCCACATTTTTTTTAAGGGAGGGGATTTTTTTTTTCTCCAGGAAAAACAGGGGAAAGATTTTCCCTGTTTTTCCCCCAGTTTTCCCCACTGGATTCCATCATGTCAGGTGGGCTGCATATTTGAGAGAAATGTTTCCTTTCCAGCTGGACATTTGTTGTTGTGTGCCTTCAAATTTTTTCTGACTTATGGCGACCCTAAAGCAAACCTTAGATTTGCCACTTTTTATACCTGCAGGGCACTTCCCGTACTTTCAGGAGGTGGATGAGAACCAGTGTGGCCTAGTGTTTGAGTGTTGGACTACCACTCTGGAGACCAGGGTTGGATTCCCAGCTTGGCCATGAAACCTAATGGGTGATCTTGGGAAAGTCTCACTCACTCAGCCTCAGGGGAAGGCCATGGCAAATTTCTTCTGAGCAAAACCTGTCAAGAAAAGCTCATGATAGGGTTGCACAAGTTGGAAATAACCTGAAGGCACACAACAACAAAGGCAAACCCGCCATGGCAAGTTTCTTCAGAGGGGATTTGCCATTGCCATCTTCTGAGGCTGAGACAGTGTGACTGGGCCAAGATCACTTAGTGGGTTTATATGGCCAAGCCAGGATTGCAACCCTGGTCTCCAGCGTCCTAGTCCAACACCCAAATGACCACACCACACTGGCTCTCACACACATTTCCTGAAAATATATCCAGGGTAGGCATGTTAGCTCTACAGCAAAGTACAGTATCATCCAAAATCCACAAGACAGGGATACCTTTATGGGGCCAACCAAAATGCACATGTTTACCCTCTCCTGTATCATTTTTAATCCCTTGGAGCTTGGAGAGCTTGCAACATGTATAAATTGACATTTTGCTGCAACTTGTTTTGCACAGTTAAGGTGCTATAAGATCCGTGTGCCTACTTAGAAAAGTTGCTTTTGGACAACATCCAGAATCCCTCAGCTAGCAAGACCACCTTTTTTCTAAGTTCCAAAAATCCAAGAAGGAATTCTCCCCATAAAAATTTGGTTATTGTTAACTGCCCTTCAGTTGATCTTGACCCATGGCAACCCTGTGGATGAGACATCTCCAAGACTCCCTATCCTCCACTGCTGTGCTTAGTTCCTGCAAACTCAGACCTGTGTCCTCCTGAATAGAGTCCATCCATGTAGCATTTGGTCTTCCTTTTTCTTCTTCCCTCCACCTTTCCTAGCATTATTGTTTTTTCCAATGAGTCCTCCCTTCTCATGATGTGTCCAAAGTATGACAGTCTCAGTTTTGTCATCTTGGCTTCCATAGAGATTTCAGACTTGATCTGCTCTAGGACCCATTTGTTTGTCCACAGGATCCTCAGCACTTTTCTCCAGCACTGCATCTCAAATGAGTTAATTTCCTATCTAATTGTCCAGCTCTCACAAACATACATGGTAAAAGGGAATACAATGGCTTGTACAATTCTAACCTTTGTGTTCAGTTGTGTATCTTTGCATTTTAGGCTCTTTTCTATTCTTTCATAGCCACCCTCCCCATTCTTAATCTTCTTCTGATTTCCTGACTGCAGTCCCCATTTCTATCAATGTTTGATCCCAAGTATGGGAACTCTTTTACTACTTCTGTTTCTTCATTGTCTAGGTTGAATTTACCTAGAATCTCTGTGGTCATTATTTTTGTTGTCTTTATGTTCAACAGTAAGCCCACCTTTGCACTTTCTTCTTTGATCTTCTTTAACAGTTGTAGTTCCTTAGTAGTACAGTGCTCCCTCCACATTCACTGGGGTTAGGGGTGAATGTGGAAAAACCCCAACTAAAAAACACACTATTCTTTTTACCCAAGAGAACACGTCTCTAGGAATCTCCAGGTCCTCTAGTGCAACTCTATGGTCAACATCTGTCAGAAGCTGATTACAGAATGATGCTGGAGGACCTACAAATGCCTAGAGAAGTGTTTGAGATGTGGTGCTGGAGAAGAGGATACCATGGACAAAACTTGTAGGTTCTCCAGGAATGGTCAATTTCTGGCAGAGTTGCACTGAAGGACCTACAGATTCCTAGAGAGAACATAATAATCAAAACTGCAAATAATCAAATCTACAAAAGTCCAATCTGCAAATGTAGAGGGCCAACTGTATTTAGTACAGTGGCCCCTCCACATTCTCTGAGGTTAGGGGTGAAGGACCCCTGTGAATGTGGAAAAACCACAAATTAAAAAACAGCAACACTTCTTTTTACCTGAGTGAACACCTCTCTAGGAATCTCCAGGTCCTCCAGGGCAACTCTGTGGTCAACATCTGCCAGAAGTTGATCATCGAATCATGCTGGAGGACCTACAAATGCCTATAGAAATGTTTTCTCTAAGAACTTGTAGGTTCTCCAGCACAACTGTATGGTCGATGTCCAGCAGAATTACACTGGAGGACTTAGAGATTTCTAGAGAGAGGGCCTTTGCAGACTGCTAGAAATAGTGCACATATAGAGTCCACTATAACTGCCCTGGCTCAGTGCTAGGGAAATCATGGGAATAGTATTTTTTCCTGAGACATTGAGCCTTCTCTATCAGAGAACTCTGGTGCCACAATAAACTACAGTTCCCATGATTCCCTAGCACTGAGTCAGGGCAGATAAAGTGGACTCAATTTGCACTATTTCTGGCAGTCTGCAAAGGCCCAGAATATATTAATCAAAACCTGTACATAATCTCCACATTCTTCCCCCTGCCATCTATCTACTTTTTCATACCATCTTCTACTTTCTTGTCCTTCCTCCTAAAAGTTATCTTCCATACTCCTTCCAAACTCTTCCATTCATTCCTACTTCCTCCTTGACTTCCCTGGATTATTTGATAATATAATTGTCCTCCTTATGTCTTTAATTCACTGAATCTTTCATAAACCAGTTATATAACTGGGTATCACAAAATTTTAACAACCATAGATTGAAGCTTTAGTTACCGTAATTTGTTTATGTGGAAATTTAGAATTTGGAAATTTAGAATGAATGAGGAAGGATACTGAGAAGAGGAAAGAAGGAGAAGGGATGGATAAGAGGAGTGAACGAAGAGAGGGTGGAATATAGAAAGAGGTAGTGGGGGATGAATAGATAGAGATGGGAAAGAAAGAAAGATAAGAGGATGATATAGGAAGATGCAGGAAGTATAACAAATTTGGTAACTAAATAATTATGAAGTATTGCTGCAACTAAGGTGTTTGAGTATGTATACAGCTAGATATTTATGCAAACAGAAGATAAAAATACTGACCAAATCAACTAAGGGCCTTTGCAGACTGCCAGAAATAGTGCAAATTGAGTCCACTTTAAGGGTTTGGGGGGTTGCAGACTGCCAGAAATAGTGTGAATTCAGTCCACTTTTAGGGTTAGGGTTAGAGTTAGGGAACCATGGGAACTGTATTTTATTGTGGCATCAGAGTTGTCTGACAGAGAAGGCTCAATGTCTCAGAAAAATAATAGTTCCCATGATTCCCTAGCACTAACCCTAACCCTAAAAGTGGACTGAATTCACACTATTTCTGACAGTCTGCAACCCCCCTTAGTGTTAGTGTTAGGGAATCATGGGAATTTTTTTTTCCTGAGACATTGAGCCTTCTCTGTCAGAGAGCTCTGGTGCCACAATAAAATACAGTTCCTATGATTCCCTAACCCTAACCCTAAAAGTGGACTCAACTTGCACTATTTCTGGCAGTCTGCAAAGGCCCTAAATGAATGTAACAAAATTAAAAATGCAACATTTGTGTATGAAAATAGTATGTTTTAAATTTTAATAATAAAAGTTATTTTAAAAAAAACAACCCAGTAAATAATCAAAGCTGTAAAAGTCAAAGCCACAAATGTGGAGGGCCAACTGTATTTAGTAGTTCCTTATTAGTACTACTACTACTACTAATAATAATAATAATAAACCAAACATGCCCTTGAGGATTTGCCTAGTCTAGTTCAAGAGAGCCAGAGAAGGAGTACAGACCCCACACAAGAACCTTCCAATTCCCTCAGACACCCCCCCCCAGGTGCAAAATGGTATCTGTCTTGTGGATTATGGATGATACTGTACCTCTCCTGAAATGCATCTGATCTGAGGAAGTAGACTGAAGTCTAGGAAAGCTCATGCTGCCAATTTTATTGCTTTCAGTTTAGGGGGGTTGCAGACTGCCAGAAATAGTGCAAATTGAGTCCACTTTTAGGGTTAGGAGTGCTAGGGAATCATGGGAATTGTTGTTTTTTTCTCTGTCAGAGAGCTCTGGTGCCACAATAAACTACAGTTCCCATGATTCCCTAACCCTAAAAGTGGACTCAATTTGCACTATTTCTGGCAGTCTACAACCCCCCCCCCCAAGGGCCTTTGCAGACTGCCAGAAATAGTGCAAATTGAGTCCACTTTAAATTGAGGCACTGCCCTGGCTCAGTGCTACGGAATCATGGGAATTGTATTTTTTTCTAAGACATTGAGCCTTCTCTGTCAGCTCTGGTGCCACAATAAATTACAGTTCCCATGATTCCCTAGCACTGAGCCAGGGCAGTGCCTCAATTTAATGTGCACTATTTCTGGCAGTCTGCAAAGGCCCTTAAGTCTCAAAGGTGCTCCAAGATCTCTCTACCTACATGCACCTCCTGAAAGTAGGGGAGCCCTGCAGGTAGACAAGGTGGCCATTTAAAGTAGCCACTAGGGGGCTGAGGCGGTTCCCTTGGTGGCCTGGGGGCTAGTGGGCGTTTGGTCGCCTGCAGGGTCATCTGGTGGCCCTTGGCAAGCCCAGCTCCTCGAGGAAGAGGAGTCATGAGGCTGCTGGCTAAGAGAGAGCAGCCACCAGGGCAGCTTACTGAGAGGGAAATGCCTTCCTTGCAGCCCCTTTCACCTTAGCTGGTTGGGAAGGAAAGTGGACCCCATCCCTGTTTCCTCAGGTAAGGGGGGAGAGCAAGGGCTGAGGAGAGGGAAAAGAGGCAAAACCCTGGCCCCCAAATCCAGCCATTCCAATTTTGGGGGGCTATTATTGGGCTTGGGGTGGTCCTGAAGAGATTCTCAGGCTCTTGGGTCGGTTCTGTGCTCCCCCTCTTGTCTCTCATTTGTGGGGTCTCCAAAGCCTCAAGGATATGTTTGGTTCATTATTGTTACTATTGGGTGGGGGAACATTCAAGTTTTGCAGGGAGGGGAATTCCTTTTGGGGCTTTTTTAAAATGAACTTATTAAAAATGGTGCCTGCGCTGGCTCTGAGGGATTCTGGATTTTGTCTAAAAGCTACTTTTCTAAGTAGGCAAAGGGATCTTGTAACACCTTTAAGACTTACTATGTGAAAGAAGTTGTAGCCTAAGCTTTGGTAGGCTTGGTCAGGTCTCCTGCCTCAGCCCTGGAAACCCATTGGCTGACCTTGTGAAAGTCACACTCTCTCAGCTTCAGAGGATGGCAGTGGCAAACCCTCTCTGAAGAAACTTGCCAAGAAAACCTCATGATAGGTTGGCCTTTAGGGTCTCTATAAGTCAGAAATGACTTGGAGGCACGCAACAACACCAATTCTCCTCAGATACATGGAATGAACTGATGGAAATTACTAGTAGATTGAATCTTGGAAGGCTTATGCTACAACTTCTTTTGCACAGTTAGTCTCAAAGGTGCTACAAGATCCCTTTGCATACTGATACTCCAGACAAACATGGCTGTGTCTCTGAATTCTACTTTTCAAAGCTGTACAGTCGACCCACAGATTTTTTATCCACGGATTCAAGCATCCACAGCTTGAAAATATTCAAAAAAAGTATACATTCCAAAGAACAAACCTTGATTTTCCATTTTATATAAGGTTTATAATTTTACTTGCCGTTGTATTTAATGGGACTTGAGCATCCATGGCTTTTGTTTTCCACGGGGGTCCTGGAACCAAACCCCAGTGGATAACAAGGACCCATTATGTAATTTTTCAAAACTCTGCATCGCAACATAATGTGAAACGTTCTCAAGGCTGGTGATGGTGGTGGTTTGTGTGTGATGTGTAGATGTGAGGGATAGATGAACTTGAATAAAACTTTTACTGCTTGGAACAACAACTGAAGCCTTTTTCTGAGATTTTGCCCTTCTTGCTTCTCAACAGGCCACAGAACATACCTTCCGTCTCTTGTTTGACTCAGGATCATCCTAAACTCCTGGAGGAACGGAAAGATGGCTGTTGTAGATATGGCTCAAGTAAGGGATGGTGGGAGAGGTGTGGGAAGTGATGGGATGGAGAAAAAGAGAACAGGTGCAGAGTTTGGAAATGTTTTTGGTTGTTGTTTTTTTGGATGAGAACTCCCAGAATTTGCCTGCTGGCAGGGGGATTCTGGGAGTTGTAGTCCAAAAAGTAACATGTGGAGGATTCTGGGTTGTGCAATAAAAAAGTAACCTTTCTGAACTCTGTTTCAGCTATTAAGAGGCAAACAGAGGGAAAGTTAACCCCTGCTCTCCCTGCTTCGAAGTGCAATGTATGGAGGACTTCTGGAAAAAGTCACGCATTTCCTGATGTGAGAAACTTAATTGTCCAAATAAATGAAAATAGTTTGTCCATCATCTTTGGCCATAAAACAAAATTAGCATTATACAGTGCATTTCAAGTCATTTCTTACATTGTAATGTTTTCAAAGCATCCGTGCACCCTTGACTTGTCCATGGCTGCTTACTGAATTTTTAATTGTATTATTACATTTTAATCCTGTAGCAGGAATCATGTGGCACTTTATATGTTACTGGACTGCATGTCCCAGTGGCCTTTAGTCGACTTAAAGCAGGGGTAGGCAACCTTTCCCCTTTAAGGGCCGAGGGACTTCAGCTCCCAGAATCCCAGGAGCTATTGGCCAACATGGGACTATTGGCCAACATGGCTGAGGCTTCTGGGAGCTGAAGTCTCTCGGCCCTTAAAGGGGAAAGGTTGCCTACCCCTGACTTAAAGCCTAGGGTGGGGAAAGTTGGAGGTTGCAATCCAACAACATCTAGAGCACCCTATGATTCCCAGGCTACTTCCTAAGGAACAATCTTCCTCCCTCCCAGTCATTTTGTTTTCACAACAGACCTGTGAAATAGGGTAAGCAGAGAAAAAGGGTTACCAGCTGTGATCACCCAGTTTAAGCTTTGTGGGCCTGCTATTGTTCTAATTGCCTTACATCGTGTTTGCACTGGCGATTTTTTTATCTCTTGTGCTAAAGGTATATTCATAACATGTATATACTAACAATGGATTCCTGTTTACTTGGGGGTTCCTTATGTATAGGACTTTGCCTGCCCCTCACCCAAATTCATCTGTATGTTTGGCCAGAGAAATACCCTGCAAATGTGTAGATTTCACATTAACAGTCCTTCTCTAGGCTGCTGTGGACCTATATTTCAGGGGCTGCAAATCATCTGGGTAGGCTTTTTCAGATCTCTGGCTAAGCATATTTATGAGGTGGTGTTTGGGGGCCATTGGTCATCATTCTCCTTTTCTTGCATAGAGGCACTGAGAGTGTTTGAATAGCACTTACTGTGTGTTTCATGACCTCAACTGATAGCAAGAACTGCTGCTCCATTTGAACAACATTTTTGTAAATGTCTTTTCCCTTCTCTTGCATCTGTTGTGTTGGCAATTATAAGTTAGTGAAGATGACTGAATAGGGATACATGGACAGTCCAATTACCATTGTTCTCAGATTCATGTAAGACTTCCATTTTTGAACATCAGATCAGGAATGCAGAAAGTGGATAAGAGATTAGCATAGTGAAGTGCATTTATGCCTCATTCATAATATTTGGATGCTTAAATATCAGGTGTACCATAATGGCATCCAAGTGTTTGGGCTTAATTTATTTATTGTATTTTTCTCCTGCCCCTTTTGAAACCAGCCTAGAGTAATAACAACTCACTGGGTGACCCTAGATCAGTCACATACTCTCAGTCTGACCTACCCTATAGGGTTGTTGTGAGGATAAAGCAGGGAAAAAGAGAGTTGTCTAAACACTGCCTTGTGCTTATGGGCTGAAAGGATGTAATAAATGCAACAAATGAAATAATACGTGGTTGTTCCCCCTTTTGGAGTCATATTGTAGCAATTAGTCTCATGCACCACACTGACCTAGGGCTGCTCTCTGGACTAGCTAGAGAACTTATTCCACTGTTTCCACTGTCTTCATTATCTGATTGCTGATTAAGCCATAACCTAGGCAATTCTTTCTCTTGTGTCTTACAGTGTTTTCACCTGGCATGATGACAAGTCATGGAAGAGCCCTGGTGGCACAGTGGTTAAATGCCTGTACTGCAGCCACTCACTCATAAACCACAAGGTTGCAAGTTCAGTACTAGCCAGGGCTCAGGCTAGACTCAGTCCTGCATCCTTCCGAGGTCCCTAAAATGAGTACCCAACTGTTGGGGGGCAATGAGCTTACAGTTGTAAACCGCTTAGACATCTCATAGCACGATATGAAGCGGTATATAAATGAAGCTGCTTTAAGTCAAACAAAGTTCTTGTATGTGCCCAACTCTTCATTTTTATCAATAGTTCAACTATGACTTTAAGAACCATTCTAGAGAATGTAAGAGTTTGGTCATACAAGAGTTTATAAAACCAAGTTTTCTGGGGCAGAACAGTGGTCAACTAGAACGATGTAGCGATGGATCTGTGGGTGATTGCAGTAGATTAGTCAGGGATTTCTCAGATTTCCAGCTAGCAGAGGTGAGAATCATGCAGTACACCAGGTATCATCAGGCTGTATTTCTTAACATTTCCCACAGTTGCTGGTTTTGGCTTCTGGGACTTGCAGTTGGACAACATCTGGAAGGTTACTTCATTGCCACCTCTAAATTATAGCAACAACAGACTGGCCCTTCCCTCACCCCGTATTATACTATTGAAATGAAGAACACCTGATGAATTAATAGAAGTGTATTTTTGTTTTATGAAAAGACTGTGACCTTTATTTAATTTTGGCAGTCAAAACATAAGCTTTAATCAATGCTACATGTATGGATGGTCATCTGTTGGAGGGAAGTGCTTTTTTTTATTGTTATTCCTACATGGCAGGGGTTGGACTTGATGGCCCTTGAGGTCTCTTCCAATTCTGTGATTCTATGATTCTATGACTCTTGTGGAGCTCAAGTTGAAGATGCTAGCCACAGATGCTGGCGAAACGTCAGAAAGAAACTCTTCTAGAACATGGCCACACAGGCCGAAAACCCACAAAAACTATGGATGCCGGCCATGAAAGCCTACGACTTCACAAAACAAAAAGAGGAAGTAGATCCTACAGGGCTCAGTTTTGTTAAGAGTTTAGAAAAGTTACTTTGGGGGACTACACCTCCCAGAATCTCCAGCCAGTATGGCTCATGTTGGCTGAAGGATTCTGTGTTGTATATTTAAAAGTAACTTTTCTATCCTCTTATTTTTGCCCACCCTTTGCAAAGAATTTCCATCTTAATAGCTCTAACAGCAGTTCAGTCTAAAGCAATTAGCATGAATATAAATGTAAATGACGAGAAGTTTTATCTGATGGATTCTGAAGATCAAATATCAGTTGATGTTTAATAGTTAAAAGGCTCTAATCAGGCGATTATCTCTTCCCTTTCCTGTTAACTGGCAACCTAGAAATGGCCTTGTAGATTGCATGTTGTTACACAATTTATTAACCAACCCCCCCCCCCCAATATTTCAAGGGAAAGGAGAACAAAGCCAAACAGAAAAAAATACTTGAGAAAAGCAAGCACATTTGAATTATTCCTTCTCTCTTTATTATATGCATGTATGCACACACAGCCCACACAGAATAAAGGAGAAGGTTAAGAGGTGCTATGATAGCCATGTTTAAATATTGGAAAGGATGTCATGTGGAAGAAGGAGAGAGCTTATTTTCTACTGCTGCAGAGACTAGGACACAGCAGTGAATTCAAACTGTGGGACAAGAGCTTCCATCTAAACTTCTTTGTAAACACCAAGTTCTTCCTGACAGTAAGAGCTATTAAACATGGAATACACTGCTTCAGAGTATAGTGAAGTCTCCTTCTTTGGAGGTTTTTAAACAAAGGTTGGATGGTCATCTGTCAGGAGTGCTTTGATTGTGTGTTCCTGCATGGTAGAGGGTTGGAATAGATGGCCCTTGGGGTCTCTTCTATGTAGGAAGAGTTGAAACTATTATTTACATATTAAGCATGTTAACACTTATGCAAAGTACTTTGAAGCCACCTTGAAATTAAGCATAAAAGTTGTATATAAATATTCTTATATCCATTTTAATATTGTTGTTGAAGCAGTTTCTGACTTATGGCAACCCTAAGGTGAACCTATCACAGGGGTTTCTTAGTAAAATTTGTTCAGAGGAGTTTGCCTTTGCATTCCTCTGTGTCTATAAGTGTGACTTGCCCAAGGTCACTCGGTTGATTTTCATGGCTAAGAGGTGATTCGAACCCTGGTCATAGTCCAGTGCTCAAACCACTGTACCATGCTGTCTGTCTTCTATTTTAATATGCAGTCTTAAGCAATAAGTCATAGCTACTCCTGTTTTATAGATTTAAGTTTATGCATAAGTCTAATGTCAGATGCTAAATCCAGTTGCAGCCCTCCTGAATCAACTGAGACTTGATTAATCATGTAAGTTCTATTGATTCAGAAGGTCTGATTTTGTGGGACTTGCAGTTGCATTTTGACCTTAATGTCCTATGGAAGGCATTCAGAGACAATCACCCTAAAGGCACCAGATCCTTTCTGATCTTGGAAGCTAATCAAGGTCAACCCTGGCTAGTACTTGGGACATGAGACCATCAATGATTACCAGGTGCTGTAGGCTATATTACAGAGGAAGGAACTGGCAAAACCACCTCTGAGTATTCCTTGTCTGAGGCCTCATTCCCACTAAGTTTTAAACCAGTTTGCAAACCGTTTTGAAGTTGTTTAAATGACCCTGGTTTGCACTTGAACTGAATTGCTGAAGCGGTTTGGAGAGGGGGGCCATGTGCTAGGCCCATTTAATGTGTGTCTTTTTCGATAAATTGATTCTTTGTAAATGTGAACCAGATGCGGATCGATTTAAATTTGCCCTTCAGCCAGCAGAAGCCAGTCCATTTTGAATAGATTCATCCATCAATGTGAACCACAAGTGGGTTATTTTACAGCAAGAAAATGTGATTGGGGCAAATGTAGTGTGAACCACGCTGTCCATTGATTCAGATCACAAACCGATTCATTTGTAATGGGAATCAGGTCTAAGAAAACCCTGTCAAATTCACAGGGTCATCATAAGTTAACAGGTGACTTGAAGACCACACACACACCCTCTGCTAGTTGGTCTGCACAACTTTTGAGCAGGTAATAATTAAATCTCAGCATTGAGAGACTGAAGGTGTGAACCACTTTAGATGCTATTATGCAACAATTAGTGTTCAGCAATTAAAAGCACAGAGCCTCTGTCTGTAAAGAAAGGAGGATACCCTCAAGGGTATTTGCATTACCTGGGCAATTTCCTGTTGAAATATTTGCTTTTAGCACCAAGGTATATTGCCATAGCTGTTGCTACTGAAAACATTCCCCCCACTTACAGTATTTAAATTAAAACTTTGTAGATCTGTATTAATATAAGACCACATTTGGGCTCTTCAGCCTACACAACATAATGACTAGTTTATCTGAAGAAAGGAGAAAACCTTTTTAAGCATGGTTACTCACCAAGTCTCACTTAAGTTCAGAGTGTGGCCTAGTTTGTAAGAGTCATAGACTTGAATCCTTTGTGACATATTGGTGCTTCTCCATTTTTTTGTCTATAATTTAATAAAGTATACCTATAAAAATGATTCATGCTCTGTTATAATAGTGAACACTTAATTTTATAAGTTACTGCTAAATATTGAACTGATGACTACTTTGACTTTATGTGTTGCAAACCAAAAAGGCAGATAATTGTGTACACACTTAGTCCGTGTTACTGATTTTTTACATTACTAAATTGGTGAGCCCCACCTCTGCTATTAAGATGTGTATATGTGAGCAGCAAACTTGCATTTATTATATGTCTTGAACACTGCGTAAATACTTCACATACAGTAGCTTCTGAAATTTTACTATTTGGAATATTTATGATCTCTTTACAACAAACCTGACATGTTTACTCAGATATAAAATCCATTCTGTTTAATGGAACCTAATTCTAGATAAGTGTATTTGGCCTCAAGGATTTTGCATAAGAAAAATTATGACTATAAAGTGGATAGTCAAAACTATGTATTAGGTAATAAGAAAAATAAAATAATAGTTGGCAGCAGTCAAAAAGACTAGAAGCATATTTGGATTTCCAGTTCAAAGTAACAGCAATATTGAATAAAGCTTAGAATCTGAGTTGTTTTTTGGGATACAGTATAACTCTCTGCATCATCAGCTAGCATAGTCAGGGTCTCAGGAATTGTAATCCAAAAAGTTTCCCCCAAAAAAACTCTGTACTGAATTCTTAGGGGGGTTGCAGACTGCCAGAAATAGTGCAAATTGAGTCCACTTTTAGGGTTAGGGTTAGGGAATCATGGGAACTCATACTATGTCACTGCTATTGAGAGGAAAGAAAATGTCGAACACAAAGAGTGATCAGGACAAAAGGAGAGGGGATGCAACTTAATTACTAAAAGAAAAATGCAGGAATGTCCATAGTTGGCATGAAACAACAAAATCCAAAATCTATATTGGTGATACCTTTATAAGACTAACTAGAGAGTGCAAAAACACATGCTAACTTTAGAAGCTCACTGGCTTCTTCATCAAGCAAAGATGATTTAAAAGATCATGCAGGGGCAGCAAAAATAACACTGTAGAAGTCACTGAAGCTTCCAGATCTGCTTTGTGGCTTTGGCTGTTGCAATGAAAGTGTTTTTATTCAGGCAGAAAGCTGAAGTTACCAGCTAGATTAGTTACTAGTGTCTCTAATGCCAATTTAAAGTCATAAAGATTAGTTACTAGTATCTCTAATGCCAATTCAAAGTCTACTAGGATGGTACTAGAGGTTGACTCTCCCTTATCTGGAATTCCAAGATCCACAGTTGTTCACATGGATGGCTGAGATAGTTACACTTTTGCTTTCTTATCATTCAGTGTACACAAACATGTACATTGTTTCATGCTCAAAATTATTTAAAATGTTTGTATAAAATTACCTTCAGGCTATGTATATAAAATATATACAAAACATAAACAAATTTAATGTTTAGACTTGGGTCTCATCTCCATTTCATTATGTATATGCAAATCTGAAAAACTCCAAAATCCAAAACACTTTTGGCCCCAAGCATTTTGGATAAGGGAGACTCAACCTGTAGTAGTTGTGTTCTGTCAAGTGAACTTTGACTCATGGCAACCCTATGAATCCCAGGTCATCAACTGCCTTGTTCAGGTCTTGGAAACTCAGAACTGTAGCTTCCTTGATTGAATCAATCCACCTGTAATTTGGTCTTCTCTTTTCCTACGGCCTTCCACTTCACCAAGCATTATTGCCTCTTCCAGTAAGTCACATCATCACATGATATGTCTGAATTACAACAGTATCAGCCTGTAGAGAGTAGATTTCAGTCTACTTCCTCGGTCTGTAGAACTCTTCTCCAGCATCACATTTAAAATTACTTTATTTTTCCCCTGTAAGTTTTCTTTCTTCACTGGCCAGCTTTCACCACCATACATAGAAATTGGAAATATTTGGATGATTCTGACTTTGTTATTATAATGATACATTTTGATACTTGAGGATCTTATAAAGTTCCTTCATGGCTGCCTTTCTAAGTCTGAATCCATTTTGGTTTTTGGTTGCGCACTAAGCAAAGCTACAATATTTTTTTTTAATGTTTCAGTGTCTTTGCTACCCACTTTGAAGTTATGTAAATTCTCTCTGGTCATTATTTTTTGTCTTCTTAATGTCAGCTGTAACTCTGCTTTTGCACTTTCTTCCTCAACTTTCATTAGTACCTGTGGTTGTTCCAAGTCTTTGATATCTAAATGTAGAAATATATTATGAGTGCTGCATATATGCTATCCTTGAAAAATGTTGCTTTCTACTGCTATCTATTTCAAAAGATGATAACAGGGGAAAAATATCAATGCCACTGGAGTGTGACATTTCAAAGCCACTGGTGTTTCAAAGACATTATTTTTTGGCTTCTACGGTTGCCCTTCCATTTATGTGGGGGATCCATACCAGACACCCCCCCTGCAAAAATAGAAAACTGCAAATATTCAAGCACCATATGCTTGAATGGGAGCATGACCCCATTTTATCCCCCTCCATTTGCTGCCCATGGACAGGCGAGGGACATGGACTTGAAGTCCAGGAAAACAGAGAGACAACTGTATATGTTTGTTGTTGTATTCCTTCAGGTTTCCAACTTATGGCGATCTTAAGGTGACTATCGGGGGTTTTCTTGGCAAGATTTGTTTAGAGTGGGTTTGTCTTTACCTTCCTTTGAGGCTGAGAGGGTGTGACTTGCCCATGGTCACCCAATGTGTTTCCATGGCTGAACAAGGATTTGACCCCTTGTCTCCAGAGTCATTCTCCGTCATTCATATGTATGGACCATGCTGGCTTTTCTCTATATGTGGTGGAATCAAATTATGATCCCATCTTCAAATCTAAATATTGGAAAGGCTAATGAGAGCTGACTTTCTCTTTCAGTGATATTTACCAAGCCATAACACTTGGGCTTCACCAAAATATTTTTGTTTTGGAAGGATTTCAGATGGTGGGGAAGGAGTTCTCTGCTTTCTCATTATGTCAAATCTCTTACTTTTCTGTGCCTTCACTTTTTATTTTGGGAGCAGATAATATGAGGTTTGTTTTTGAAGCCCTTGGTTTGTATTGTATGTGCAGTTTATTTCTGTATGCCACTTTCACAGATTTTTCAACAAAAAAGTAGGCTATACATTTTTAGAATTAATTATGGTGGTCTTTAATTCTTGGTAAATATGAGATTGATATTTTGGAAACTGAAAGCCAGATAACTAGTAAGCAGAGCAAGCAAATAAATGCAAAGATTCAATACTTAACATCGTATTCTCCCATCCTGCCAAGAAAACACAGAAACAAGATTGCCTTGAGGAAAACCTGGGACTCAAAAAATGTAGTATACATTAAGAACAAAGTGAAGACCAAATAAAAATACATGCTCATTTCCTTCTATTAAGTCATTTGATATGTTATAATGAAGATGTATTTTTTTAAAAATAAAATAAAATACAGTATAAAAAGATTTATAATAACAAAATGAAATCTCAGTTGTACTCCAAGGAGTATGCACAATTCTTCTTCAGCCTTTCTGTCCTCCCAGAAACTCTTGTCAGGTGGGTTAGGTAGGAAGAAAAGAGGGGCCCAAGGCTTCCCAGTGAGCTTTACAGATGACTGACAATTAGTCCAACACTTTACACTATGTTGCCTCTTACCAGCTATTTAATGGCTAGCTATGCAGATTACAAATAATGGAACTTCTTCTATTTTTGTTGCTCTTCTAGGTTCCAGAAGCCTTTGTGGAGGTGACAGTATGCTCAAATGAGGTGCAATATTCAATGGTCGGCCGTAATCAGAGGATATTATACAAGAATGCCATGCAAGAGAAATACAGGGCCACGGCTTTGTTTGGTAAAGGCTTCTTAATAAAATGTGCTGTTCCTCCTCCCAAGCTGTGGAACTCCCTTCTGAGAGAGATTTAGGCTAGCCTCTCCAACCTTTTGTCTTTTCATCAGTTGGCAAAGACCATTGTATACAGAGGGCCACTGTGGGTTGGGCAGGTGATACTTCTTTAAAAATTATCTGCTTTTAAAAATGGCTTTTAATTCTGTTGTGTTTAATATTATAATTTATTTAATTGCATTTTCAGATTATTAAAACATTGTGTTTTTATTTGTATCTTTTAAAAAAAGCTTATTGTGGTCTGACACTTAGTCCAGTTTTGAGAGAATGTTGGAATACTAAAAAAGAAAGAAAAAGATTAATTTAATTCACTTTTATTCAATACATTTATTCAGTTGTCCCATCCCCCTCCCCGGCTTTGTATTTATCAAAGAGTGGTAACCATTGGATTTTCTTTCCCCTCCACTCCCTCAATATCAGGAAATCTGATGAGACTATCAGACCTTATTGTCCACATCCTAAGAAAGGAAGGTCTTAGCTAAGTGGTAGAGAATATGATTTGCACATTGAGGGTGCCAGGTTCAATCCCTGGTATCTCCAGATAGGCCTGGGTAATTCTCCTACCTCACATACAAAAGCAATGCTGCCACTTCTATAGTAAGCCACTAAGCTAGATGGACTATAGGTCTGACTATAGGTCTAATAATGTAGCCTCCTGTGTTTATTCCTAAATGCATAGTGATGCAAAGGAAGATAAGCACACAGAGATACAGAAGTGTATTGTATAAACACTGTCATGTTACATTGTGAGACAGAGGTTTGCCTAAGAAGTTAGCTAAGTCAATTCATGGCAGAGACAATATTCAAAACAGGTATTTTCTGATTCATAGCTCAGACTCTGATTCCTATGCCAAACCAACCTTCTCTAATATCTGCTCAGTAACTTTCTCTTCCTCTCCACTTCAGGAGGGTTCCCCATTCATACCTCTGACTTACTAACCCGTCTAGATCGAGGGGAAGAAGCCTGGGTCCCTGATCTCCAGAGCTCTGATGAGAGTGAAGATGAAGGACCAGTTAAGCCAACACTAAAACGGTGGCCCAAGGCAGGAATGTGGTGGGATAGGTATAGAAGTCCTGCAGTGTACCCAAGTTCAGACTCTACAAATTCAGGTTAGAATTGTCCTTAAAAAGGCTTGCATTAAGGCAGTGTTGAGTGGGTGACTTGTAGGATGCACTGTCCCAAATACACCGGGGATAGGGCTTCACCATGCTACTACACCACTGAATTTTGGTGGTGGTGTAGAAACAGCTTTTCCATTCCAATTTCTTTAAAAGCAGTTTGTGCACAGAGTACACACCTTGTTTTTCAGCTGTCTTGCACTTCTGGGAAGCTCCCATAAATGCAATTTGGTTTGAAAACAAGCTGCTTACTCTCCTTCCACTTTGTTTTAATTGGAAATTACTGAGGGAGTTGGATTCCATAGAATGCTCCCAAATGGACTCTAGTAGGTGTGAAGAGCCTTTTTACCATGTTTTGAACCCCCTGACCCCAAGAGGGGTCAAAAATAATTTTTGCAAAAGTTTTCCAAATCATCATCATCATCATCATCATCATCATCATCATCATCATCATCCTTGCTCCACAATGTCCGTGGGGCATGAGGTAAATTTCCACCACATTTTGTGAACCAAAAGCTATGATGTGATTTGTTGAAATCTGTCATATAATGATGATTATATTATTATTATTACGGTAGTACTACTGTATATGCTTAACTGTAAGTTGACCTCACATATAAGTCAAGGGCAGGTTTTGATGGATTTTGATGAAATGGTGGATTTTGATATGACCAATGGATAAGTTGAGAGTAAAACTTAGAGGCATGTAAATGAGGGGTGAAACAGACTGCCCCAAAGGGGTGGCATCACACTGCCCCTGGGAAAGCTGGGTAGCACTGCGGCAACCACATGCTGCACCCCCACTCCAGCATTTTTCCGGTGCAAAAAGAAGCGGCAAAATGCCACTCCTTTTCGTGCTGGAAAAATGCTGCCTTTTCCGCCACCACAGCTTTTCAGCGTGCATGCGGTGACTAAACGCTGTGACACCAGAGCGCTGAAAAGCTGCCACCATATGGATAGTTTCTTATTTGTGCCATACTCATATCATTTGGATTTCCTTTCTTCATCTTCCCTCATAAAAAAATCCACTCTTTAAATATTCTTTTTTCCTTAACTCCTTATCCCTACCTCTATTAAGTATTTTATTCTTCTTCACTCTTCTATTTACTTACTAATACAATTCTCTTTCCAATATGTTGTCACTGAATCCCAATCATCTTCTCTACCTTTATGTTTTTCTCCCCTTTCGTCATTCTTGGGAGCCTATCCATGTCTCGCTAATCTAACACTTTCTCTAACCATTCTTTCATTATTGGTATTTGGTTAGCTTTCCAATTTTGAGCATACAGTAACCTCACTGCTGTCACCATGTATAATATCAATTTGGAATATTTTCTTTCTACTTCTTTTTCTAATCCATGTGTCATGTTTAACAAATAGAGCTCTGGTTTCATATGAAAGATTTTCCCCAAAATTTTTACAATAGTCATATGTATGTTATTCCAGTATTTTTTCACCATCTTTCAATTCCACCACTTATGGAAATATGAACCATCCCTTTCCTTACATTTGTAACATTTGGTGTTTATATCTTTATACATTTTAGCCAGTTTCACTGGTGTTAGATGCCACATGTATAACATTTTATAGTAATTTTCTTTAAGATTCTGAGCCAATGTAAATTTATTTGTTCTTTCCCATGATCTTTCCCAGTTTTTTATCTCTATATTATATTGAAATAGTTGACTCCATTTAATCATAGATTCCTTAACTGTCTCTTGCTCTAGCTCTGTCTGTAGTAAAACCTTATAGAATTTAGATATCTTCTTTTTTCCCCTTCTTCAAAGAATATTGTATCCAATTCGTTTTTATTTTCTTCTATTCCTTCTAGCTTTAAATCCATCTTTAACCTCTCTGTTAATTGTCTGTGTAAAAACCATTGCAGTATTACACCTTGTACTTCCAGCTCCTCTCTAGATTTTATTCTATAACTCTCTGATCCTTCTTTCTTCATTAGTCCCTCATATGTTAGCCAGAATTCATCTTTACCTTTATGCCTACCAAATAACGCTTCATGCGGAGATGTCCATTGTGGCAATTTGCTGTAATACTTACTCTTAATATAATGCCATATTTTTAATAATCCCCTCCTAACATAATGGTTATTAAAGTCTTTGTTCTGTTTCAGTTTACCATACCACATGAAGCCATAATCCAAATCTTACATTATGGCCTTCTAATCTTAATACTCTCTCATCTTGTACCTTAACCCATTATATTAACCAAGTTATTCCACATGCAATATAATACAATCTTAAGTCCAGTAACCCGAAACCTCCTCTTTCCTTACTGTCTGCGAGTATCTTCCATTTTATTCTGGGTTTCCTGCCTGCTTTAGAGAGTTCTTTCTTCCATTCCCCCAAACATTTCTTGTTTATCATAATTGGCAGGCTTTGAAATGAAAATATACATCTTGACAATATACTCTGTTTAAAAGCCACAATTCTTCCTAACAAAGACAATTTCAGCCAAGTCCACCTCTCTAGCTTTTTTCCACCTCTTTCCATGTATGCTTATAATTATTCCTAAATAGGTCTCCATTTCTTTTTGTTATCCATATACCAAGATATTTAACCTTATTTTTGATCTTACATGCTGAAGTTTTCTCTCTAACTCTTGTTCTTCCATTGTTGTTATATTTTTTTACAATCATTGATGTCTTCTCAATATTGATCTTCCCCAAATTCCTGTATAGTTTTGCTTAATTCCATAATGCAATTTAATGGATCTTCTAGAAAAATTACTAAACTTAACCTCCGATATCTTTGAATTTTTTCTTACACCATTATTTAAGACTTCCAGTAACAATATAAACAATTGGGGGGGGGCAGTGGACACCCTTGCCTTGTGCCCTTTCCCCCCCAAAATCCCTTTGTCTTTTCTCCATTTATGATTACTTGCACTAATTGATCTCTATATATCTGCTCTATCCAGTTCACAAAGTTCACTCCCAGTTTTATCTCTTTCAACAGTTCTATCATAAACAACCAATTCACACTGTCAAAAGCTTTTTCAGCGTCAGTGAATAATATTCAACTTTCTTTTCATTATGCTTATAATATTCAGTGACATCTAATACAGCACTATGGTTGTCTTTCATTTGCCTATTGCAGAAATCCATTCTGATCTCTATGAATCAACTCTTTCAATAATTTTTAAACCTTTCTGCCAGAATTGAGGCCAAGAGCTTATCATCATTATTCAGTAATGCAATCACCCTATAATTTTTGGAGTCACTGGTCTCCTTCCCCTTTTTCGGAATCAATGAGATGTTAGCACAGTTCCATGAATTTGTTTTTTTCTCTTTTAAAATGTTATTACATATTTTCTTAAGTGGATGCATTAATTCATTTTCTAATTCTTTGTAGTAGTTTGCTGACAGACCATCTGGGCTTGGTGTTTTTCCTTGCTTTGCTCTTTTTATACTTTCCACTATCTCTGTAATCATTATCAGTGCATTTAAATATTCCTGATCTTTCATTAACCTTGTCCAGTTTTTGTCTCCTTACCACCTTCTTTCTATGTTTTTTGCCTGTTTCTCTTCCTTCTTTAACTTTCTGTAATATTCATAAAACACATTCTTTATTGAGTCTTGATCCTTATATGTTTTCCTTTATCATGAATTTTCATTATCAGTCTTTTTCCTTTTTCTTTCCTTAGCTTTTGTGCCAGCCATCTCCCAGTCTTATTAGCTTCTTCAAAATACCTTTGCCTACAGATTTTTAATTTTATCTCTACCTCTCTAGTTATTTCTGAATTAAGTTCTTTTTGCAATAACCCAATTTATTTCCTAAGTCTTTCGTTTGTTGGTTTCTCTCTTCGTTCTACCTCTTTCTGCTGGATCTTTTTTGTGTTTTTCCTTCCTTTTCTTTTTTCCTTTCTGCCCCAAGCTTTATCAGACATATACTCCTGTTTTGCTAGTATCCCACAGTAAACCTGCTGAAATTTCCTTCTTTTCTTACTTTTCCTCCTTTTCTTGCTTACCTGGCAGGGGAGATACCATGGTCATGAGGGAACTACAGATTTTAATGCAGAAGTGGGCAACTGTAACCCTCCAAATGCCAATAACTCGCATCGCCTTTAGCCAATATAACCAATAGGGAGGGTTTATCTGAGTGTCATACAGAAATAGCTCCCACACAATAGTCCACATGCCAATAACTTCCCATTTAGATTACTGTAATATATTTTGTTAAACTGGTCTGTGGCCATAATAAATTATTGAATTGAATTGAGCAGGCTTTGTGTGGGGCTGCCCTTGAAGATATCTTAGAAGCTAAAGCTAGTACAAAATGCAGCAGTGAAATTGATGGCCAGAGTGCCATATAAACAAGAGGTAATACTGGTCTTAAAAGGGGTGCACTGGCTAGCAATTCACTTCTGGTCTGTTCAGTGTTCTAGTCTTGACATTCAAAGCTGTAAATTCCTTGGGACTGTTTGGGATACTTGTAGGTGCCCCTCTCCTTATAGATGCCAACCCAGGGACTGAAATCTGTTGCAAGAGCCTTCCTCTGTGTCCCATTAGCAGTCTTTTGTGGGAGGAGATGGGAGAGGGCCTACTCTGCTGTGGCACCACATTTCAAAAAGGCAATTCAAGCCCCAATTGTACTGACACTGGGTTCTTTCTAGCATCAAGCCAAAATTATTAGAGCATTTGGGGCCTAATTTACTTTTCAGATCAAGGGAGGTAATAGTCCCACTTTATTTTGCTTTAGTCGGGCCTCACTTGGATTACTGTGTCCAGTTCTGGGCACCACAGTTCAAAAAGGATGTTGAGAAACGAGTGTGTCCAGAGGAGAGCAACCAAAATGTTGAAGAGTCTGGAAACCATGCTGTATGAGGAGAGACCTAGGGAGTTGGGTATGTTTAGCCTGGAAAAGAGATGGCTACGAGATGATATGATTGTTGTTGTTGTTAACTGCCCTTGAGTCGATCTCGACCCATGGTGACCCTGTCGATGAGAAATCTCCAAGAACCTCGTCCTCCACTGCTCTGCTTAAATCCTGCAATCCCTTAATATCCATGACCTCCTTAATAGAGTCCATCCATCTAGCATGTGGCCTTCCTCTCTTCTTACTTCCCTCCACCTGTTCCAGCATTATTGTTTTTTCCAAAGAGTCCTCCCTTCTCATGATGTGTCCAAAGTACGACAGCCTCAGTTTGGTCATCTTGGCTTCCAGGGAGGTTTCTGCCTTGATCTGCTCTAGGATCTGTTTGTTTGTTCTTTTGGCTGTCCATGGGATCCTCAGCACTCTTCTCCAGAACCACATTATCTCAAATGCATTGATTTTGTTCCATAATCTTTCTTAACTGTCCAGCTCTCACATCCATACTTGGTAATAGGGAATACAAGGGCTTGTATGATTCTGACTTTTGTGCAGAGTTGTATATTCTTGCATTTTAGAACCTTTTCTACTTCTTTCATAGCCACCCTCCCCATTCTTTGTCTTCTTCTGATTTCCTGACTGCAGTCCCCATTTCTATCAATGTTTGATCCCAGGTATGAGAATTCTTTTATTATTTCTATTTCTTCACTGTCTAGGTTGAACTTGTGAAGGTCCTTGGTGGTCATTATTTTTGTTTTCTTTATGGTCAACATGAAGTCTGCCTTTGCACTTTCTTCTTTGATCTTCCTTAGTAGGTGTTCCAGATCTGTGAGGTTTTCTGCTAGTACTATGGTGTCATCTGCATATCTTAGATTGTTGATATTCCTTCCTCCTATTTTCACTCCTCCTTCTTCTGTGTCCAAGCCTGCTTTTCTTATAATATGTTTTGCATACAAGTTGAACAGATAGGGTGAAAGGATGCAGCTTTGTCTGACTCCTTTGCCAATTAAGAACCATTTGGTTTCTCCATGTTCTGTTCTGACAGGAGCCTCTTGTCTTGAGTACAGATTCCTCATCAGGACTATCAGATATCAGATCTGTTGGCACTCCCATGTCTTTAAGGTCATTCCATAGCCTTTCAGGATCTATGCAGTCAAAGGCTTTGCTATTAGCCATCTTTGTTTGCAGTGTAATCCCTTGTGTCTCTTCCTTTCTTGAACCCCGCTTGGACCTCTGGGATTTCTCTCTCCATGTATGGTTGGAGTCTGTGTTGCAGAATTTTGCACATGATTTTGGTTGCATGAGAGATCAGTGCTATGGTCTTATAGTTGCTGCAGTCTCTTGTGTCTCCCTTTTTGTGAATGGGGATGTATATTGATCGCTTCCAATCTGTTGGCCATTGTTTTGTTTTCCATATCTGTTGACATATGTTGGTTAGCACTAGAGTTGACTCTGTCAGTGTGGATTGCAGCAGTTCAATTGGAATATCATCTGTTCCTGGTGATTTGTTTTTCGCTATTTCTCTTATTGCAGTTTCCACCTCACTTTTTAGAATTTGGGGTTCATCTTCATATGGCTCTTCATTCCATGTGTCCTTCATTTTGTCATCTCCTTTAATATGATAGCCCTGTTTAAGTATTTGAAAGGGTGTCATATTGAGAATGGAGCAAGCTTGTTTTATGCTGCTCCAGAGAATAGGACCCAGAGCAATGGATTCAAATTACAGCAAAAGAGATTCCCTGTCAACATTAGGAAGAACTTCCTGACTGTAAGAGCTGTTTGATAGTGGAACACATTCCATTGGAGTGAGGTGGAATCTCCTCCTTTGGGGTTTTTTTAAACAGAGGCTGGGATGGCCATCTGTCAGGGGTGCTTTGACTGTATTCCTGCATGGAAGGAGGTTGGACTCTAAGTTCTAACTCTATGATTATAAAAGTACATTGCTGTAATTGTTTTTAAGCTGATTTAATGTACCGTATTTTTCCTGTTTGAATTATTTTTATTGTTTTAAGTCTGGATTTGTTTTTACTGTCTTATTTGTATACAGCCCTAAAATCTGTATACAAATGAGTGGATTGTGATAAATATTTTATGAAATAAATAAATACAGGTACTTGGAGGATAGGAATGAGCTTTGGCCTAGCAAAATTGTACTGATTTGCCCAAAGGTTGCTTGTGAGGAGAGTCTTGTTGGGTTTGATACCTAACAAGTGCAGTCCAAAATACAGTGCAGAAATAATCCAGTTTGAGACCAATTTAACTGCCCTTGCTCAGTAGTAGAGAAACCTGGGAGCTGTGGTTTATTGTGGCACCAGAACTCTCTGACAGAGAAGGCTAAATGTCTCACAAAATACAGTTCTCAGGATTCCTAGCACTGAGCCAGGGCAGTTAAAACAGTCTCAAACTGGATTATTTCTACAGTGTGTTTTGGACTAATCTCTTTCAGTAAGAAATGAGAGCTCACTCCAGAGGCCTTGGTTGTGTTTATAAGCTGAGGTTTGAAATGAGGAAAATTTCCCCCCATATTTTATCACCATTTTGATACCTTTACATAAATGCTGTAGATAAATTGTTTTTGACGTGTACCAAATTAAATCCTTACACTCAGTCTGACAGAAGATTTATATGCTTGCCTATAGTTTCACACTGTGGAACTGGAAAATATAAAGAACTAAGAACATTCCAAATAATCTCTCTATGGGAGTACCCTCTCTATGGGTAAAAGCTAATGTGTTTAAGGTAGCATATTCCTGGGAATCAATCTCATTGATTTCAGTACAGACATCTATACAGTTTCCTTATAAATGGCAAGGCATATAGAAGTATATAGGGGAAAATATGATACAGAGGAAGAGAACAGAGAGAGAATTTTCTCCCTTCCTCCTGTTATTAGGACTTGAGACCATCATGAGAAACTACCAACATGGTCAGGATAGATGAAAGGAAACACCATTTCACAGAAATGTAATAAATGTATGGACTTTTCTCTCACAACATGTGACAGAAAGCCACAAGCCTTTAAAATATGATAATTCAGGAAAGAATTATGGAAAAAGAAATAAATGAATAATAAATTTATATCCCATCTTTGCTCCAGTAAGCTCAAAACAGTATACATTACTCTTATTCCTCCTTATTTTATCCTCAAAACAACCCTAAGGTCAGTTAAAATGAGAGTTCATGCAATGAGTTTCATGACTGAGTCAGGACTTCAACTCAGATCTCCTACTCATGTACTCTTACTACACCATAATGGTTCTCATAAACTAATAGTGACATACAATACAATAATATTATATGTTGCAATAGTACTGTTAGACTTATACTAAAGGATCGTACTGTGATAATTTAATTTTCCCCCTGTAACTCTTATTTCCAATTTAATATGTTTAAGAAATATTTTATGCTTTTCCCCCTTTGTATGTATACACCTATCCAGTAATGATGACAGGCAGTGGGAGAATCCCACTGTTGTCTCTGAAGAGCTATCAGAGATAACACAGGATGTGTCCTTCCCTTACCTTCATTTGCTACAGGTTGAGTCTCCCTTATCCAGAAATCCAAAATACTCCAAAATCCTAAATTGTCCACATGGGTGGCTAAGATAGTGATACCTGTTTTTTCCTATGGTTCAGTGTATACAAACCTTGTTTTCTGCACAAAATTATTTTAAAATATTATGTATAAAATTACCTGCAGGCTATGTTTATAAGGTGTATATAAAACATAAATGAATTTCATGTTTAGACTTGGGTCTCGTCTCCAAGATATCTCGTTATGTATATGTAAATATTCAGAAATCTGAAGAAGAAAAATCTAACATCCAAAATATTTCTGGCCCTAAGCATTTTGGATAAGGGAAATTCAAACTCTACTCTGATTTATGGCTGCCTTTGATTACTTCCCTCCCTTCTCTATCATGTAGGTGATGATCAGGAGAGTGAGGTTGAAGATGAGAAACCTCAGCGTGGAAGTCACAGGGTGACGATCCTTCACAGAAATTTACTGGATATTTCTAAGGGGAATGGATCAAATGGTCTCAAGCAAAGAGAGGCCTTTCGGAATGGGTCCCAGTTGAAGAAACCTCCACGAAGCCAGCTAGGAAAGTTAAATTCAGCAGAGACTAAAGATGTTGGTGAGAACATGACCAAGGAGAAGGCTGTGGGAGAAGAGCAACAGAAACACTGTTTCATCTGCAACCGGACCTTCAAGACAATGGTATCCCTTTCCAATCATCAGAGAATACATCCTGGTGCAAAGACCTATGAATGCTGTTCCTGTGGAGAAACATTCATAGTAAAAAGGAAACTTTTTCAACATTTGAGAAGACATGGAAAAGAAGGAAAGGGTTATAAAGGCCCAGGCGGCACTACAATGCATCAAAGTGTCTCCTCAGCAAAAACGCTTTATAAATGCCTGGAGTGCAAGAAGTTCTATATGCGGAAGGACCAGCTTTTGGTGCATCAAAAGAGACATGCTGGAAAACTGCCCTATATGTGTCCTGAATGTGGGAAAAGTTACTTTCGGAAGAAACATCTTACCAGACATCAAAAAATCCACAAAAGGCTAGAAATGGGTAAACCTCCTGAGGATGACAAAGAAGCGAAGGTGAAAAGTTCTCCTGAAGCTTCTGAGAAGAAGTCCTCAACAGCCCCTGTCTGTGAAGCAACAATCTCACCAGAGAGCCCCCTCAGACACCAGGAAAATCAAACAACTCTCTATAAATGCAAGTTTTGTGGAAAATGTCTGAGATCCAAAAGTTTGCTGGTTGATCACGAGAGATTCCATATGGAAGGGAGACCTCATAAGTGTTTGCAGTGCAAGAAAAGCTTTCATTATAAATCCCTTTTGCTGAAGCACAAGACAATCCACACAAAATCAGCACATAAACTCCCCAAGAAGAAGAAAACATCAAATTCTCTCTCTGGTTCTAGAATGCACCACAAAACAGAAAGTCCTTCAAAAGGCTCCACTGGCAGGAAAATAGTCTCTCACAGCATTCACCGGACCCGGCACCTAAGGAGCCAAGCAAAGAGGTTGCTGTATCCATGCCAGTATTGTGGTAAATCCTTGAGCACAAGTGTCACACTTGCTGATCATGAGAAGCTCCATACAGGAGAGAGACCTTATAAATGCCATGAGTGTGGAGAAAGTTTCATTCGAAAGCATCACCTTATTCGACACCAAGAGAACCACTCAGGACAGGTACCCTTTAAGCGTAACAAGTATGTCAGAAAACTGAGGACAAAGAGTTGCTTTGCTGTACTTAAAAGAATCAATACAGAACAAAAGTGTTATAGAAGCCATGGACGTGGCATCACTCACAACTTGTGCCTTACCAGGCACCCAAAAACCCTCCCGGAGGCTAAGTACTATAAATGTCAATCTTGTGGGAAATGCTTGAAAACAAAGAGCGCACTTATAAATCATCAGAAAGTCCATAGGGAAAAGAAGCCATATCAGTGTTTGGAGTGTAGGAAGAACTTCTCTCAGAAGAACCATCTTTTGTTGCACCAGAAAAGCCATATGGGAAAAAAGCTGTTTATAGGCTCAGATAATAACCAAAAAATAATCAAAAAGAAATTCCCTACCCCCCTCAAACATGGGAACCCACAGAGAAGAAAGCTGTCATACTTGTGCCATAAATGTGGGAAAGGCTTTGGTAAAAAACATGCCCTCAAGAAGCATCAAAATATCCACTTAGGGCGCAAACCCTTCAAATGTGTTACATGTGGGAAATGTTTTGGTGAGAAGTGGCATCTGAAGAGACACGAGAGCACCCACCTGAAAAAAAAGTCCCATAAACAGCCTGTTGTGGCTGAGCTAAACTGTCAAAGGGGGATCCATTTGGTGCCAAAGCCTGATACTGAAGAGGAAAAAATAGATCCTCTGCTAGTAATAGGAGAAAGATCCAAGATGGAGGATTCTGAGCAGGGGAAAACGCATGTTCAGGTGCAAGCAGAATTATCCAAAATACCAAAAAGAAATGTTCTCCACAACCACAAGGAAGCAGAGGTTCCTGTCAGTCAGGTTGTGAAACCAGACAGAAATCTAAGAATTAAAAACAATGATACTCTACATTATAGGCAAGATAAACACTACATCCATCAGCAGCTTCAGCCAAAACAGACAAATCTCCAGACTTGCAAGAAGGAAAAACTCTATGTTGATTTGCAGTTGCGATCCCAGACCATGTCAAGAAGAACATCTATGAGAGGGATGCAGCTGCCTAGCAGGAGGGCCAGATCTTGCATCTGTCAGGATGAGAGATTGGAAATGACAAACAGAAAGAAATCCCCAAATGCCAAAATCTGCAAGAAGGTAAAAGCTTGCAACAGTCCACAAAGGGACTCAAGTGCAACTGTTTCCTCCAGGTTGCTGAAAAGTGCTCCCAAAAGCTGCATGCCAGAAAGACCCTGCCTCAGTATGCCATCCCACAGCACAGTCTCTGGAGAATCCAAAATGGAGACTACTGAAAGTATTGGCCAAGGGAATCCAGCCTGTACTGAACAGCAAAGAGACTTGCAGGAAGTGCTGGAGAAAAAACAGGAAGACTTTCAGAGCTGTGGGCCAGATATATGTGAGTCCCTGGATGTCAGTTTGCAGGCAGAGTCTCAGGTTTTGCAATTGCTCCCTCAAAGCAATGTTTCTCAGAACTGTGAAAGAATTCAGCCCACAAAAGCACTCCAAAATACAGCTTTTCAAAACCAGGGGGAGTTGCAGCAACCACAAGTACAGCTAACACCATCAGGAGCAGCTGGAAAACCCATTCCACAAAGTCACGTGGAAAAAAAAGGTTGCTCAGAGTCAGAACCATTAAAAACTACATTGTATGAAGTGCAAGGTGGAGCTCCTAAAAGAGAAATTGTTACTCAGCATGAACCCAAAGAAATACAGGCTGAACATGTATGCACTCAGTGTTTGAAATCCTTCAGGAGCCAAGAAAATCTTCTCATACATGAGAAAAGCCACAGAGGAGATGATAGACCTTTCCCATGTACTTGGTGTGACAAAGGTTTCTATGCTGTGCACAGTCTGAATGTTCACATGCGCATCCACACAAGAGAAAAGCCATTCAAATGCTCCAAGTGTGACTTTCGCTGCAACATGCGTTCTAATCTCAGCAAGCACAAGAAAACCCACATCCGAGAGAGACCTTTCCCTTGCTTGCAGTGTGGGGAAAGTTTCTGGTTCAGCCACAGCCTTTTTGTCCATTTGAGAATACATAGTATGAAGGAGCCATACAAATGCCCTGACTGCAGGAGGATGTTCTCAAGGAAGAACTTGCTCAAGTTGCATAGGAAACATAAACACAATGCAGGAGCTACTATATCAGCCTGTTCAAATACAGAATAGTGCCTCCTTTCTTCTGGTGGGTTGAACATGTGCAAGCACTCTGTTGGTGCAACAGAGAGGCATTGTAGCCCACCCCACTATGCTTAAGCTGAGACTGATAACAGTGTGTTCATGTACTCTCTCCCTTGACTTTCTTCCACACTAGTGGAGCATCATAGGGCAGAGGGAGACCTACATAACACTGTATCCCCATGTTTTGCTCTCAAGCAGACTCTTGTTACATCCACATACAGTGTTAGGAGTTGTGCCTGTTACCTTTCTGCCAACTGCATGAGGAAACCCTTTGGAAAGTGAAAGAATCAAAGTGCCAAACAAATGCAAGCTAAGTTTCACAGAATATCATGTTCTGTGTACAGGTTGTGTTGAAGATATTATTTTAAGCACTCTCTGGATCCCATTTTGGGAAAGGTTTCCTTTATTGTTGTAGTCTTACTGATTTATTTCAAGACCCTATGTCTTTTGGGTTTGAGCAACAGCTTTGACAAAAATACTACATGGGCCAACTCAGTGTTACCCATGGTAATTGATTTAAGGTTTGTTACAGACTCCTTGGACTGCAGCCTTGCATTAGAGCCCTTTTTGTTTAGCACACTTCCAGACCCTTGTGTTCCTGTTTTATTATAGAGGCTTTTCTGCCTTTTATTAAATAGTTCATAGGATTCTTCCTTCCTCTCTAAATACCATTTTTATATATGCTGTCATCCCTTTTATGTAATAAAAATTCAGTTACACATAATTCACTGTCTTAATCAAAATTTCTCTCTTTATTGTTATTGGTTCATATATTGGTTGACTCTGCCATTCCCTCTACTAACAATAAATTCCTTAGAAGTGTTCACTATATGGCCATTACAAAGAACCCCTGTTCTCCTCTCATAGTAGCTTTGAACAGTCATTGGGATGTTGGACAAAGCTTTTGTTTTCTTCTAACATCATATCCTCCAACATTTTACAGATGAAATATCAGATGCTGCTAGAATTTGGAAACATGACTTTTTGGACTACAACTCCAGAGCACAGTCCCCCAGACAATATGTTCATTTCACCAGGGAATCCTGGAGTTGTCCTAAAAGTGACTTTTCCAAGCTGTGAATGTCACTCACCTGATTTTATCTCATCTTTCTTCATCATCGTTGCAGTTATTAATTTTATGTATATCTAATCTTTTTGCTCAAAGCTGAGACTTAAAGCACTTTACAAGTTAAAGGAAATAGCCTAGTTCCCACTGTGATTTAAAGTGAATTTCTGATCGGGTTATATGACCGTCGTTCCCACTTGAAACCGGTTCTGATCCTACTGAGTTTGGTTTCAGTCACAATGAAGCAAGGATAATGCAAAAAACAAACAAAACCAACCCGCTGTTTCCTGACACTAGTTTTTTGGTGGTTCTTTTGAAAAGAATAGATTCCAAAGCGTGTTCAACAAGTGGAAACGACGGATCGGATCATACTGGAGGGGAGGGACTAATGGCAGAGGGGTGTTTACCATCCCTCTTCAGTTTTTGGGAAATCAGCCATCCCCCCCCCCCCCCCCCCCGTGCTGCCTTGTGCTTGAGTAACCTATGGGTGCATGATGTATATATCTACTACTTGCAATTACAGGTGGACTGCAGCTCAGTGAGGCAAGTAGTTGCAAAACCAATGGATCACATATCCTGTCAATTTAAATGTGCGTGTGTGCGTGTGTGTTTATAGTTCCCAAACCAGGCTGCTCAAGGGGGAAATGGTGTTGACATGCATTTTGAGGTGCAAACTACAGTCCTACCAAAAAAGAAGCGATTACAAGGGAATAATGAAAAGATCTGCTTTCATAGTGAGAACAACAGAGCTTTTGGAATCGATTCACCGACATGGAGCGAAGAAGGCGAATTGCAAACTGGTTTAAATGTAAGTGGGAATGAACCTATAGTATTATATAGTATTTGCCAGCAAAAAATAACAATTGATCTCCTGCTGTGACCTTTTGTTGTCACACAAACTTGCAAGGACTGAGGGGGAGTGATTGGCCCAAAGTCACCCAGAGCTTCTTGGCTGGTTGGGGACTTGAATTCAGTTCTCTCTAGTCCTAAGAAGAGCCCTTTGGATCAGAGCCAAAACCTAGATTTAATCCACTCTTTTTTTCCGCACAATGACCAGCCAGTTTACCAATACAAAAAGGGCATGAGTGCAACATTACAAGGATGAAAATTGGGATACATGTGACCAACGAACATCAGAGTCTGGTCAAGATGGCAAAAGCTATTAAAGAGGAAACATGCACAAGCTAGGAGAGGCTGCAGCAGTCTGCTTTTGCCTGAGTTTACAGGGAAGGGAAGATTCTGCCATTTCTCCACCCTGCTGAGTTAATTGAGTACAAAATACTTTTGCACTTTGAACTCTTTGCACCAACTGAAGTAAGATGAGCATGAAGGAGAAAACTGGGAGAAGAAAGAAATGAACATTTTTAAAGGAGCTGAAAATATGGGACAACAGAACTGTCCCTGCCAAATAGTGATAGGTGGAGGTTATATAACCATCTTTTTTTCACTAGCAGAAATTTGCTAAAGATTTCGATTTTAAGGACTCATATATACCAAATGTTGATATGAATAACTGAATTCGGGTTTTTATGTTTCTGAGTACAAAACCTATTTATACTATTTTTTAATTCTGACCTCTGAGCAATAAATTACAAAAATTCAGACAAAAGGATAATAAACGTAAACAATTACATACCACCCAACAATAAACAGGAACAAAGAATCCAATACAATAACAGTGAAAATAAGAACCATTAAAACCACAACAGAATGAAGGAGCAAAAAATAAAGAAGGGCTAGTGAACCAGTGTGGTGTAGTGGTTTGAGCATTAGACTGTGAGTCTAGAAACCAAGGTTTGAATCCCTGCTCAGCCATAGAAATCCATTGGAGGACCTTGAGCACTCTCTCAGCCTCAGAGGGAAGCAAAAGCAACCCCTCTTTGAAGAAACGTGCCAAGAAACCCCCATGCTAGGTTTGTCTCTGTGCGTGTTTGTGTGTTGTGTGCCTTCAGGTCATTTCCATTACTGTTGCCATAAGTCAGACAGGATTTTAAAGCAAACAACAATTTAACCTTCCTAGAGAGAGAAAGGTCTACAGCGAGGGTGCTGTTACAGAAAAGGCATGAATCATGACTATGCACCAAACTAGCATTCTTAAGTGGTCCATGTTCAAATGCCATGGAACCATTCAGTTCTAATTGGGGGCTGGTTCTTCCCAGTCAAGATTCTGTGTCCACTAAGCATTCATAGTTCTTTTGTTGTGCTGTCAAGTTGTCAGCTTCAACTTATGGTGACCCTATGAATGAGAGATCTCCAAGATCTGTTGTTGTATGCCAGGGGTAGGCAACCTTTTTGAGCCGGGGCCGGGTTGCTGTCCCTCAGACAATTGGGGGGCTGAAGCACCAAAAATAAATAAATAAATAAATAATAAAATAAAAATAAAAATTATGCATGCACACTCTCTCAGCCCCAGAAAAGCCATGGCAAAAACCCTGTGGAGATTTTGCAAAAACAAACAAACCCAGGAACAAGTAATAACAACAATAATCAATATCATCATGGCGGGGGGCGGCTGTGGCGGCAGGACTGGCCTGGGGCCCGTCCAAAGGCCTCGGGGGGGGGGCGCATCCGGCCCCCGGGCCTTAGGTTGCCTACCCCTGTTGTATGACTTCAAGTCATTTCTGAGCTATGGCTATATTGAGATAAATATATCACAGAGTGGTTGTTTTTTTGGCAAGGATTGTTCAGATAGGACCAAGGTCACCCAGTGAGTTTTCATGGTCAAATAGGGACTGTCCTGGAGTCCTAGTCCAACACTCAAACCACTACACCATGCAAAGCTCCCACCTCTAATAGACCCTCCTATTGACAGCCCTCAGGTCAGATCTTGCAAGGCAGTGCCTTCCTTGATTGAGTCTATCCACCTGTAATGTGGTTTTCATTATTGTCTTTTCCAGTGAGTTATGTTGCTCTTGTTCCAAGTACAATAGCTTTAATTCAGTCTTTTTGGTGTCATCTAAAGAGAGTTCAGGCTTCAGTTGCTCCTGTGTATGTGCCTTCAAGTGGACTTAGGGTGACCCCATGAATTTCACAGGATTTTCTTAGGCAAGGAATACTCAAGAGATGGTTTTGCCAGTTCCTTTCTCTGAAATATAACCAACAGCCCCTGGTATTGTTGGCAGTCTCCCATCCAACCAGAGCTGACTCTGCTTAACTTACAAGATCAGACAGGATCGGGTGCCGTTGGGGTATTTAGATCCTTTTGTTTACTCCTACACCCATTTATTTGTCTTTTTCTTTCGCAATATTCAGAGAACTCTCCTCCAGCACATTTCAAATGAGGGTTGCTGTTTTTTTCCTTCTTGCCAGCCTTCTTAACTATCCGGCTTTCAACTAACCTAATTTTCTAATTTTGAGGGAAGCTTTTAGTTCTCTGTTAAAATTATACAAACATTAACATTAAGACATTAAATGTAGACATATCCTGTGTATAGGAATTGTTTAAAATTCAAACAGTCCATTTAGCTCATTATTATCTATGCTGACTGGCAGCAGCTCTCTGACTGGTTTGAATGGGTTTTGGGTTTTGTTTCATGGTTACCTGATCCACCGCCTTCTGCAAAGCATGGGCTCTGGTGCTGAGCTACAGTCTCCATCTAGTAGTGCATTGGTCCAAAAAGCTATTTAAAATTTTGTCTCCTTCCTTGTTCCTTAAAAAGGAGTAAGCAATTTCTAGAGATGTAGGACCACAGTTAATTCATTCCAGAACGTGGAGATATATCATCCCTATATTTTTTTATTTTATTTTTAAAATTAAAATTTCATAATGCTTTTGGGATGGTGATAGGCTGGCCTACTTAAAGCCCAGGAAAAGCCTTTTCTCAAAAATAGAATTTGATCAGAAGTCTCTTCTGGTTTTTTAAAAAGTAAAGATGCTTCAGGGCCACATTTTACATGTACTTTTAAGGCAATATAGAATAATCTTAACAGAAATTCCTGGCATGTGTTAGCAATGAAATGGTTGCATTTTTAAGTTCCTGATATATCCAAAAGAAAGTTCAACTTCAATTTCCTGACTAGTATTGGCAGTTAGTCAAACTGCTTATCTTAGTATGATTTATTAGTAATTCAGTTGAAACTCCATGCACAGCATAATCATTGCAGAAAATGGTCATCTGTGAAAAGTACATAATACATGCACACGCACACATATATTTTATACAATAATATCCAAAATCCACAAAACAGTGACACCTTTATTGGGCCAACCAAAATGCATTAAGTACATGATGCAAGCTTTCAAAGCTCCACTGGCTTCTCCATCAGGCAAAATTTAAAATGTGTGTTTCCTGTATGTTTAAAATCATAAAGGAGAAAAAAAATGATAGCGTTTCAGGCATACATTTTGTCAAGATGTTGTTTTCCCCCCAGTTAAGCTGGTATAGAAGGATATTAATGAATGCAGAGGACATTCCTTCTGGCCATGTGGGTTCTGGGAGACAAAATGTCTTAAAAGCCAAGAAACAAATGTTAAACTCCATTGTTGTTATGTGCCTTCAAATCTTCAGACTTATGGCGACCCAAGATTTATTCAGAGGAGGCTTCCTGTAAAGAATATTACTTTCCATCTTCTTTTGGTTATTGTTGTTGTGCACCTTCAAGTCATTTCCAACTTACGGCAACCTTAAAACTACCATGGGGTTTTCTTGGCAAAATTTGTTCAGAGGGGGCTCGCTATTGCCTTCCTCTGAGGCTGAGAGCATGTGACTTGCCCAAGGTCACCCTGTGGGTTTCAGGGCCAAGTTGGGAACTGAACCCTGACCCCCGAGTGTAAAGAATCCATCACTCAAACCACGGTGCCAAGTTCGCTTTGTGTTGCTAAACTCCATTAGCAACACAAAAAGATGATTCCTTTGCCTGATGAAGAAGCCAGTGGCGCTTCAAAAGTCTGCATGATGTATTTTGTGCATTTTGGTTGGCCCAATAAAGGTATTGCTGATTTGTGGATTTTGGATGTTATTGTAGTTTGTTGTATGACCAATGCAGCTACCCCAGATATATGTTCTATAATATCATATCAATCATTCAGTATGAACCTCAGCACTGTCATGGTATGTAATATTAACAATATGCTGACATAGTGTTCAGACTCTTTGGGAAGGGGCTGAAACCTCAAGGAGCAAATCTGAACACAGTTTCCAATGCATCCCACAAATGCAAAACAGAGGCATGTATTTGCTGATAAGGGGATGGTGGTATTAAAAGCCAATCATATAGGAACCATTGGATCAGACAGGCATCCATAGTTGCTTCCAAGCCCTGAATACTTCCTGTGGATACCAAAACAAATCCTAGAGCCTTCACAGGGTAATGAACTAGTTGCAAAATAATGTGTTTTTAAATGTATTCATTGCAGTTCTTGAGAATTAGCATTCTTTTAAGAACAGAATGCTAATTCTTTTAAGCACCTTAAAAGAATGCTAATTCTCAAGAATGAATACATTTGAAAACACATTATTTTACAACTGGTTCATTATCCTGTGAAGGCTCCAGGATTTGTTTTGGCATCCACAGGAGGAGGTATTCAGGGCTTGGAAGCAACTATGGAAGTTTGTCTGATGTCTGCAGAGCAGGAGGAAGAAATCTAATTGTGTTCCTTTGGGCCTTCCTGGCTGTAATAGTATTGCTGAGCTGCCTTTGGTCATTCTTTTGTTATTTAAGTACTCCTTACAGCTTGGATAGTTAGTTCATAATGACTTTCCTTGGGTCTCCAATGGTTGGAGGTACTGGGATCTTCACTACCCCCTATTCATAATCTTTCTTATATGAGTACTTAACCCAGGTGGTAGATAGATTCAGAATTGACTTTGTTTCCAAAAGGGCAGTAAATGGTGAAACAGTAAAAACTCCTAAATGCATGGAGCCAAACCCCTGCAGGGAGACAGGGATCTGGTACAGAAACATTTATTTCCTTGCAAATTAGTTATCTCACAATGGGGATTACCTGTAAGGATGGAGAAATGGTGGTTGAGGCACCACATTTCAGAGGCAGACAGGGAATGCACAGAAAGTTGTGCCTTGCAGTCCAGAATATTGAAGGCCCTTCATAGGGCCACTGAAGGAAATGTGAAAGAACATAATGCTGTATAAGCAAGTTTATATAAGGAAGCCCCGGCTAGATCATAAAGTTGGAAGAGACCCCAAGGGCCATGCAGTCTAACCCCCTGCCATGCAGGGATACGCAAAACACTCCTGACAGATGGGCATCCAACCTCTTTTTAAAAACCTCCAAAGAAGGAGACTCCACCACTTTCTGAGGCAGCCCATTCCATGGTCAAACAGCTCGTCCTAAGTGTAGGTGGAATCTCTTTTTCTGTAGATTGAATCCATTGTGTCCTGGTCTCAGTAGAAAACAAGCTTGCTCTTAAAACCTCTTAAAATATTTAAACAATCATATCACCCCTTAACCTTCTCTTCTCCAGGATGAACATACCCAGCTCCCTAAGTCTCTCCTCATAAGGCATGGTTTCCAGACCCTTCACCATTTTGGTGGCCCTTCTCTGAAAATGCTTTGAGAGTCAAGTTGTCCAGATTTCTGTTATCACAGAGACCAACTAGATGCCTCTGAGAAGTCTGGAAACAGGACATGGTGGCAATAGCATCTTCCTGGCTCTGTTCCCTAGTTCTTGGTGTTCAGAGGCATGCTGCTTCTAATTCTGAAGAAGGTATTATGGATAGCCTTATCTAATCAACTTGGGGAGGGAGGGGGGAAAGACTGATCAGATGTAAGTGATTATAACAATAAAGGGATGTCCAGCATTGCAGGAGAGATGGACTAAATTAATTGTGATGTCCCTCCAAAATTGGATTATAAGCCTTGGAATCCAAGGCAAGCAAATAGGGCATTTAAGGTTCACATGTTAGGAATGTATCTCCCACACCTTCATTGCTTTATATGTGTATCCACTTGTAAATCTTCAGCACACCCAAACACAGCCATGATCCAGCTATTAAAAGTGATTTAATGGGCAATGAAATGCTGCTGCGGTAGAAACTGCTTTTAAAGTCCATGTGAGATGACTGCCCAGCTTTGAAATAAAAACAAACAAAACATCATTTTTTGTGGGTTTTTTGATCGGTGTGGCCATGTTCTAGAAGAGTTTCTTTCTGACGTTTTGCCAGCATCTCTGGCTGGCATCTTCAGAGAATGTCAGCCACAGATGCTGGCAAAACGTCAGAAAGAAACTCTTCTAGAACATGGCCACACAGCCCGAAAAACCCACAAAAAACTATGGATGCCGGCCATGAAAGCCTACGACTTCAAACAAAACATCCCTTCGTACAGAAAACAAGCACATCAGGAGAACAGTCTTAGTCCAGCAGCGATTTGGTTTTGTGCTGACTTTCTGTGTATAGAATATGCTAAATATACAGGACCAATTTTAAATAATGTCCAGCAATGGGCAACAGTTCTACTTAATAGATGATGCCTTAGGCAGAGTTGTCAACATGGCACAGTTGGACAAGTGAAAGTGCATTAAACTATACAGAGTAGTGTATGAATGCACATTGTCTTTATGCATTGGGTTGATCAGAAAGCATATAAATCCCCACTCAGTTATGGGACACACCTTGGGCCTGTAGCTTTGAACACAAATAGCCTCAAAGAGTTGCCACGATTTTTTTTTGGGGGGGGGGGAGGATGATGATGGAGGTATATTGTCTTGAGCTCCATGGGGGGGTATGACAAAACTCTAACAAATAAAATGGAAATGTAACAGGTAAATTTCCCCTCCATATGGAGATGCAACATGAAATAGGTTGGGAAGAATATATTGATCAAGGGTGTATGTATAGAAATGATGCAGTTTGACATCACTTTAACTACTGTAGCTCCGTCCTATGGAGTCCTGGGATTTTTTTAATATTACAAAGTCTTTAGCTTCTCTGCCAAAGAGTGCTGGTGCCTCACAAAACTATAAATCCCAGGATTCTGTAGGATGGACAGTTAAAGTGGTGACAAACTGCATTATTTCTACAGTGTAGATGCACCTATAGCTAGCTTTCATATTTATTTTTCATTTATTAGTCCTTTTTTTGGCACTAAAAATTTCCTTGTTATTACTGCTGGTACTTACATGGTTTGTCTATAAGTATTTGTAGCGACTTGGTCCACTCAAGTTTTAAAAGCCCATCAACACAATATTATCTTTATGATAACTAACCCAAAAGCTGACAAGCGGCAGGACTTTTCTTCAGGTTGGATATGTCATTTTCAGTCCATCCCTCATCTTGCAGTTGAAGTATTTACTTATTTATTTATTTCTCAGGGCAACTGGCTAAATAGTGCTACCTTACCGGGCCAACCAACATACACAAAATACATGTTATAAGCTTTCAAAGCTCCAATTCAACTTTCTGTCCAGGCAGAATTCCCAAAGGTCCTCCATTTTGAGCAGGACTGAGGAGCATGACTTTCCATTTCTAGGAGTGTTTTGAGCTTTTATAGGGTCATGCCCTCCATCTTTTATTGAGTGTCCGACATTTGTGTGGCGCCTTGTCCTCCTTTGGGGAGAGGACCTCTGGCCACCCTAAGCATGAGTTACCACAACTCCACTGCGCTTCTCACAAGATAAACCCAAGGAATGTACTTTGTTACATGGCCAACGTGGCTACCCCTGGAGATGTTTTCTGGATTTTGGTTTGTTTGTTGTGTGCCTGAATTCAAGTCCTTTCCAACTTATGGTGACCCGTTGGGTTTTCTTGGTGAGATTTGTTCACAGGAGGCTTCCCATTGCCTTCCCCTGAGGCTGAGAGAGTGTGCCTTGCCCAAGGTCTCCCAATGGGTTTACATGGCCGAGCTGGGAATCGAACTCTGGTCTCCAGAGCCAACACTCAACCACTACTCCACACTGCCTCCCTTTCTGGACCTAAGATACCACATTTTAGCCTCATCAGGGGAAATCTATAGAGAAGGCCAATAAACTGGGACTTTGCCATTTGAGTTTTCTACCTCCAAAAAAAATAAAAAATGTGAAGTTGAAGGCTTTCACAGCCAGCGTCCATAGTTTTCTGTGGGTTTTCCAGGGTATGTGGCCACGTTCTGGAAAAAAAATTATTCCTGATGTTTTACCTGCATATGTGGCTGGCATCTTGTAAAGCATCTCGTGAAGTAAAAAATGATATTTTAAAAATAAATTTGGACTACGTTTGCCATGTTTTCCCAAAACGGCACATTTTTCCTAAAAAATGTTTCCTGGTTCATAAATATGTAGAGCGTCCTTAGAAATTCAGCGCTTTCCACCTCACAAAAGAGGTTTTGGTTTCACAAAGGACTGAGGTGACTTTTGGATTTCAAGAGAAGCATCTCTTTTTGTCTTGCCAATGGAATTTAAAAATTTCTTCATGAAGGACCAACAATGCCAGAAGGAACAGGGACCAGCCTTAGGCTGACCATACAGTATCATTTTAAACAGGACAGTCCCATTCCTCCCTCCATATTTCCAGACTATCCTGTTGTTTTAATATAAATGTCCATTTTGTCTCATTTTTGAGGGAAAATGCCCTGTTATGTTGTAAAAAAAGGTATCAAGATCCCTGTTTGAAATTGTGGTCATTGGCAAGAGATGAACGGCCAATGTTCCAAATATACATTGTGTATGTTGTGTGCCTTCAAGTCTTTTCCGACCGAGGTGACCTTATCATGGGGTTCTTTCAGCAAGGTTTGTTCAGAGGAGGTTTGCCATGGCCTTTCCCTGAGGCTGAGAGTGTGTGACTTGCCCAAGATCACCTAGTGAGTTTTATGTCTTAGCCAGGAATTGAACCCTGGTCTCCAGAGTCATAATAGTTTATCATATGGGGGAAATCCTGTGCAGAAATGGGGTTTTAAAAGTGGGTTGATTTTCATATGACATTTTAAAGTGTTGTTGTTAACCTAAACGGAAAGTAGTCAAAAGCCACTCCTTTTTACTTTAGGAAAATCCTGAAAGTAAGTGTGGTGGAGTCTCCTTCTTTGGATGTCTTTACTGGCCTCGTTAAGCCAGGAGACACCTGGCTTAACAAGACTATGTGTGAAAGGGATCTAGGAGTCCTAGTGGACCACAAGTTGAACATGAGTCAACAGTGTGATGCCGCAGCTAAAAAGGCCAATGCGATTTTAGGCTGCATTAATAGAAGTATAGTATCTAGATCAAGGGAAGTAATAGTGCCACTGTATTCAGCTTTGGTCAGGCCCACCTGGAATGCTGTGTCCACTTCTGGGCACCACAATTCAAAAAGGATGTTGAAAAACTGGAGCGTGTCCAGAGGAGGGCAACGAAAATGGTGAAGGGTCTGGAAACCATGTCCTACGAGGAACGACTTAGGGAACTGGGTATGTTTTGCCTGGAGAAGAGACAGTTAAGAGGGGATATGATAGCCCTCTTTAAATATTTGAAGGGATGTCATATTGAGGAGGGAACAAGCTTGTTTTCTGCTGCCCCAGAAACTAGGACCCAGAACAATGGATGCAAGCTGCAGGAAAAGAGATTCCATCTCAACTTTAGGAGAAACTTCGTGACAGTAAGGGCTGTTCGACAGTGGAACACATTCCCTTGGAGAGTGGTGGAGTCTCCTTCTTTGGAGGTCTTTAAACAGAGGCTGGATGGCCATCTGTCAGGGATGGTTTGACTTTGAGTTCCTGCATGGCAGAAGGGGGTTGGACTGGATGGCCCTTGTGGTCTCTTCCTACTCTATGATTCTAAAATCAACCCACTTTTGCAGGTTTTCCCCAGCTTTTAAATTCTGTTTCTGCATGGGATTTCCGCCGTGTGATAAACTCCATAGTCTAACATTCAGACCATTACACCATATATTATTTGCATGGAAAAAGATAAGAATTCAGCTATGGAGGTAAAGACCAGCATTGAAAATCTTGCAGACAATTTATTTAGAGTCCAGAAAAAGTGAAGCGTCTGTCACTACGAAAACAAAATGGTGTCATGGAGCGTGAGTACAGAATATTATATAACCCAGTCCCATTTTTGTCACCTTTTTGTCTCAAGGAAATATGGCCAGCCTGCACTGATCTCCTCCCAGAACAGAAACATCTTCAAAATGGAGCCAACATGATTATTTTGTTTTTCTCTCTTGGATGATTTTGAACATTTCTTCTTGATGAAGAAGCCAGTGGAGCTTCAAAAGCTTGCAACATGTATAATGCAGTAATCTCTGAAATACTGTACATCAAATTACTTAGATTGTACGCCTCTGGCAGGTTTTATTCTGTCTTATCCTTGATTGTCTTTTGTACAGCGCTGAGTACACTGACAGCGCTCTAGAAATAAACTTTAATAATAATAATAATAATAATAATAATAATAATAATCATCATCATCATCATCAAATTAAACTGCCTCTAGAACCAGGATTTTTGTTATTAACTATGACTTTTATGTTGAACTCCAAGGGTGAAGCTAAACTGGGAAGAATGATGTTATATATGTTGACGACAGCCAGAATATGTTATGCTAGATATTGGAAGAGAGAGAGAATACCGCAAACAGAGGAATGGTTAATCAAGTTAAAGGAAATGATGAATATGGATTTATTAATGGCATTACTACAGGATAAACCAATAACAAAGCTAGAAGAGGAATGGATTAAAAAATGGTCATGCTTGGCAAATACAGAAAAATAAAACACATGTATGGAAAAATTAAAATCGACTTCTTGGTGATGAAAAATATATAGAATTAAAAGTAGCAAGGATGAAGAAAATTGGAATGAGCAAAGTGATAGTAATTAAGATGAGATAATTAATTAAGTAATATGCAGAAACCTCAAGAATATGAAGAGAACTCTGGAATATTATTTGAATTTAGAGAAAAACAGCCTATTTGGAAGTTTTGGTTTAGTTAGTGTCTTTTTTGTTGTGTAGTATACGTAGATAGTTCAATGTTGTATGTAAAGTATGTAAAGTCTAATAATGCTGATTTTTTTTAAAACTTGGAAATGCATTTAATTAAGAAAAATTAAAAAAGAAAGAGAGCTTGCAATGGGTATATTGTTTATTTGATTGGTCAATAAAGGTATAGGTGTTTGGTGGATTACAGCCCCTCTACCTGTAGTGACATTTGCCTCTCTCTCTCTCTCTCCATGTGTCAGTGCAAGCTCAGGAGGTGCTTGGCTGAGAGTGATGGGAGTTGTAGTCCTTTAAACAGGGGGTGGTGCACTAGGTTGAGGAAGGAATCACAGCATGGCAGGTGACACTGAGCAGCTCAGGAGATGCTTGGCTGAGAGTGATGGGAGTTGTAGTCCTTTAAACAGGGGGTGGTGTACTAGGTTGAGGAAGGCAATCACAGCATGGCAGGTGACACTGAGCAGCTCAGGAGATGCTTGGCTGAGAGTGATGGGAGTTGTAGTCCCTTACATGGGGGGTGCACCATGTTGGGGAAGGCAATGACAGCAAAGCAGGTGACTGAGCAGCTCAGGAGGTGCTTGATTGAGAGTGATGGGAATTGTAGTTCCTTACACAGGAGGGGTGTGCACCAGGTTACGGAAGGTAATGACAGCATGGCGGGTGACACAGCAGCTCAGGAGGTGCTTGGTTGAGAGTGATGAGAGTTGTAGTCCCTTACATGAGGAGTGCACCATGTTGGGGAAGGCAATGACAGCAAAGCAGATGACTGAGCAGCTCAGGAGGTGCTTTGTTGAGAGCGATGGGAATTGTAGTCCCTTACACAGGAGGGGTGTGCACCAGGTTGGGGAAGGCAATCACAGCATGGCGGGTGACACAGCAGCTCAGGAGGTGCTTGGCTGAGAGTGATGGGAGTTGTAGTCCCTTACATGAGGAGTGCACCATGTTGGGGAAGGCAATGACAACAAAGCAGATGACTGAGCAGCTCAGGAAGTGCTTGGCTGAGAGTGATGGGAGTTGTAGTCCCTTACACGGGGGGAGGTTGCACCAGGTTGGGGAAGGCAATGACAGCATGGCGGGTGACACTGAGCAGCTCAGGAGGTGTTTGGCTGGGAGTGATGGGAGTTGTAGTCCCTTACACAGGGGGTGCACCAGGTTGTGGAAGGCCTGGATCTGTAGTGACATTTGCCCCTCCCTCTCTCCCACTCTTCAATCATTGTCTGTGGATAGAGGATGACACTGAGCATCTCAGGAGGAGAGTGGGTGGGTGGGGTGATGGGAGTTGTAGTCCTTTACACGGAGGGGGGAGGTGCACCAGGCTGGGGAAATCCTGGACCAATGACATTGGCCCCTGCCTTTCTTCAGCCTGTGTCTATTCCTGTGCGTGGAGGATGACACAGAGCAGCTCAGGGTAGCTGAAGGTGGCTGAGGGTGATGGGAGTTGTACTCCATTACACGGGGAGGGGGTGGTCCAGCTTAGGAAAGGTAGTGACATTTGCCCCTCCTTCTCTTCAGCATGTGCCTGTATCTGTGCCCAGAGGAGGACACAGAGCAGCTCAGAGGTGTTTGTTTGGGGATGATGAGAGCTGCAGTCCATTACATGGAATGGGACTCACTAGGTTGGGGAAAGTTGTGGCATTCGCCCTCCCCACTTTTAAGTCTGTTTCTGTGATTGGAGGCTGACACAGAGCAGCCCCGGTGGTGGGTGGGCTGAGGGTGATGGGAGTTGTAGTCCATTTAATGGGAGGGTACACTAGGTTGGGGAAGGCCTGGGCCTGTAGTGACATTTGTCTCTCTCTGCAGCATGTGTCTGTGCATGGAGGATGACACTGGGCAGCTCAGGAGGTGGTTGGCTGGGAGTGATGGGAGTTGTAGTCCATTACATGGAGGAGGGGACTGAATAGGTTGGGGAAGATAGTGACAACCCCCCCCCCCACACACACACACACCTTTCAGCATGTTTCTGTGCATGGAGGCTGGCACTGAGCTGACATTCAGGAGGTGGGTGGGCTGAGAGTGATGGGAGTTGTAGTCCATATACAGGAAGGAGGAGGCATTCCAGGTTAGGGAAGGTAGTGACATTTACTTCTCCTTCTCTTCATGTGCCTGTGCATGGAAGATGACACATAGCAACAGTTCAGGAGCTGGTTGGTTGAAGATAATGGGAGTTGCAGTCCATTACATGGAGAGGAGACTCACTAGGTTGGGGAAGGTAGTGACACGTGCCCATCCCCACGTTTTTAGCCTGTGTCTGCGATTGGAGGCTGACACTGAGCAGCTCAGGAGGTGGATGGGCTGAGGATGATGGGAGTTGCAGTCCATTACATGGAGGGGGGGATACAACAGATTGGGGAAGGCAGTGACATTTGCCCATCCCCACTCTTTCAGCCTGTGTCTGTGATTGGAGGCTGACCGTGAGCTGACTGACGTTCAAGAGGTGCTTGGTTGAGGATGATGGGAGTTGCAGTCCATTACATGGAAGGGGGGGACTCAATAGTTTGGAGAAGGCAATGACATTTGCCCCTCTCCCCTTTTTCAGCCTGTGTCTGTGATTGGAGGCTGACGCTCAGGAGGTGGGTGTGCTAAGGATGATGGGAGACGTAGTTGTTATTGCATATTCTAGAGAGGCAAAGCGGGTCCTCCTCCTCCTCCCTGTTGGGGCCCTGAAGGGAGCGGGGCGTGGCCTCATTCAAGCCCCGCCCCCTGGGCTCCTTTTGTGCCGCTGCCGCTGGGGCCATGGCGGGCTCCCCCTCGCCGCCTGCCGGCTCCCTGCTGCGGGAGTCCCTCTGCTGCCCGCTCTGCCGGGGGCTCCTCCGCGACCCGGTGATGCTCTCCGGCTGCGGACACAACCTCTGCCGGGAGTGCGCGGCCCAGCGCTGGGCGCCCCTGGAGCGGAGCCTCCTCCTCCGGTGCCCGCGCTGCCTCCAGAGCCTCCCGCTCCAGCGCCTCCTCCTCCGGCCCAACCCGGCCCTCGCCGCCCTGGCCCTCGGCCTCGGCCTCCGGAGAGCGGAAGAAGCGGCAGCAGCAGCAGCAGCAGCAGCCACGCCGCCCGCCACCCCGGCTCAGCAGGTGGTGGTGGTGGGGAGGATGGGAGTTGTAGTCCGTGGCAAGGCAGAGGTCTCCGGGGGAATGAATGGCTGGGAGCAAAGAGAGAGAGATCAAGGGTGGAGGGATGTGGAGTCCTCGGTGGCAGCCTCCTCTGCTCCAGCCCTCAACACTGTCACGTTGAGGATGATGGGAGTTGGAGTGCCTGAGAAGGAAGAGGGGGAGGGAGCACCTGGTTGGGGAAAAGGACTGGCATGATTAGAAGGGACTGTCACGTTGAGGATGATGGGAGCTGGAGTGGCTGAGAAGAAAGAGGGGGAGGGAGCACCTGGTTGCGGAAGGGACTGTCATGATTAGAAAGGAGTGTCAGGTTGAGGATGATGGGAGTTGGAGTTCTTGAGAAGAAAGGGGGAAGGGAGCACCTAGTTGGGGAAGGGACTGGCATGATTAGAAGGGACTGTCACGTTGAGGATGATGGGAGTTGGAGTGCTTGAGAAGAAAGGGGGAAGGGAGCACCTAGTTGGGGAAGGGACTGGCATGATTAGTAGATTTGTCTGCCTCTCTCTCTGTCTCTTTCTCTCCAGCTTATGTCTGTGCATGGAGGAGGATGACGTGATGGGAGTTGTAGTCTGTTACATGGAAGGGGGTATACCATGTTGGGGAAAGCCTGGACCTGTAGTGACATTTGCCCCTTCCTCTCTCCCTCTCTTCAGCTTGTGTCTATGCAGGGAGGATGACACTGAGCAGCTCAGAAGGTGGTTGGACAAGGGTGATGGGAGTTGCAATCCATTACTTGGAAGGGGGACTGAATAGGTTGGGGAAGATAGTGACAACCCCCCCCCCACCCACACACACACACCTTTCATCATGTTTCTGTGCATGGAGGCTGACAGTGAGCTGACATTCAGGAGGTGGGTGGGCTGAGGGTGATGGGAGTTGTAGTCCATACACAGGAAGGAGGAGGCATTCCAGGTTAGGGACGGTAGTCTTTTACATGGGGCGGGGTACCCCACATCGGGGAAGGTAGAGACAGCATGGAGGATAGCACTGAACAGTTCAGGAGGAGCTGGGCCATGAAACCCACTGGGTGACGAGTCACACAATCTCAGCCTCAGGGGGGAAGGCCATGGCAAACCCATTCTTGCCAAGAAAATCCCATGATAGTTTTGCCTTAGGGTTGCCATATAAATTGAAAATGATGTGAAGGCATCACACAACAACCACAACAACAACAACAGCAGCAGCAGCAGCACACCTTATACGCATAGCCTGAAGGTAGTTTTATACATCGTATTTCACATAATTGGAAACAAAGCTTGTGTACACCGAACCTTCAGAAAGCAAAGGTGTCACTGTCTCAGCCAGGTATGTGGACAGTTTTGGATTTTGGAACCTTTCAGATTTCGGCATTCCTGATAAGGGAGACTCAGCCTTTATATTCTGAGCCGTTGCACAAGGACATATCCAATGGCTCCTTGTGCAACATTTTCTCCAGTGGTAGCCAGGTAGATGACAAGTCCATCCAGGTGTGTGAGTGTATTGTACCTGAGCACCATTTGGATGCCATTGGGCGGCCAGGGAGAAAGGAGCAGACTTCATTCAGCCTTTTGGATCTCCCAAGGTTAAGGACACTGGTGCATTTAACGGCCTAAGTGCTTCAATTAATGCTTAGTTGGATCTTGGGTCATGTAATTTAACTCTTCGCTAAGGATCACCAAACTGGGAGAAGAAATGTGAAATTTCATCCAGGTGATAGTGGGATAACCCAGCTGACCAGAAACATTGCAAAACAAGCGGACTGGCTCTTGTACGTTTAAAAGCAGCTTAAAAACTTCAGAAACTTTTTGGGGCCCAAACACAAATATGGTCGCCTGCGAAAGGCGTAGGAGCAGGTCTTGGTCATAAAACAACAACAACAACAACAACAACAACAACAACAACAACAACAACAACTGGCAGCTCTCTTTGTTGCTGTTTACAAAAAATTGCCATGTTTTTCTTCCAGGGAGAATCAGTGGAACATCAGGCTCATTTGAGACGAGAGAGAGGAACCCAAATGAGTGAAGGGAAGCAAAGAGAGGAATTGCTGGTAGGTATTATAAATACAGTAGCCCAGGGGTAGGCAACCTTTCCCCTTTAAGGGCCGAGGGACTTCAGCTCCCAGAAGCCTCAGCCATGTTGGCCAATAGTCCCATGTTGGCCAGTAGCTCCTGGGATTCTGGGAGCTGAAGTCCCACGGCCCTTAAAGGGGAAAGGTTGCCTACCCCTGCAGTAGCCCCTCCGTTTTTGCGGGGGATCCATTCCGGACCCCAGAAACTCACAAATAATCAAGCCTCATTGGCTTGAATGGCCTGCGCGCACCGTTTAATTTAACAGAGCTCACCCCTTCGTGAATAATCAAGACTGTGGACTTCAAGTCCGCGAAAACGGACGGACAACTGTATAATGTTTACAGCAGGGATAGGCGACCTTTCCCCTTTAAGGGCCGAGGGACTTCAGCTCCCAGAAGCCTCATCCATGTTGGCCAATAGTCCCATGTTGGCCAATAGCTCCTGGCATTCTGGGAGCTGAAGTACCTCGGCCCTTAAAGGGGAAAGGTTGCCTACCCCTGGTTTACAGCCTCCTCCTGTTTATCTTTACAACAACCTTGTGAGGTAGACTAGGCTGTGAGGCTGTGACTGACTGAAGCGATCTCATGTTTGAATTTAGCAGGTGATGTTTCTCTGCTGTGTTAGCTTTGTGTTAAGCAAAGCTTTACCTGTTGGATTTCTGCCCATCAGGCAGCTATGAATGGTGGTGGGGGGGAAAAAATGCAAGTGTTGGGATTTTTTCAGGGTTGTTCTGCTTGATTCTGTGACTGCAGAAGCAGATGGAGGTGGAAGAGCAGCAGGTTATCTGGGAATGGAAGGAGCTGCGGGGATATTTGGAGGCGTGGGAAAGGCACTGGCTGAATCATTTGGAGGAGCTCAAAAGAGACATTGTCCAGAGCAGCTATGAGCAGGACTCCAAAGTGACCAGGGAAGATTCGCTACTCCAGGAACTTCTGGGCAAGCAGGGAAAAGAGCCAGCATTAAGTCAGTCTTTGCAGGTAAATCTTCTTCTTGTTGTTGTTGTGTGCCTTCGAGTCATTTACAACTTATGGCAACCCTAAGGCAAACCTGTTGTGGGGTTTTCTTGGCAGGATTTGTTCAGAGGAGGTTTGCCATTGCCTTCCCCTGAGGCTGAGAGTATGTACCTTGCCCAAGGTCACCCAGTACATTTCACGGTCAATGCTGGGAATCAAATCCTGGTCTTCGAAGTCCCAGTCCAGCGCTCAAACCAGTACACTATGCTGGCATTCATAGTTCAATAATAATAGACTGAAGGAACCAAAAATGTCACTGCTCCAAGTACGCGTGACGGGTCTTCTGTCCAGGCTGGCCCACATTTCCAAATCCTTGGGATCCTATCACTCACCTTGCCCCTTTTCCCTTCAAGATCCTTCCCTGGATCAGGTATTTGAGCCTCAAGGTGATCCCTATATGGATGTGGTGTTTAGCAAGTTCACTGGAGTAAATGATCAGATTCTCTGTTAGAACCTAATAGGAACAGCCAGACAGGCTGCATCTACACAGCAGAATGAATGCAGTTTGACACTGCCATCGCTCACGGCTTTGGAATTCTAGGATTTTTAGCTTTGTGAGATATTTAGCCTTCTCTGCCAGACAGTGCTGGTGCCACAACAAACTACAAATCCCAAGATTCCATAGGAGGGAGCCATGGCAGTTAAAACCGTGTCAAACTGCATTCATTCTCCAGTGCGGCAACACCCACAGCTGGAAAGAATAAATAAGTAGAAGTTTATTAAATCATAGTTGGATCACACATTAGCTCCAGAACTATATCTCTCTTCCAGCGTTTCTCTCTCCATAGGCTATCTTTTTCCATCTGCCTTTTGTCAGAGACAAGCCGCAGTTTTGTTTCCTCCTTTCTCTTTTCATGGCATCCCCAGAGCTAAGGTTGGCTGCCACCAACCAGGTATGCCCAGCTCCTTCCTTCACAATAGAGTTGCCAGTTTCTGAAACATCCCTTGTAGCTGAGTCTTTGTGCGTGTGTTTATGCCTTTAACTTGCCCCAAGAATATCATAGGGTTTTCTTTGTTGTTGTGTCCCTTTCCAACTTATGGCGTCCCTATCATGGGATTTTCTTGGCAAGATTTGTTCAGAGGAAGTTTGCCATTGCTTTCCCCTGAGAGAGTGTGACTTTTCCAAGGTCAACCAGTGGTTTTCTTAACTAGGGCTGACCCTACTTAACTTCCAAGATCAGACAGGATCTGATGTCTTTAGGGAATGTAAGCCCAAGCTGACCCTTTGTTGTTGTTTTGTGCCTTCCGAGTCTCTTCTGACTTATGGCAAAGCTAAGGCAGTCGTGGGCTTCAGAGATTTGCCACTGCCTTCCCCTGAGGCTGAGAGCATGTGACTTGCCCATGATCACCCAGTGGGTTTCATGGTCAATCCGGGAATCAAACCCTGGTCTGCAGAGTCAGAGTCTTAACACTCAAACCACTACACCACACTGACCCTAGCTGTTTAATGCGCAGGTAAGAGTTGGTGCGCTCAACATCCCATACGTAAGTCTCTTCCTGTTATCCTACTTCCTCAGTGCAACAACTCTAGGAGGTAGGTCAGGCTGAGAGAGACTGACTGGCCCAGTATCAGCTTGTGAGCTTGAGTGCTAAACGGATCTCTGGAGTCCCAGTCCAGCTTTCTAGCCACTGTGTCCCAGTGATTTCTATAGACCACATCACTATTAAAATATAGGAGTATTCTGTGCAATTTTCTTTGGCCTAGTTGTCAATCCTAGGTTTAAATCTCTGCTTTAAGGCAGAGCTAGTAACTATCTTGTTCCTTGTAATGGCCAAGCAGCTTAGAATATGAGAAGAGAAATTCAAGCCCTGGGAGGGAAAACAACAACAATCTTGAACTTGTCATCTTTTGGTCATCGGCCATGTCAGTGTCTCTTAGCTTTATCTGCTTTGCTGGTCTCTTTTGTTTTGTGAATTGACCCAGTTTTTTTGTTTTGTCTGGAAGTAAGGGATCTCGAGACCATTGTGCACGCACTGGTAACCTCACATCTTGACTTCTGTTTAATGCACTCTACATGGGGCTACCCCTGTACTTGGTTCGGAAGCTTCAATTAGTCCAAAACATGGCAGCCAGACTTATCTCTGGAACATCTAGGAGGGACCGCATTACTCCTGTTTTGAGGTCCCTCCACTGGCTGCCTATCAGCTTCCGGGCCCAGTACAAGGTGTTGGTTATTACCTTTAAAGCCCTAAATGGCTTGGGTCCAAGCTATCTCGGGGAACGCCTCCTTCCATATAATCCTCCCCGCGCTCTCCGGTCCTCTGGGAGGAATTTGCTGCATCCTCAAAAATCTAGGCTGGTGGTGACCTCCCAGAGGGCCTTTTCTATCATCGCCCCCAAACTCTGGAATGACCTGCCAGATGAGATCCGTCAGCTGACATCTTTAGACAGCTTCAAGAAAGCTGTCAAGACGGATCTCTTCCGGCAGGCCTTTCCAGATTAATTCTCCTGGCCTTGGGCTCTTTGATCCCTGCACTCCCCCCGTGGCCCCATCAATTGCTGATGGATGGGGAGTGCAGTTGAGTCTAATCAGGGCATTTTTATATTTTTACATTTTTATATTTTTATATTTTCATGTTTGTTTTATTTGTGTTAGAATGTTTATATTCCTGTTTTAATTATTTTGCCATTTAATACTGTTTTAAGGGGGTGGGTTGGGATATGAATTTTGTTGTATGGGGTTTTAACTGATGTAAGCCGCTTAGATTGTTTTCATTTAAGTGGGGTATAAATAAATTTTATTATTTTATTATTTTTATTATTGATACAATTGTGGGAAGTGCCCAGAGCTGACCACAGAAATGGATGGGATACAGTTGTGACAAAATAGTAAACATGCAGTGAGTCGCTCGTAAAATCTGAAGGCAGCCCAAATGGTTTTGAGGGCAAAGTTGGACAAGCTGTTTGAAGATAAGAGCCACAGTTCTTTTGGGAGAAGATAGTTGAGGGCTTGAAGCCAAAGGTATATAGGGATGCTCCTTTCCCTCCTCTCTATTCTCCCTTGCATCACCTTTTTTGTGCTTGGTTGGGTCACATGCCAGTCTGTATGTCTATGTTTATTCTGATGACTTGTGATGGCAGCATGAAAGTAAGACATGGGGTGCAGGAAGGTGCATGGAGTAGGTGACTGAAGATTAGTGCCAACTGCCCAGTTCTGCTCTAGAGCTTCTCAGCTGGAAGGCCTGCTATAGTTTTAATCATAAAATTATAGAGTTGGAAGGGTTTCCTAGGACCATCAAATTTCAACTCCCTGCTAGTGTAAGAGTCTCCAATGAAGAAGGGTCCACCACCTTCTGAGGTATCGCACATACTTGCCTATAAGTCATGTATAAGTCAAAGGCAGGTTTGCAGCCAAAATTATGGATTTTGATATGACCCACGGATACGTTGAGGGTAAAACTTAGGAACATGTAACAAAGGATGTAAAGGATGAAGCAAAGGAAAACGATGCCAAAGAACGTACAGAATTCCAGCAGGCATAACTGTTTGTGCTCATGCAAGACTGGATGCATGAAGAGGGAACTATGGTAAATTGTGGCTGTGCGATGTGTGTGGAAGGTGACTGGGTCCAGCCCATGGCTAAGAATATGTGCACATGTCAGAAGGGATGAAAAGGCAAAGCAAAGAAAATGGCAACTACATTAGCAATGATTATAGCCTTTAGCTTGCTTAATTTTAACCCAGAAAAGCTGATAAACATACAAAAGTGTCTTATTCATATCCTTTAAAGCCCAACTCCTCTTGCTGTTCCTTTGAGAGGAAGTACCAAAGAGCTACCACCTCCATCATTTTCCTGCCCAGCCATTCAGAAAGATCAGAAGTGGCACCACGGCGCAGAGAGTAATGGGGGTTGGTGGTTATTTAAGGTGCTCCCAGGATGGACTAAGCTCTTGTCTTTCACCACTCTACTCAGAGAAAGAAATAATTCCTTTTTCTTTTTTAAAGAGCTAAAGTACAGAACCTACATTGGCCCCTAGGTGAATTGACCCAGTTTTTTTGGGACAACTTTTGACTAAAATGCCTAGACTTCTACATGACTATGTTCAGTAATCGATTTCACAGTATACTGTATAAAACTATCATTATGGTTGCCATATTTAGTCAGTATCAGAGATTTCATATTTGTGGATTTGTGGCCTTGCTTCCTCTTTTATTGCACACCCAACTCCCCTTTCTTCTTCTTACTCTCTTTCCAGGGTGTTGAAAGCACCAAGAACAGGTACATTTTAAACTCTTCCTTCTTCTGCTCTGCTGGGTTTGTAAGGAGCAGAGAAGTGGATCGGCTTTGGGATCACCCATCTTCTTTCCCTCCCCAGCATGGAAGATGGCGTGTTGAAGGTAGACCCTGCTGTAGAAGAGCTAAAACAGAGGCTCCGTAGGTTCTCCTGGAAACGGTCTATCCTTCAGGAGGCACTGCTGCGATTAAAAGGTAAGGAAGTATTTGCTGTCTGTGGTGCTAGTTGCCCTCATAGGGTGTTGTGGTGCATTTATGTGCATACCACAGCTACGTGGGTGAGGCAGATTGTATGGCCTTTTTTAAAAAATGAAGTTGCTTTTATGTTGAACCAAAACACTGGTCCATCCCTGCTCAACTGTCTACTTTCTGGCTGTGGTTTTCCAGGAAAGATCCTTTAAAACTATAGATGCCAGAGAGAAAACCAGTGAAAGATCTAACGCAGGGGTAGGCAACCTTTCCCCTTTAAGGGCCGAGGGACTTCAGCTCCCAGAATCCCAGGAGCTATTGGCCAACATGGGACTATTGGCCAACATGGCTGAGGCTTCTGGGAGCTGAAGTCCCTCGGCCCTTAAAGGGGAAAGGTTGCCTACCCCTGATCTAACGGGTAACACCTGTACAGTTGACCCTCCATATCCATGAATTCTTTATTCACAGATTCAATCACAGCTTGAAAATATTCCAAAAACCATAAATTCCAAAAAGCAAACCTTGATTTTGTTATTTTATGTAGAGGACACCATTTCACTATGCCACTGTATTTAGTGGGATTTTAGTATTAAGCATTGATCATCAATGGGACTTCAGGGTTTTGGGATTCTGGAACCAAACCAGGGGACCAATGTGTTATGAATTTTTGTACTGTCTCAGTTGAGACACTAGAATTTTATTACTTCTTAAATGGTTTTTTTAATAATCATAATGGCTAGGACATGGGTTGGGAAAATGTGGCTTCTAAGACCCAGCCCCTGAAGTCCCTTGCACACGTAATCTTTTCCTGGTAAAAATAACCACCCACCCTGAAAACACAGAGAACATCTGACATACCCAAGAGTCACAACCAGAAATTATTTTGAACCAGATAATCTGGCCAATTTTGCCTTGAAAATGGGGCAATGCAGCCCTTTGCGGGTTGGACACTTGGGCCCTGCCACCATTGACCACCCCTGTGCTCAGAGTGTCTACCCTCATGTCCTCCACATGTGTCCTCTTGTCCTCCCTGACTCTTTTCTTTTTCTCCCCAGAGGAACTCCAGTTGGAAATGAATGGGGATATAGGTATGTGACTGTCCCTGAAACAACAACATCACATTACCCCAGTATTTCTTCTTTTGATCTGCTTTGCTGTTTTTCTTTATAAAAACATAGGAAAATAACATAGGAATTATTTTTTGAGAAGGACTATTGGTACATCTAGGCAGTAACTCTTTAAGCTTTCAGACAGAGGCCTTTCCCAACCCTACCTTGGACAAACCAGGGATTAAACTTGGAACTTTCTGCATGCAGAACATACACTCTGAGCTACAGCTCTTCTACATGCTTTTGGATGGGTAACAGATGGATTCTTGGTCTTTGTATATCTGAAATCCTCTGCCAGGCCAACTGGACCAACTGGATGACTTTACAAAAAGGAGCAAGTCTACCTAAAACCAAAATTTAAAATATAATTTGATCCAGTCTTTTAAAGCTGTAACGCCAGGGCAGACGAAGTAAAGACTTCAAATAGCATATGGCCCTCAAGGCTGTTTCTGCAGTGTCCTTTTTTAAAGACTGGAAGTCAATCTGGTTCATTTCCTGTTTAAAATGATATAGTGAACAATCCCCAAGCATCCTCGGGGCGGAGGGAGTGAATCGTTTTAGCAGGAATAAAATTTTCTTCAAAAATTTGAGTGTGCTGAGTGTCCCCAAATAACCTTAGGGAATTGCATTCTGCTAGTAGAGCACTCTTTCTCCACCATTGCTCTCCAGCAAGAGGCATAATTAAAACTACACACATCTTTGGGTCTTTTTCTCACTCCACCATTATCTTTTGTTTCCACAAAGGAAGTATGGGTTTGAAAGGACTTGATTTCAAGAAGCATCCATGGAAAGAGAATAAGCTTGCTCTGTCCAGACTTTCCTCCATAGTTATTATCTTGAAATTCCAAGATGATAGCTAAATAGGATGGGCTTTTCCTTTACACCAGAGCTACTTAAGTTGATGATCCCTGCACCAATATCTGTCTGCTAGCCACCTGCTTCTGGTCTGTGAAGAGTTTCCAGGAAAGAAAGAAAGAAACAGTTTAGCTAATGGACACAAATACAATACTAGTCCCTGGTAAATTAGGAAAAAATTTGCTGGTTCCCCTTATCAGATAACCTGAGAAACTCTGATTTAAACTAGAGTAGGTCACCCTCCCACCCTAAAACAGTCTCTGAAACAGGACTGAAATTCAAACGAAATATAACATCTGATCCAGATAATCCCAAGAATTTTAGCTGTCTGAGACAGAAAAATAAATGGGGATCTCACCATCCCGCATCCACCATCAAAGCATATCCAATCAAATGCTGGTTGAATTGTTCTGGCACATGAGGCAGAAAATTGCACTCAGCCCACCCCTACCAGTAAAAATACAATAGTAACTAATTAAATAATAAGCTAATGCCTTTTCATCACAAGCCACCTCTCTGCTTCATGATAGGGCCAATGGCACATATTGTGTGTTGCACTTTTCCTGATCTTCTTGAAAGTGGGTATATGAGTTAAATATGGGTTTATGCTGGAAATGCAGCATTGTCTTGAATGTGAACCCAAACAATCCATTCCATTATCTCTACTTACCTACATCCTACCTGATCCACACAATATGTAGACTTCCATTTTGTATTTTTCTTTCTTTCTCCCACATTGCAGTTATTTGAAGATGGGAGGAGATTGGAACTTTGAATGTCAAGTTGTGCCCTGAATGTATACAATATATCAAATATCTTTGTTGTAATTTTCCCCTCTTACCCTCCTTGCTCAGGGTACAGGATAGCATCATCATTTCAGTCTACACTGCCCCATCATCCCCAGGAAGACAGAAAGGAAACATCTGCTACAGAGATTCAGGTATTTAATTTAAGGTACTAGTGCTCCTTAGTAATTCACTGTTTTCAGACTTGAGTGTGAAGACAGGAAGGAAGGAAGGAAGGAAGGAAGGAAGGAAGGAAGGAAGGAAGGAAGATAGGTCTTCAGAAACCAAAATAGCACAATGTGGACTCAGTATGTTTAGTGGCAATGGATTGCTCAGTGACCGACAGGAATACTTTATCCAGGAGTTGAGAAACTTAAATCCCCTGGGCTGCACATGGTCCTCCAGTGTTACTTATTTGGTCCCTATGACACTTCCAAAAAAAGTTTGAAATTGGTGGCAGACAGGTAAAAAAAAATTAAAGAAAGCTTTTTTGCTTGCTTTCAGTGGCTTGTAGTGGTTTGTCACATTTGGCAACAAATGGGGGGGAAACCATTTAAAACAAGGAAATGGTTTTAAATGGTACAGCTTCTAGTGAGTCATTGGGAGAACCCCCCCCCCCCACTGAGATTACCCACCCCTGCTTTGCAGGAACACGCTGCCATGTAACGTTTTGTTGCAGAGCACACTGTATTAATCATTTTTCATTAACAGAGGTGGTGTTGCATATAATGAGGAGTAAAAGCAAGGGATGAAATAAGGGTGGTCATGGGGACAGAACTGGTTGAACATGGGATCTTGCTTAATAGAAGCATAGACATTTAATCTAGGTCAAGATGTATTTCCTAGCTTTGAGAGATTTGTGTGCATTAAAATGAATGCACTTTTCTGTTTTCGTGCTAACATTATGTCTCTTAATTTTCATGATTGCAGAAAAAGACTTCTGGAAAACATTTTCTGTCTGAGGAAAAGTGAGGGAGGCATTTGGCGACAATCTGCTTTACATGTTGAGGCCTGCCTCTCCTTCACTTTGTTCATTTTATATTAGGAAAGTTCAAATGAACATGTGTTGGGGTTCAGGATCTTTGGACTGTTTTGCAGCATTGAACACCTCCTAATGAGGGTGTAGATTATTTTTTCCTTACGACAATTGTTGAGAAGTGTCCTTTGCCCCTTGTAACTTGAAAAGCCTCCTCTTTGTCCCTTTTCTTTGTTTTCATCCATTAGATTTGGCCTAAGAGATAACCCTGGTCTTTTCACCTATCTGTCTTTCTTCCCAGTGGACAATATTCCTAACTTTAAAGCATTTCAGTTTTGTTTCAAGTGAGAGAGGAAGATGCTAAGAACTTGCACATGCTTTCTAGAGCTTAGGAAAATTACTTTACTAGACTAGAGCTCCTGGAATGCCCCAGATAGCATATATATATATATATGCTGTCTGAGGGATCCTGGGATTTCTAGTCCAGAAAGGTAACATTTACAAATCTGGTACTTTCTTAGTACGGTGAAATCAAAGGTTGTGGCCATTCTCCACCACAATGAGAAATGTCTGTTATTCCCATGAACTCCAAGGCCAATTTTGCTTAAGTTCTGATTTTGTCCACATTTGAAGAGCGAAATTTCATCCTTTAAGCCAGGGATAGGCAACCTTTCCCCTTTAAGGGCCGAGGGACTTCAGCTCCCAGAAGCCTCAGCCATGTTGGCCAATAGTCCCATGTTGGCCAATAGTTCCTGGGATTCTGGGAGCTGAAGTCCCTCGGCCCTTAAAGGGGAAAGGTTGCCTACCCCTGCTTTAAGCTGTACATTAGCTTCGTAACATTGCATCCCTCAGTCTCGGGGCAGGACATCTTTTCCAGTGCAAGAGAGAGAGATTCTGTTTTGTCTTCTGTGAAGAGTGGGAGCACTCCCATTGTTCACAGGAGAAGACAAAACCTGAAATAGTTGATGCTGATTCCAAGTTTTTGGTGTTTCAGGAACTGGCACCCTTCAAGATACATTCAGAAGAGTCGTGGGCAGGATTTCCAAGCCTTGCTTCTGCCCTCCCTAGGAAGGTCAAGGAAGAAGAGGAGGAGGAAGTGGGCATCTCTGCAGGTGGGAGCCTCACACTTACTTCTTCCCCTGCAATGAGGATAGCATGCACACATAGAGCCACTCATCATGCTGGCTGGAACAGTAGCTCCTGCCCACAAGATTTCCATGTCTATGTCTTTATCATTGTAGTGCACAGAGGCCAGTGAATGGAAGTCTGAAATACAGTCAGGCCTCTGTATCCATGGATTTTTTTATCCACTGATTCATGCATCTATGGCTTAAAAATATTTTAAAAATATGTAAATTCGAAAAAGCAAACCTCGATTTTACCATGTTATATCAGAGAAAACAATTTACTATGCCACTGTGTTTAATGGGACTTGAGCATCCACTGATGTTGGTATCCACAGGGGTCCAAACCCTAGCAGATACCAAGAGACCGCTGTACTCCAAAAGCAAACAAGGTTGCGAGTTCAATACCAGCCAGGGCTGAGGCTCGACTCAGGCCTGCATCCTTCCGAGGTCGCTAAAATGAGTACCCAGCTGTTGGGGGGCAATCAGCTCACAGTTGTAAACCGCTTAGACATCCCATAGTGTGATATGAAGCGGTATATAAATAAGCTGCTTTGCTTTTTGCTTTAAACTTGTCCACATGGGTGGCTGAGTGACCCCTCTGCTTTCTGATGGTTCTGTGTAAACTTTGTTTCATGCATAAAATTATTAAAAATATTATTTACAACATTGCTTTCAGTCTATGTGTATACAAAATATAAATTAATTTCCTGTTTTAGAATTGGGTCCCTTCTCCAAGTTATCTTTTTATGTATATCCAAATATTCCAAAATTAAAAAAAACAGAACAGCTCTTCTGAGACTCCAGGGGAAGTTTTGGGCATGATGCAAAGAACTACACTCACTATAGCACCTTGCGCTCTGTTCTAAAAGAAACCTAAGTACACATATGTCACTCACAGGATTCTAGACTTGATATCTTGAAGTATTGCTGGTGAGCCAGTGGCTCTCCAGTCTTCAACAACTTTGTTTTCCAAAGCTTTTCAAATTTTAGTTTAATATTGTTATATCATCTTATATATTTTGGTTATATGTATTTGTCAGTTTGATTTATTTTGTATTATATTCTTTTTATGTATTCCCTCAGGATAATGTGTTCTACAGTTGTATTGTAGTTTTATATTTGCTTTATTCCTTCCTTCTCTTGTGTGTGTGTGCATGTGTGTAGATTGTGAGCCAGTGTGGTGCGATGGTTTGAATTTTGGAGTAGGACGCTGAGAGACCAGGGTTCAATCCCTCCTTGACCATGTGATCTTGGAAAGGTCACACTTTCTCATCCTTAGAGGAGGGAAAGAGTAAACCCCCTCTAAACAAATTCTGCCAAGAAAACCCTGTGATAGGTTTGTTTTAGGGTTGCCAAAAGCCAGGAATGTCTCTCCGTTCGCAAAGCCTTCCTCAAAACTTGTTCTTTTCTGTACAGTTTCAAGGTTCAGCTTCACCCATTGCTCCTCATCTCTCCGAAACTAAGTATAGGTGCATTCAACTGAGTCTGTGGCATCCCTGCCACTGTGATTTTAATTAGTAAGCTTCTGGGAGTTTTATTTTCTCATTGTCTCTTGCTTCTTTTTTCTGCAGAGCAGCATTGGCCATGTTGATTTGGAATTTTAGGAATTGTAGTCTGGCATATCTTGAAGGCAGCAGTTTGGGGAAAGCATTGATCTGCATTGACTGTGTTGGATCAAGGATGGGGAGACGCATGGGTTTCAGTGTGCCTCATGGGACCAAACTGCAGGGCCCCATCTCAAGCCATCATCTGTCCCTTCTCTCTGCTCCATTTGCCCTTCTGCGTGCAAGGACATAGCTCTGTGTGTCTCTACAAGGATCAAAATAACAAATTGATCCTTTCCCAACCTCATCACTTTCTTCCTCAACTGGAAGCTGAAATGTGTGTGGTGAAATGTGTCCCCATCTCCATGGGCCAGGATTCAGGAGCCAGGGAATCCTCTAGTCTGGTGTTCCTTAAACTTTGGTCCTCCAGATATTTTGGACTTTAGCTCCTAGAATTCCTGATTGTTGACCTAACTGGCTGGGGTTTCTTGGAATTGAAGTCGAAAACGCCTGGAAAATCAGTGTTTGGCAAACACTGCTCTAGGTCCTTTGTGCACCTTTCCTGTGTGAGATAGAATCATAGAGTTGGAAGAGACACCAAGGGCCATCCAGTCCACCCCCCTGCCATGCAGAAACTCACAATCAAAGCATCCCCTGTGACAGATGGCCATCCAGCCTCTGCTTAAAGACCCCAAAGAAGGAGACTCCACCACTCTCCAAGGGAGTGTGTTCCACTGTTGAATAGCTTTCACTATCAGTAATTTCCTCCTAATATTGAGGTGGAATCTCTTTTCCTGTAGCTTGCATCCATTGCTCCGAGTCTTATTCTCTGGAGCAGCAGAAAACAAGCTAGCTCCCTCCTCAATATGACATCCCTTCAAATATTTAAACAGGGCTATCATATCACCTCTTAACCGTCTCTTCTCCAGGCTAAATATACCTAGTTCCCTAAGTCATTCCTCATAAGGCATGGTTTCCAGACCCTTCACCATTTTAGTCACTCTCCTTTGGACACACTCAAGTTTTTCAACATCCTTTTTGAATTGTGGTGCCCAGAACTGGACACAGTATTCCAGGTGGGGCCTGACTAATACAGTGGCGCTATTATTTCCCACTATATTTCTGTTGATGCAGCCTATAATTGCATTGGACTTTTTCGCTGCTGCATCACACTGTTGACTCATGTTCAACTTGTGGTCTACTAGGATGCCTAGATCCCTTTCACACGTAGTCCTGTTAAGCCAGGTGTCCCTCATCCTATATCTATGTATTTCATTTTTCTGCCCTAAGTGCAGTACCTTACATTTCTCTGTGTTGAAATTCATTTTGTTAATAAATTAATAATTATTTACTAAATTTAAATTATTTATTAAATGTATTAAATTTAATAATTTAATAATAAAGACAATCATTTCTTTCTCCAACTGTTCTCTCCCCTCCCTTCCCATTCTTCTTTTTTCTCCAGAACACATTACAGTGTTGCATGGTATTAAAGAAGAGGATCCTTGCCAGAGCGGTCCTGAGATGGAGCTGCCTGCCATAAGACTGCAACGATCAGAGGACAGTGTATCCCAGAGTAGTCAGCAGGCAGATGCAGAGAGACTCCAGGGAAATACATTGGCAAAGAGAAGTGGCCAGTCTGCTTGTTCCAGGAGAGGCTATGGGGAAGCAGCTGCTCGGAAAAGGAAAGATAAGTGTTACCCATGTCCAGAATGTGGGAAGATCTTCCGGCAGTTTGGAGTCTTGATCACACACCACCGGCTCCACACAGGCGAGAAGCCCTACAGCTGCACTTACTGTGCAAAAGGATTCAGTGATTATTCCAATCTGATCGCACACCAGAGAACCCACACTGGGGAGAAACCCTACCGGTGTGCTGACTGTGGGAAAAGCTTTACCCGTAGCACTACCCTCACCATTCACCAGAGGAGCCACACGCGGGAGAAACCCTACCCCTGCCCCCAGTGTGGGAAACGCTTCAGTCGGGCCTCGAACCTCACCATCCACCAGAGAACTCATGCAGGAGAAAGAAATCTGACATATTGTGGTCCAGAGTAAGAGGGAGGAATTGAACACACAACTTGGGGCTTCCAGTGTGCATCACAAAATGCACACAGCTCTTGCCAATTGAAGGCTAGGCTTCATCTGGGTGCTCCTTCAGCTCCCCTGCTCCATCTTGTTAAGACTGGCCAAATTACTTGTGTTTAGGGAAAAAAAGGCTTTCCCAATGTCACTTCTAACCAGAGAAATGTTAACTGCTTTGGGCTAGAACTCCCAGAATGCCTCGAGTACCTTGGATGGAGGATTCTGGGGAGTCAAGGTTCAACACATAACTTTTCCAAACTATGGTTCGACCTATGCAAGGAGGGAAGGGGGGTCCATTGGTTAGAGAGCTGGAATGAAGCATTTTCTTTTATATTGTAGGAAATGGGCTGTCCACCATTGATTTCTGCCTTTATTAAATCTTGCAATCTGAATCATGTTGGGGCAATACATAACTGTGAAAATAGTTCTGCACTTTCTCAGAGTTTGTATAAGTGCAGCCAGTTGTTCTGCAAGCACACATACAGCCCTTTCCTCTACTTTTGACTTGGTGGGTGGGGAGCAAGTTGACTGTACCACAAGGCTTGAGCCTCTGGTGCCCAATATGCCATTGGCTGGGGAACTGTGGGATCCAGCATAAGTATGCTAGCATATATTTATGCTATGCTAAAAGTATATCAGAAGTATGTAGTAGCTGGACAGGGGCTGATTGGATTCCCTCCAGGAAGGCAGCTTTTAGCAATATACGGTATTCCTCTTTATTCTGTAAATATGTGAATAAATGAATTTTTACAGAATTCATCTGCAATGTTTTGTTCTTCAGTATACCTGCCTCTCCCCAAAAAGTGCTGAACTGACCTTTGCTTTGCTTGTGGTGTACAGGTGTCCTTATGTTCCTTATGTAGCGGTATTTGGATACAGTACTTCATGAGAAAATCTGTCTGATGATTTTCTAAAGGAATAGACTCCTCTGAATTGTTGTGGCTGACAATGCCAGGCCTCCAAATAAACCTATTATTGAGGGTGTACTGTCATTTTCCTGCATAAAATGCTTGTAGTGTCCTTGAGACAGAATGAAATCAGAGAAGCATCCAAAGCAGAAAGGTGTAGTAACAGGTGGTTTCGTTACTTTGACTTGGGAAAGTCATGTTCTCCTGACAAAAAAAGTAACATTTAAAAGACTGGAATCTGTCTTGTGAGTGAACCCAAGGGAAAGCAGCCTCAGATTTAATCTTAATTAGCACCTGGGCCCTGTGACAAGAAGGAACATGTGCCCCTCCAGACGTTGGAGTGACAATCCCATCAGCCCCAGCCAGCAACCAGTGTTGAGCTATCATGGGAGTTGCACTCTTAACATCATTCAGAGGGCTGCACATTCCCAATTCATGCAGTTAGTGATGTTGAACCAGTCCAAATCTCAGCAGTAACATAGCATTCAGCCATTCCTACAACAAACTGCCAACCTAAAAGAACAGAATTTCTGTCTGGATATGGGCATACAGTGACCCACATTCTGTAACTCAACTAGCATAGACCCTTTGAATTTATGGGATTTGCCTCATCATTAAACAATGGATTCAATGGCTCTGCTGTAGTTAGGATTCTCCAATAGGATTCCGGCCAGTAAGTGTTTAGGAAGGGTTTATGCTGGGACCAGGCTTGTATTTTGTGCCTTTACTATTACACATATGAAACAATATAAAGCAAGAGTTAGTAGATGATGCAAAGCATGAGGACAAAATTGTAAAGCCAAGATCCTGCATCAGAGACTACAATTCATAACTTTGCAATATCATAGCTATGTCCCTGGCAGGACACACAAGCCTAGAGAGTTGTGATGATGCATATTGGGGTGTTCTGCACAGTGCTTTGTGGTGCTTTGGGAGTTTCCATGTGCAACAAGTCCCATAGCATTTTGGTGCCCTTTGCAACAGGTCTCAAAGTGCTCTGATGCTCATAGCACTGTGGGGCCCTTAGTCTAGCAGCCCTGTTGTTGGTTCCATTTGTACAATAGTCCAGGAAAACTAGCTGTATCTCTGCTCCCCTCCTAAGAATACAAGCATTGTGCCATGCTGTTCACCTTTATGTAATCATAAGTCAGTTTACAGTGACATAAATACCTGACAGGATGGCAGCCTGTAATTTCATGCAAGTGATTTCTTGCCAGATCTGTAAAGGCAGGCTGTGCAGCAACTTGCTTATGGAAGGTGCACGCAGCATCCTTTACTGTGTCTTTTGATGCAATTCTGATTTATCTCAAATAATGGTAAGTAATAAAAGTTCTGATGCTAAATTCTTCTTTCAGCCAGCTTTTAAAAGAAATTGCAGACTAATTGATGCTAACTAAAATGCATTTATACTTTTTTTGCCATTCAGAAAATGGTTATGGCTAAATAATTATTTCAGGATTTTAATATGACTCTTATATTTACAATACAGGAATGTTACCATCTCATTCCTAATTTCACAGTTTTTTTAATGACTTAACAGACTGATGCTTGTTTATATGTGCCTTCAAGTTGCCTGTCAGCTTATGGTAGCCTCATGAATTTAATAGGAATATTCAGAGGTGGTTTTGCCAGCTTCTTCCTCTGAAATATAGCCTACAGCACCTGGTAGTCATTGACTCTTCCATCCAGCTACTAACCAGGGCTGACACTGCCTGCCTTCCAATATCAGGCAGGATTTGGTATCTTTAGGCTATTTTGGCACTTGAGGTGTCCTGATTTATATAGCTTTTCATTATGATATCTCATTACAAGATGGCAACTGATGTTGATAGAACTGGTATTGTTTTATGACTTCCTGCATTATGGTGTAATGATCAGGGTAAAAGTCAGAAGGCACTTATTCTGTTTTTTTTAGGTCTTGTAGAGTTGGACAGATTTTGGCCATCAATTGCCTGCCATATGATCAAGAATTTTCTCTGCAATTTACAAATTGGAAATGTATTAATGGATTCCCTTACTATGTAGTGGGCATAATATGCTCCAGAGTTCTGGCATATGTAACACAGTACCACATGGTATCAAATGGTCTCAAGCTGTCTGTGTCTTGTTTGTCTCTGTGTGTAATTGCTAAGAATGTCCAACACAGTCATTTTCAACTTCAAAAATGGAAAGTTATTTAAAGTATTTATCTGGCACCTTTGAAAGGAAAGCTCTTCCAAAATGGCTTATAAAGGATAATTTCAGTGATCTCTTCACAATGTTAGCTTTCCAGATTATTTACTGCAAGGGTGCAGAACTATTTGGAAGGGAAACATTTGTCTGTTGGATGAGGGGTCCATGCATACTTCACTTGTTTTCAGCAACAATTACATGGGCAGAAGGGAAAGCGACCCTTGTGGGAAGAGGGCTGGCAACAGAAGTCAGGCAAAGATCTATTTGCAGCATAGGGTGGAAGTCCACTATAGTACACAGATACATTTTAAAAATTTGGCTCTTTGGTAGGTCTGTCTGCCTCTCTCCTGGTATTACCATTCTTTGGATCTGAGCAGATATTCAAGGGATATGCTTTCTCCCCTTTCTTAGGACGGCTTGGACTGAAGAAAGGCCGTAAGGGGGTGTAGAAAGTCCCAACATATGTATAAATGTGGGTCTTTTCTGTCACATTGTAAAATGAAATCTCACCTGCTGAATAGTCCAGGAAAACCCCCACCCGGTTTGGCTTCACATTCATAGGGAGCAGAATAGGACGAGAAATCAGGGCTTTATACTGGTCTCCGTTCCGAAGCCACAGTCTCCAGAATCCACTCATGGGGGACATTATGCTCACTTGTCCCTTTCTGATCACAGATTCCCTACAGACCCCCAGATCCCACTCTGTACTGGCCTCCACTTCCACCTCCCAGTAGTGCCTCCCTGAAGTGAATCTCTCAGATCCCAAAACAAGGACGTAAGTGTCAAATCGCTCTGTGTTGTTCTCTTTGGTAGGCTGCTCTGACCGCTGTCCTCCATGTTTCACACTCTTCTTGTCCTCGGAGATGACAAGGCTTGGATGAGCTGTGGCAGGGTCCAGAGTCACATCCACTGGATGGGAAAAAAGGAGTGAGGGAAACAGTTATGGGGATGGGAGCAGAGTTCCAACAAAGCCCTGGAGAATGACATCTATGATGGCTCATACAGGGTTATCCAGGCTATATACCCTCCAGCTGTCCCCTTTGGCAGGGACAAGAAGAAAAAGGAAATGGTAGGGCCACTACATAGAGAAGATGGTGAAGTGATAACAGGGGACAGAGACAAGGCAGAACTACTCAAACCTTCTTTGCCTCAGTCTCAAAAAAGGAAAAGGGTGCTCCAACCTGAGAAAAATGGGGCAGTGGACACAGATTAAGTAAAGAGATAGTACAGGAATACCTGGTTAATCTAAATGACTTTAGTCAAGGGTATTAAAAGAACTGGCAAATGTAATCTCAGAGCCATTAGTAATAATTTTTGAGAATTCCTGGAGAACAGGAGTAGTCCCAGCAGACTGGAGGAGGGCAAACATTATCCCCATCTTCAAAAAAGGGAAAAAAGAGGATCCCAACAACTATCACCCAGCTAGTCTGACATCAGTACCAGGAAATATTCTAGAGCAGATAATTAAACAAAGAGTCTGCAAACATTTAGAAGGCAATGCCATTATCACAAAAAGTCAACATGGGTTTCTGAGAAACAAGTCATGCCAGACTAATCTGATCTCTCTTTTTGATAAAATTACCAGCTTGGTAGACAAAGGGAATGCTGTAGAATCTGATCTAGCATATCTCGATTTCAGTAAGGCCTTTGACAAGGGCCCCCATGATATTCTTGCAGACAAGCTGGTAAAATGTGGGCTAGACAATGTAACTGTTAGGTGAATTAGTAATTGGTTGACTGACCGAACCCAAAGGGTGCTCAGCAATGGCTCCTCTTCATCCTGAGAGAAGTGACCAGTGGGGTGCCACAGGGTTCTGTCCTGGGCCCAGTGCTATTCAACATCTATCAATGATTTGAATGAAGGCATGCTTATCAAATTTGCAGATGACACCAAATTATGAGGAGTGGCTAATATCCCAGAGGACAGGATCAAAATTCAAGAAGACCTTAATAGATTAGAAAGCTGGGCCAAAGCTAACAAAATAAATGTCAACATGGAGAAATGTAAGGTAACTGCACTTAGGGCAGAAAAATGAAATGCACAGATATAGAATGGGGGATATAGGATGGAATGCTCTTAAAGACATGAGAGTGCCAACACATCTGATAGTCCTAATGAGGAATCTGTACTCAGGACAAGAGGCTACTGTCAGAACAGAACAGGAGAAACATAATGGTTCCCAATTGGCAAAGGAATCAGACAAGGCTGCATCCTACCACCCTACCAATTCAACTTATATGCAGAACATATTGTAAGGAAAGCAGGCTTGGACACAGAAGAGGGAGGAGTGAAAATAGGAGGAAAAAATATCAACAATCTGAGATATGCAAATGACACCATAATACTAGCAGAAAACCTCACAGACCTGAAACAACTACTAAGGAGATCAAAGAAGAAAGTACAAAGGCAGGCTTAATGTTGAACATAAAGAAAACAAAAATAATGACCACCAAGGACCTCCACAAGTTCAACCTAGACAATGAAGAAATAGAAATAGTAAAAGAATTCTCATACCTGGGATCAAACATTGATAGAAATGGGGACTGCTGTCTGGAAATCAGAAGAAGATTAAGAATGGGGAGGATGGCTATGAAAGAACTAGAAAAGATCCTAAAATGCAAAGATATACAACTCAGAACAAAAGTTAGACTCATACAAGCCACTGTATTCCCTATTACCATGTATGGATGTGAGAGCTGTTGCTTTCAGTCAAGAAAGAAATTAGGAAGAAAATCAGTGCATCTGAGATAATGTGGTGCTGGAGAAGAGTGCTGAGGATCCCATGGACAGCCAAAAGGACAAACAAGTGGGTCCTGAAGCAGCAGATCAGGCTGGAACCCTCCCTTGGAGCCAATATGATCAAACTGAGGCTGTCGTACTTCAGACACGTCATGAGAAGGGAGGACTCTTTGGAAAAAACAATAATGCTGGTCGAGAGAAGAAGTAAGAGAGCAAGGCCACATGCCAGATGGATGGGCTTTATTAAAGAGACCACAAATATGTGTTTGTAGGAGCTGGGCATAGCAGTAGAGGACGAGGGGAGGGGGCTGGAGATGTCTCATCCATAGGGTCACCATGGGTCGAGGTTGATGTAGAGGCAGTTAACAATACCACCAGGATGAGGGACACCTGGCTTAAGGAGACTATGCGTGAAAGGGATCCAGGAGTCCTAGTGGACCACAAGTTGAATATGAGTCAACAGTATGATGCGGCAGGTGAAAAAGTCAAGCTGATTCTAGCTTGCATCAATAGAAGTATAGTGTCTAGATCAAGGGAAGTAATAATGCCACTCTATTCTACATTTGTCAGGCCTCACCTGGAATATTGTGTCCAGTTCTGGGCACCACAATTCAAAAAGGATGTTGACAAATTAGATTGTGTTCAGAGGAGTGCAACCAAAATGGTGAAGGGTCTGGAAACCATGCCCTATGAGGAATGAATTAGGGAACTGGGTATGTTTAGCCTGGAGAGAGAAGGTTAAGAGGTGATATGATAGCCCTGTTTAAGTATTTGAAGGAGTGTCACATTGAGGATGGAGCAAGCATTTTCTGCTGCTCTAGAGTATAGGACCCAGAGAAATGGATGCAAGCTACAGAAAAAGAGATTCCACCTCAACCTTAGGACAGTAAGACCTGTTTGACAGTGAAAGACATTCCCTTGGAGAGTGGTGGAGTCTCCTTCCTTGGAGGTCTTTAAACAGAGGCTGGATGGCCATATGTTGGGGATGCTTTGATTGTATTTTCCTGCATAGCAGGGGTTTGGACTGGATGGCCCTTGGGGTCTCTTCCAACTCTATGATTTTATGAAAATAATAGTTCTGTGCTTGTTTCCTCATCAATAACTTTTGTCCTTTTGGTGCCTAGCAAAACTCTGGTATTATTTGGCCATATCTGACCTGGTTTTCCCCAGTGAAATAAAATGTCTACATCATGATGATGATGATGATGATGATGATGAAATAGCAGGAAATGAGAAATGGGCAGGCGCAGACTGCTGAAGTTCAGAGGAGAGTGAAAATGGTCCCTGGACTCTTGGTAGTTGCCAGGCTCTGCACTAAGCCCATTGAAATATATGCCAAATGAAATTTTCTATGTGCTTACCTTTGAATTTGGTCAGAATTTCAATAATGTTGATGCAAGGAATGTTATATATATTCTTCAGTTCAATAGAAACAGCTTCTGTTTGCACCAGGGTCACATTTCTGCTCCTGCAAGAACCATAGTATGGAATGTTGCTTGAACATAATTCATCTACAATGATGAGACAAGCCTGAAAGGATTTCTAATGTGAAGTCGAAATGCCTTCACTCCTTTGAACTCTGAAATGCTTGCACCATGAAAGGAGTGGGGGAGCCATTCTTTTATGCCCTGTGTGGATACATACCAGGCACAGAGAAGGAATTTAACTCTTTCTTTTCCTGTTGGGATGCTAAGGAAAATCCTTCCTCCTTGCTTTGTGAGGAAAGGCCATAAATGTTCAGGTATTTAGGAGTTAAAGAGAATTATATTACTACTACTATCACCACCACCATCATTTCCCCACATTTTCCCCAGTTCGGGATTGAAAGTGGCCTACAGCAATGAAAAAAACATTGTTAAAAATCCACAAAATACAAAAGTTTTTTTTTTAAAAAAAATTATCAGAAAAAATTAAAACCAGGTTAAAACATATACTAAAACACTCCCACATTTCAGCACAGTGATCAGCAATATCCAGCACATAGAATAAGATGCCCATTGTGTAATATAGCGTTATAACTGTGTAGTGTGAAAGGATCTTGAGATTTTAAAGGAATGAGCCTTTTGGGGGAAGAGGTTATTTGTGGTCTTGTTCCTGTGACAGATTTCTAAGCCATTCCTTATTGAAACCTTTGAGACAGGCAACCTCTTTGGCTCCCAAAGGCTGCATGCAGTGTTGGCTCATGGACAGGAAGCAGCACAAACATATACAAAACACCCCTGCACATGGATGTGTCTCTTCCTAGCCACACACACAAGCTGCAATCCAATATTCCCCTTGCATAGAATAATGCACAGCTAGGCAATGCCAGTGCTAGGTAACCCCCTTGCAGAATAGCAACATTGTACAATGCATATCAATGACTGGGTACCATTGTGGGATGCACAATGGCAATGTGTAACTGCAATGCATAATGCACCGCATTGCTCTATGTATAATTCCACTTCTGTTGCTTGCAGCATAATACATCCATTAGCTCTTCCCAGACTAATAATTTGCCTCTCATGCATAGTAGAACTTATGCATGCATACATCACTAACAAGATGGCAGCCATATTATGCAGAGGACAAAGAGTTTAAAACTCTCCAAGTACATGGAAATCTAGGGATCAGCGTGTGACTGAAGTGTTTCACATCTCCCAATTACCTTCCCAGTAGAATAGCTGTTTTTGTGTTGCTACTAGTGATGGGAAAACAGTAATTTTGCAAATTAGACTGCTCTGTTAGTAACTAGTTATCATAATCAGTTATCAATTATTTTTTTCTAACAGAGGTTTAAGTGATTCACACAACTTTAACAAGGGATCATTTTACTCCTGTTGGAATGTCAGCTTTTAGTTACTGTTATAATTATAGGATATTTGGTCTCACTAAATGGTGGAAGAGGAATATCTCATGGTTCAAGGAATGGCTTATTCTGTGCTTCATAATGCTGCATTTTTTTAGGCAGTAAACAAATGAATATTCTAGTTACATCCAAGAAACAGGAAAGAGTTCCAGATTTACAACTGCATCTATATTGTAACTAACTACAGTGGGCCCTCCATATTCACTGGGATTAGAGGCACAGGACCCACATGAAAGTGGAGAAACCACAAATAAAAATTTACTTTTTTAAATCCTCTCTAGGAATCTCTAGGTCCTCCAGCATAACTCTGTAGTCAACATCCAGTGGAAGGTGACCATAAAATTGCAATCGAGGGCTTACAAATCCTTAGAGAAGTGTTTTTTTCTAGGAATCTCTAGGTCCTCCAACATGACTCTATGGGTCAGCCTCCAGCAGAATCGTGCGGAGGACCTAAAGGTTGCTAGAGGGAACAAATTAATCAAATCTGCAAATAATCAAATCCACAAAAGTCAAAGCTTCAGATGTGGTGAGCTTGCTGTACTTCTATAACATTGGAGCTATAACATAATTACTTTTAAAAGTAACTTCCTGGGCTCTGGAACAAGCTTATACTTCCATTCATCAGTGATCATCAAAGGATAGCTATCAGGATACTGTTAATAGCAGCTCAGAAACTGTACTCTCTTTCAGTTAGTCTCAAAGGTGCTACACGATCTCTCTACATACTGATTCTACAGACTAACATGGCTATATCTTTGAATTGTATTCTGGAGTTGATCAGCTGGACTTGGGGTGGGAGGAAACTGGACCTACTGGCTTGAAAGAGAGTGGGCACCCTTGCTTTAAGAAGAGGAAACGAACCAAAAACCTCACCTGCTTAACACGTTTTTCACGTCCTTGAAAAATGAAAATGAAAAAAGAAACAAGTAATTATTTTTGGGGTTTTTTAAAAAGAAATTGTTAAGCACTTTAAAAATATTAACTTATCTATGGACGTTATCACACATGGACCACAAAGCGATAATAAACTGGAAATGACAAATTCCGAAAATAAACCGAAAATAAACCTTGATTCCGCAAATGATTTTCACACGTAATTACCTTAATTGCGCAATTAAGGGAAGCTCCCGCTGAAACTGCATTTAATGTTCACACACAAGTGAGAAAATCCCGTACATGTACTAGAAATGATCTTCTAGCACATGCGCACTATGCTTGCCGTGGCTGTCACTTGCCGCGGCTGTCACTTGCCACGGCTGTCACTCGCCACGGCTGTCACCCCTTCCCCAGGTCGTCCTCGGAGCAGCCGGCCCTCCGCATGGCTGGCGGTCCGAGGAGGAACTCCCGCCACAGCGTTTGCACACGCTGCGGCGGAAGAGTCGCCGAAGGTGCTTGGCGACTTGTGAAAGGAGCGCCAATGTAGCGCTCCTTTCAGGGGCAGCGAAGCTGCGCTGCGGGGCCGAGGTGTGGGGATACCTCGGCCCCGCAGCGCAGCTTCCCGGGGTGGCCCACGTCCACCCGTCCTTCAAGCCACCGAAGGTGTGCCGCAAAAGGCTGTGGCGCACCTTCACCGACTCCTCCGCCGCAGCGTGTGCAAATGCTGTGGCGGGAGGTCCTCCTCGGAGCGCCGGAGTGCCGGCCATGTGGAGGGTCGGCTGCTCCGAAGACGACCTGGGGAAGGGGTTGGGGCGCTGATCGTGCAGTTGCCCCTCCCCTTCCCTGCCCCCAAGACGGCTCAATTAGCCGTCTGCTGAGGGGGAAGGAGACGCTTACGCTGCCTCGAGGACCCCGCGGAACCATGGGAAAATGCAGGGAAATGCTTCCAAATGCGCATTTGCTTTTCACATTACGGCAAATGCGAAATTATCTTAATTGCGCATTTGCATTTCCTCAAAACAACCGAATTTCAAAAGATCTCTGTTAACACCAGTTTCTGTCCACTTTCTGTCCAGTTTCTGTGTGACGTTGTGTGAAAACACGAGGCACTAATCCAGTTTCTGTTTGGGTTTTGTGTGGATTAACCAGCAGATTTGCCCCCGTGTGATAACGTCCCATGACTGCCAATTTCATCTTGCTATTTTGCCTATCTATCTATCTATCTATCTATCTATCTATCTATCTATCTATTGTGTGTGTATGATAGATATATCCCTAGCTAGACTTTAGCTAAAGATGGATTCAGAGACTCAAAGCAATCTGTTCTGTGAGGTGCAATATTAATTCAGATTACAAGATGAAGTTGTGTTTAGCAATCTTGATTTAGGAAGACACTCTAAACATAAGTAGACGTGTGTTCAGACAGAATATATGTTTAATCATTTACAAAGAGCTTGGAAAAACATAAGCTGGGAATTATAGACGTTGAAGTCCAAAAGTATTTTTCATACTCTTATTTATTTTCAGGTGGTTAATGTTTTTAAATGCAGGTAACCATATTGCTGTAGCCTCTCAGAATTAGGAGCATGTTTCACATCAAGTTAGACCAGTTGTCCATCTATGAGGAGGCTATTGTAAAGTAATAATGATCACTCAGAAGTTATTATGATATGTTGATGAAATTTTGTCAGTGTCATCATTGGTCCCTAAGTGCATGACGTTGACAAAATCAGCTCATTGTGTCCTTTATTTTTGTTCCAGGTTGTTCCAGAAGTGACTAAAATGTAAAATGGAGAAGTACGACGGGGTATCATAAAGCAATAATTATTACTTGGATGTTATTATGGAATATTGATGAACTTTTTTCAGTGTCATTATCACCAAGTGACTTTTTCTCTTTCCAAAAATGAAAAATCTATTGCAGGAGCACCAATTTGACAACATAGATGATGTCAAAGAAATGGGATGAAGCGGGAGAATGGTTTAAGGCACAATCTGCAGACTTCTACAATAACTGTATTTGGAGGGTCAAGAAACGCTGGAGAAAATGTGTTAATTTGGATGGTGACTACGCAGAGATAAGTTAACAACTACAAATCAAAACAAACTTTTTGTCAATTTTAAAGGTGATAATTAAATCTTTATGATACCCCCTCATAGACCAGTATTGTCTGCTCTGGCTGGCAGTGGCTTTCCATGGCCTCAGACAAAGCAGCCCTTCCCTGCCAGTTACTTTGTTGTTGTGTGCCTACAAGTTGTTTCCAACTTACGACAACTCTAAGGCAAATCAATCAAGTTTTCTTGACACATTTCTTCAGAAGGGATTTGCCCTTGCTATCCTCTGAGGCTGAGAATTTGTGACTTGCTCAAGGTCACCAGTGGGTTTCATGGCTAAGCAGGGATTCGAACCCTGGTCTCCAGAGTTGTAGTCCAACACTCAAACCACTAACTATGACCTGACTCTTTTATTTATGGGCTCCAGAGACAAGGAGATTCATCGGGATATTTCTACATCCAAAGCAGGTTTTTTCTCAGAAGCTGAGAGAGATACAAAGAAATACCATCCCCAAAAACATTGGCTTTGCATGTAGAAGTGAAGTGCCTAAATACCCTAAACACACCAGATCTGGTTTGAAAGCTAAGCAGGGTCAACCTTGGTTAGTATTTAGATGAGAAACTGCCAACAAATATCAGGTGCTGTTGGGTATATTTCAGAGGAAAGAACTGACAAAACCACATCGGAGTATTCCTTGCCTAAGAAAACCCTATGAAATTCATGGGGTCTCAATAAATTGATAGACAACTAGAAGGCACACACACACATTTTTATACTACCACCCCCAGAATTTTCCAAGCAGCATAACCACTGGTTAGAAGATTCTGGCGGTTGTAGTCCAAAGAAATAACTTTCCCAAGCTTTGATTTTACCAAAGATGGAAGAGGTTTTCTTTTTGGACAATGCATCCCAGAATCCCAAAGTTTCAATCTCCCAGAAAATTCTGGGAGCCATAGCACCAAGCAAGTAACTCTCCCTACTCTGGGTTCTACTACTGAACTACTGTCCTTTACCTTACATTTAACTTTCACTTACGTGAACAGGCAAACCAGTAATAGCCAGACCTCTGAGTGGGACATACTACTGGGTCATGGTGGGAACTTTAAGCCTCGTCTCACCTTCAAAAGTTCTGTATCTGGCTGCTGACTTTTCTTCTTGATCTCTACAATCAGTTGCTTCAGGGAAGAGTTTTGCTCCAAGAGTTGGTTCATATTCTGGTGCAGCTCCTTCAGGGTTGCATGCTTCTCCTCCTTCAGCATCTTCAGGAGCCTCTCTTCTTCCTCAGCAAGGAACTCATGGAGCTTGTAAAACTCATCGATTACTCTCTCTTTCTGGCTGTGTACTGCATCCTTCATCACCAACACAAAAAAGAAGGGTCAAAGGGATTGGGCATGGCTGTCCTACACTACAGGGCTCATCAAAGACATTTTGTTGCTGAGATAAGCTGGTACCTCTCTGCACTTTGTATACAAGAGCAGTGGAACCTTTCTTCCACACTGGCAATGAAAAAGCTAAATCAATTGCAATGGAGGGAGGCAGACTAGCTACAAGAGGTGTGGGACGGACAGACAGGAGAGAGAAATGGATGGGGAGATTTAGCTAAACATTAGGAAGAACTTCCCAACAGTAAGAGCTGTTTGACAGTGGAATGTGTTGACTGGGAGAGTAGTGGAGTCTTCTTAGAGGCTGCATGGCCATCTGTCAGGGGTGCTTTGATTATGAGTTCCTGCATGGCAGGGGGCTGGACTGAATGGCCCTTGGGGTCTCTGCCAACTCTATGATTCTAGGGGGAGACAGGACGAACAATGCTGCCATTCTCCAGCATCTGCTGACTAAGATTATGGCCTCACACTGCCTAATAATAGGGTCAGTACTGCTGTATTGGGTGAGATTACTGTTGCCCCTTCACATTTGCAGCTTTGAATTTTGTGAATTTGATTATTCACGGATTTGATTAATATGTTCTCTCTAGGAATCTCTAGGTCCCTCAGTGTGACTCTATGGTCAACATTCTCCAGAAGTCGCAATGGAGGACCTAGAGATTCCTAGAGAGAACACTTCCTTATGTAGCAGATTCCCTGGAACAGACTGAGATCGAGACCTGAGATAGGATAGAAAGCAGGCTTTATTTTCTGCTAGCAGTGTCTCGGAGGAATCATTTCCCAAAGCCGAGCCCTGATTGTCTTGAGGTGGGATCTTTTATACATGTCTTCAAACAAGTTACCATAAAGTTGTGTAGTTAAGCTCAGTCCTAGCATGAAGATTGTAGAGTCAGTGGTAGGTGGGCAGGCATTTGTTGCACACAGGAATGCATGCTGGTTTGGAGAGGAAATGGTGGTCCACAGTCTCTGAGAAAACAAGGCTGGCTACAACTCAGACGTCTCTAGCCTTACCCTATGTCAGTAATTCCCAAACTTTGGTCCTCCAGGTGTTTTGGACTTCGACTCCCATCTGAAGGACTAAAGTCTGGGAACTACTGCCCTATGTGTTTGTCCTCATTCTCTGGTTTTATTGAATTACCCAGCCTGATGAAGAGTCCTGATGAATTAAAAAGCTTGCACACTTGTGAAATTTTAGTCTTGGTCCTGTAGATTCTGGATTTTGCTTCATTAAAGAAGTATGACGTGGGACCTTTATTTATTGCAGCTTTCAGCTAATTATGAAAACATTATACCCCAATGACACTGAAGCCCTGTAGTGAGGAGGAGCACACCAGAGGGATTTTGTTGTTGGAGAGTCAAACTATATACAAACCACAGAAGTAATTATGAATGTGTCAGTATGCATCATCCTCTAATCAGAGCTCGACAAACCTAGCTTGAGAGCCAGCAACTGCACCAAGAGACAGTGGTCTGTTCTTCTGTTGAACAAAGCACCACAGTAGGTTTCTATCCCTTCTTGCCAGTCATTTCTAATGTGACAAGGACTGATTGTGCACAGGATCATTGGTGAGAGGACATTAGAAACACCATCCTGCAGTGTCTCAATCACCAGCAGAATAGACCTCTGTTGCTCAGTGCAGCTGCTGAATCTTAAGGTAGGTTTGGGGGGCATTTGCTAGTGTGACAATGGTGTCACAAGCATAAATACCAGTTACAAATGGTTAGTCTAGCTTATACATAGAATTATACCATCTGTAACTGTTCAACAGGATGCCAACCTATACTTTGAAACAATAGTTTTTCTTTTATTTTTAAAATGTACGCCTAAAATTTGACACTTTTATTTTGAAGCAGATTTTTTTAAAGCAACCATGCTATTTGCAGTCTTAAACAGGTTCAGAGCAGGACCCTATACTAGTCTCTTACCAAACCTACTTTCACCGGCTGCTACTTTTTCCTCTCAAGGATGCAGTTTGGAATAAATCACACAGGATATCAGTGTTTGCCTGTATCCTCCAGCACAAGAGAGGCACTGGAGACTTGCAAATGTGGTACCTGCCTTCCAAATAGCTGTTTTCTTCCCTTCCTGGTATGTCTGCTTCTGAGACTCTTCAAGATGTTTCTCGAGCAAATGTACAGCATGCTGCAGTTTTCTCTGGCAGAAAAAGAAAATGCAGTTTTATTTATTTAACTGATAGTCATCTTTTCACTCCCAAGACCAATGCTGAATGTTGTAGTTCAGTCTAATTCAGTTCTGGAAAAAACTCTGATAGTTCTTGTCCTATCTCTGGAGAAATTCTGCTCAGCTGATAGCTACCCAGCAGGCCCATTCCAGAGTAATTGATATAATCTTTACTGCGAGATCCTTGGCAAAGATGAATTGGAATAGGACAAGCAGGCCCAGCACCACAACCGCCTAAGGCAGGGGTAGGCAACCTTTTTGAGCCGGGGGCCGGGTTGCTGTCCCTCAGACAATTGGGGGGCCAAAGCACCATAAATAAATAAATAAATAAATAAATAAATAAATAAATAAATATTTTTTAATTTTTTTAAAATTAAAAAATATGCATGCACACTCTCTCAGCCCCAGAAAAGCCATGGCAAACCCCCTGTGGAGATTTTGCCAAGAAAACCCCAAGAACAAGTAATAACAACAATAATCAATATCATCATGGCGGGTGGCAGCGGCAGGACTGGCCTGGGGTCGGTCCAAAGGCCTCAGGGGGCCGCATCCGGACCCCAGGCCTTAGGTTGCCTACCCCTGGCCTAAGGCAACTGGATCAGGCAGCAAATACTGAGGAAAATCAATGGGAGCTCTCTTCTCTCTTGGATATCAGAGCCACCATGCATCATTTAAGGGAGACGGTTGTCCCCAGTTGTCGTATAGAACCATATCGCATTCCTAAAGTTGAAGGAAAATTCAGGAAGGAAGAAGTATGTTATATGTCTCTGTGTAGGGGGATTGTCTCCTTTACTTCAGGGAGCAAGATGTCTTGGGATGGCTCTGAGGGGTCATCTATAGAAAAAATGTAGTTGGACACCACTTTAAGCCCTGTAACTCCATTCTGCGGATTCCTGGGATTTCTAGTTTTACAAGGTCTTTAGCCTTTTCTGTCAAAGAGTGCCTCACCAAACTGCAAATCCCAAGATTCTGTAGGGTGGAGCCATGGTAGCTAAAGTGGTGTCAATGTACATTATTTCTACAGTGTAGATACACTCTGAGACAAGTAATGATATAAAGTATTTTATATCTGTTTTTACTTCTACCGATTGCTGAGTGGCACCTTACAACAGCAAAGGAGACAAAGATGTTAAATTCGGTGTCTCCTCAGAATAGAATTTCACAGTGTTTCACTATCATCAGCTTTAATAATGGAAGCAGCTTTTACAGTGGAGAAGGCAACAGTGCTGGACAAAGTTCACTCTGGCAGTACAAAGTATATATGATTTACATACATTAATGGAATACACAGTGATAATAAACGAAGGTCATATAGCACAAGGCAAATCAAATCCTGGGGCTTGCAGACCTTGGAAACATTCCCCAAATTTCCCATTTTACATAGCCACTGGCCATGGTGGCTAGGGGATTCTGGGGTTTGCAGTTACAAGGTCCTTGAGTCCAAGAGTCAAGGGTGAGAGATCTACATAGTAGTGCCTTGACTTAGGGATCAGACTTCTTTGCACCCCATGCCCAAGCTCAGTGGCATCACTAGGGTTGGCGTCACCCGGTGCAGTAACTCATGTGTCACAACTTCCCTTGACCGCCTCCCATACTACACCATACAGAATCCTTTGTAATGTTTTTTGTACTAATACTACTCATCAGTCGTGATTCCTGTATAGTGCGGTACTAACTGTAATGGCAATAGTTGTGACATAAACAACTAGCAAAATTAAAATTATATCTTTAAATTGCAATATCAGACACAGAGCACAAATGTATTTACATTTACATAGTTTCATGTGGCTAAAGTGAAAACTTGGTAAGATGTGATGTTGGTAAAGAAAAATTTTAAAAAGTAATTTAACCCCCCCCCCCCCCCCGAGGCCTCTCCTTTTTCTGCCCATTGAGCCTCACCCCAGCTAGGGCTACTTTTCCTCTGAGCTCCAGGGTTTTAAAGGGGCATGGGCAAATGTCACAGCCCATTTCTGCCAAAAGGCAGACATTTGGGGAGCAGTAGTGTCACCCTCCCTTAGGATGTGGCTCGCATCCTTGCACTCCCATAGTGATGTCCCTACCCAAGCTAATTCCTACCCTAGTAATATGAGCATTTACCTGGATCACCACCATCACCTCCTCATTCCATATTCAAATAAATAACTGGGAAGTGTTCACTGATCTATTTATTAATGTTTTATGTTGATCTCTTTCCAACATGCTCAGGGTTGCCCCATTCCTATTTTCTCATCACAACAATCCTGTGGAGTGTGTTAGCAAGGCCATACCCAGACATCTGCTGCCTAAGGCAAAGATTATTGCCTAGCACACATATACAATTTGATTGGTATGAGTCAAAATACACAATCATAGAGTTGGAAGCAGTGGCATTACTGTTGTTGGTGTCCCCCGGTGTGGTGGTGGTGGGGAGAGACGGTCTGCCCCCAGCCAGCCAGCCACCACTTGGCCAGACTGCTGGGAGGTGCAATGCTTCCCATTCATGTGATGAGGCCTCTGGACACCTGTTCAAGGTTTTGCATGGCTGCTAGGTGAGTGAAAAGGGGAGGTGATACCCTTTTCTTGTTCACCCAACAGCTGTGCTAGTACCACCCTTCTAGGGTGTCACTCTCTGAGACTCAGGGAGCTGGGGATGTTTAGCCTAAAGAAGAGACGGTTAAGAGGCGATATGATAGCCCTGTATAAGTATTTGAAGGAGTGCAATACTGAGGATAGAGCAAGCTTGTTTTCTGCTGCTCCTGAAAATAGGACCTGGAATAATGGATGCAAGCTACAGGAAAAGAGATTCCATCTCAACATTAGGAGGAACTTCCTGACAGTAAGAACTGTTCGACAGTGGAGCACACTCCCTCAGAGAGTGATGGAGTCTCCTTCTTTGGAGGTCTTTAAACAGAGGCTGAATGGCCATCTGTTGGAGGTACTTTGATTGTGAGTTCCTGCATGGCAGAATGGGGCTCGACTGGATGGCCCTTGGGGATACCTTCTATGATCTATGATTCTACGATGTCCCCTAGTGATGCCTCTGGATGGTAGATAGATAGATAGATAGATAGATAGATAGATAGATAGATAGATATTCCCACCTTGTACACCTGGGCAGCATCTTCAACAGACACCACAGTGTGAGATGCATGACCTCCAGATGCTTTGCAGACCATACAGAGGAGAGCTGATTCCTGGACACAGAACCAAATCAGGTTCTCACCATGCTCCCAGCATTGTCCCCATACTTCTTCCTTCTCCTTAGTTTCTTCCCTCTCTTCCTTTTTGACTTCCTTTTTGACTTCCTCTTTCTTCACCTTGCTGTCATCCTTAAGGGAAAGCTGGTTTGTAATTTGCTCCTTCTTCAAGTAATCAAAACAAAAACGGCAGAACTTCTGTCCCTTGAAGTCCATGGCAATTCTGTAGGGCCCCTGGCAAAGGGCGCAGACAGGAGGCGGGCGGCGGGCTTTGGATCTGGAGACTGGCCTTGGAACAGAACTGGCAGCCATGACTCCTTAGGAAGCAAATACACACTTAGGTTTCGCTTTCCTGCGTCTCCTTTTTATTGCTCCAGGAGCAGCTGATGGTTTTAAGTCATTCGCCTGGAACTGGGCCAGGATGACAAGATGGATCAAATAGCAATAACAATAGCAATAACAAGTACAATCGGTGGATCAAACACAAATGCACTGGTAATATTGAACTACTGTTCTGCTTGGGTTAAATAAATCAGTTTGGAAGCCTTGTCTGGAGTAGCATGATTGGAATGAAACACAAAGCAAGGTTTCTAGGAGGAGTAAACCCCAAAACAAGAGACCTGCAAGTAAAGGTTAGTGTAGAGCAGGGGTAGGCAACCTAAGGCCTGGGGGCCAGATGCGGCCTCCCGAGGCCTTTGGACCGGCCCCAGGCCGGTCCTGCTGCTGCCGCCGCCACCACCACCACCGCCATGATGATATTGATTATTGTTGTTATTACTTGTTCTTGGGGTTTTCTTGACAAAATCTCCACAGGGGTTTTGCCATGGCTTTTCTGGGGCTGAGAGAGTGTGCATGCATATATTTTTAATTTTTTTTTAAAAAATATATGTTTATTTATTTATTTATTGTGCTTTGGCTCTCCAATTGTCTGAGGGACAGCAACCCGGCCCCCGGCTCAAAAAGGTTGCCTACTCCTGGTGTAGAGGATGGCAGGGGAAACCTATGACAGTCTTTTGACACACAGTCCATAGCCAGCACTTCACAAGACTAGAGTTGTGGAATGAAAAAAAAAAAAAAACTTTTGCCAAACAAGGCAGCCCACCTTCAACCCCTTAGCATTTCTAGTAACAGGTGAATCAAGAGTGGCATGTAGTAGAACCTGAACAAAATAAGTATTAGTATTTCTATTGTTGTTGTTGTGTGCTTTCACGTGGTTTCTGACTTCTGGAGACTCTAAGGTAAACCTATCATGGGGTTTTCTTGGCAAGTTTCTTCAGAGAGGGTTTGCCGTGGCCATCCTTTGAGGCTGAGAGAGTGTGACTTGCCCAAGGTCACTCAGTGGGTTTCACGGCTGAGCTGGGAATCAAATCGTCGTCTTCAAAGTCATAGTCCAACCCTCAAACCTCTACACCATAGTGGCTCACTAGTATTTTACTGAAATTTTAAAAAGTGCTTCACAGAACAAACTCAACTACCCAACAGGTAGACTGGTTCAGTTTAAAGTTTCTAGGGCCTTCAAAACTGCGGCCCCGGAGCTGCATCCAGCAAATATGAGACTGATGATTTGGCAGACTAGTTTTGAGCCTTCATCACACTACACACACCCCTCCACATTTGCTGGGGTTAGGGGCACAGTACCCTTGTGAATGTGGAAATACCAGAAAAAACAAAAACACAATGTTTTTCCCTGAGACAATGCCTCTCTAGGAATCTCTAGGTCCTCCAGTGCAACTCTGTGGTCAACATCTGCCAGACATTGACTATAGAATTGCGTTGGAGGAGCTACAAATGCCTAGTGGAGTGTTCTCTCTAGGAATCTCTAGGCCCTTCAGTGAGACTTTGGATTAAAGTTGACCATAGAGTTGGGCTGGAGGACCTCAATATTCCTAGAGAGAACATATTAATAAAATCTGTGAATAATCAAATCTGCAAAAGTCAAAGCCGCAAATTTGGAGGGACAAGTGTACATTGATATAGTGCTATATTGCACTTTAATGGTCATAGCAACATCCTGTGGAATTCTGGGGTTTATAGTTTAGTGAGGTCCAAGACCTCTCTGGCTGAAAATTCTGATTGCCCTTCCCTAAACTGCAAATCCCATGATTGCATAGGATGGTGACATCACAGTTAAAGTGCAATATAACACTATAACAGTGTAGTGTGGTTGGTCCCCACCAGAGCCTTCTTCAGCTTGTAGAATTGCCAGGGATTAAATCTAGGTCCTCCTCCATGCAAAACATTGGACGTTACCACACTGGCCCTAAAGCAGAAAGAATTCAGCATCACTTCAGCACCATTCTGGATTTTTTTTCTGTGTGTTCACACGACGTCGCTGCAAACCCCGCTCACCCCTGCATCATTCCGGCATCATTTCAGCGTCATTTCAGTTCTTTTGAATTCCGGGATCTTGAGGAATTACACTCGAGTGGCCGGAGTCATGCTGGAATGATGCTGCTTTCGCCGTAGGTATGAACACGAGATGCGTTTCATGGCGCATTTCCTCGTTATGGCCCATGGTTCCTTGCGCTATTTCCCATGGATCTGTGAGGAAGCATCTTATGACGTGTGCTTCCTGTTTGGGTCGGGCAACAAACGGAACGGGTAAACAAATGGTCCTCTCTTCTATTCTTTTAAGGCAATCTAGAGGTTTCTTGGGATTTGTGCCGCCGCTAGGCCAGGGGTTGGGGAAGGGATCATTATTATGGATGGTTTTGTAGCCCGGAATTTGGGGGGGGGGGGGGAAACAAATCGTTGTTTTCTGATGCTTATCTTTTCTCAGGTTTGGATACCTGGCTGCCAGCGAGGCCGTGGTACCTGGTCGTCTATTCATCCTGCTGGTTCTCTGGATGTGTGTGAGTGTTACCTTGAATAAATGTATTAAATCTATTCCTTGGGCTCCCTAGTCTGTATATATAGTTGGGGGTGTGTGTGCAGACCAGTGGAGGCAGTTATTTGGTTGGAAGAATAGAGAGAGAAGAGAGAGAGAGAAGATGGAGGGATAGAGATAGATAGATAGATAGATAGATAGAGGGATAGATAGATAGATAGATGGAGGGATAGATAGATAGATGCAGGGATGGAGGGAGGGGAAAGTGGGGGAAGAGAGAGAGAGGGAAATGGATAGATAGAGGGATAGATAGATAGAGGGATAGATAGATAGATAGATAGATAGATAGATAGATAGAGGGATAGATAGAGGGATAGATAGATAGATAGATAGATAGATAGATAGATAGAGGGATAGATAGATAGAGGGATAGATAGATAGATAGATAGATAGATAGATAGATGCAGGGATGGAGGGAGGTGGGGAGGTGGGGGAAGACACAGAGAGAGAGGGAGATGGATAGATAGAGGGGTGGGGGGAGGGGGGATGGAGAGAGAGAGAGAGAGAGAGATGGAGGGATGAAGAGATAGATAGATAGATAGATAGATAGATAGATAGATAGAGAAATAGAGAGAGAATAGAGAAGAGGGAAGGGGGGAAGGTGAGAAGGAAGAGAGAGATTGAGATGGAGGGCTAGAGATAGATAGATAGATATATCACTATATATTTATAGGTGTATCGATATCTATCTATCTATATCAGGAGGAAGAAGGGAGAGAGAGGAAGAGTACGAGGGATAGGGATAGGCAAGTGAACAGATTTCTGTGGACAGCTGTGTTACCTACAGAGATGGGGTCACAGTACGCAACAACTCCCTACACATGCCCTTTTGCTAATTTTCAGGATGTCTCCTTACAATTTCACATCATCTACATTTACATTTACCTGTATCTATACATCTACCTTGAAAGAAAACATTAATATTAACATTTTGTGGTTTTTTTGGGTTCAGTGGGGGAAATCCTGAACATTAACCTACCTAGAACACCTGACGTGCATGGTTGACTTATCTAGGCACCCCCCCAAAGGGGCTTTTCTTTGGTACGGTGGGGGAAACTGTCAAGATACTTCTGCCTCCTGCCATGTAGGAATGCCATTTCTATGCACCCCCCACGAGGCCCTTTCCGACTGTGCTTCGATGTGCAGTTAAGCGGAGACGGCTCCACAAATGGCCAAGCACCTATTTCCATGCTTGTGCGCCCTGTTGTGAGGGGCAGTTTTAAAAATTGTTGGTTTGTGCTGTTTTTTCTTTTGCATGCATTCCACTGCTCTTTGGGCCTGAGCTAATAAGCAAGCCATATCAGGTAGTACCCTGCACCGATTTGAAAAATGCTACTCATTTCACCTTTTAACCTATTCCCTGATCAATAGAACTTTTTCTCTCCTCCCTTTCTTTTTGGCCCGCCAGGGTATGTTCTGGCTTGGTAATATCTTGCAGTGTTATGTGACATATTTCTGATTAATAATGTAACAGAGAGACACTGATATTGTTAATCTATTCTTGTGGTCCATTCCCTTATGGTTCTAGTGATGTTCCTTCTTTCTCTTTCAGATACACCTTTTGGCATCCTAGATATCTAGATGCTGGTGCAAAGGACTGGAAAGGGTGCTTTGAGTGTGTGTGTATGTGTTTCCAACATCCCACCTCAGTTAATGAAAGAAAGATGCCATGCAGTCTTTTTGACAAAAAATATATTATTTATTTTAAACACATAATTATTGTTTTTTTTCCTTTATACACTTTCAGAATTTTTTTATGAAATAAAAAAAGGTGGAGGGAGGGAAGGAGAAATAAAAAAATAAATAAAAAACCTCTGACTGCACTGTTCTGTTCGCGCACACGGCAGAGGGGGGTGGGATGGATGAAACAACCAAAAATCACTCCTGGGGTGGTGAGCGTTGAACCCGAAAATGGTTAACCCACATGTTGAGCTGGTCAACCTTCTGTTCCAATGCACCGATCCTCTCTATCATTTCCCCCACGGTGTGTGCCAGACTGGCGAGGAGTTCTCGGACTGTAGTGTAGGGGAAAACAAAAAGAAAGAAAACATTATAGCTTGTCTGCTACAATGATGTGTGCGCGTGTTGTATTATTTACTTGTTTCCCCCTGGTTATGTCACATAACTACCTGGACGTTCTTCTGCCACGTCTGGTGGCTCGGATGGGTGATCCTCATCGGCTGGCTGTGGAACAGCCTGCTGCTCCACAGCCTGCCCCTCAGCAGGGTCTTCCTGGCCTTCCAACAGGGGAGGGCTGGCTCTCCCTCCTCTCTCTGCCTCGTCCTCCTGTTCGTGGGGGGGCCGCCTGCCCTCCGGCCTATGTGGCGCTTGCTCCTGGGGCTCATTCACTTGTGCCTCGATTTCTCCTGGAAAGATGACATTATAGAACAGGGTACATTAATTATGGCCGACTTGGCATTAACATTACAGAGCTGATATTTTTGGCATAACTGTTTGGAGAGGTAAACATAAATGCAAAGAACAGGTAAGGACAGCTAAACATACACATAAATGCAAATGTAAACATATACACCCCAGCATAGATGCCAATGTACACATATACACATCTACAGAAGTGTTGATGTAAACTTATACACCCCTACATATATACACTTTAAACTGCAGTGTAGGGAATTACTTACTTTGTGGTCTTCTGGCAAGCCTGCCGTCGGGGCATCCTGCCTTTTCCCAAAGCTGGTGAAGCTGCCTATAGAAGGGGAGCCTTGCTTCTGGAGGGGGTTCCCCGTGGAACATATTTCTGGCCCTATAAAAGGCATTCCTGAGAACTTTAACTTTTGACCTGACTTGGGCCACAGTTCTCAGGATTCCTTTACGGGCCAGTCGTCTAGATAGCCGCCTGTAGATGGCGTGGTTTGGGTGTGTGCTCGACCCTATGAGCAGGGGGAGGTTGTGGCTAGCACCCATGATGTCCAGAAGGGCCTCAACTTCAGCATTCAGCCACATTCGCCACCTGCTCGCCATCTCCGCGGCTATCCCTATGGCCCATGTACTTCCAGGACCAACAGGTGTCACCAGAGCGGAAGCAGGATCGTCGTGCATGCGTCAGAACCCCGCCATTACTCTCCATTGCCCGCTGCACGTGGCGCTCAGTTTGGTAAGAGCTGGTCACCTGAAAGCATACCTTAGCGCTACCCTCGTCATTGCTGCTAGTCATTTTTTCGGCCTCATCACGAAAATCGCGGTTATAGCTATTTTTTGAAAGCTATTTCTAGCTGCTATTTATATTTACATTTTTTAAACCACGGTGGAAATGGCTTCTGCTGATCAGGCTGCTGGTTCCCAGAAAAAGCAGGGAAGGGGAGTCGCCTGGTCTCACAGGGAGCTCACGGAGCTCATCCCTCTGTGGGGTGAGGAGAAAGTACAGAGGGGATTAGCCCTCAACCATCGCAATGCAGACATTTATTTGGAGATTTCTGAGAAGTTAAAAGAAAAGGGGATCAACAGATCATTGGAAGAAGTACGGAACAAATGCAAAACACTTCGTGCTGACTACAGGAGAGTTTCAAACCACAACAACATTAGTGGAAATGCCCCAGTTTCTTGTCCTTTTTATGAGGACTTGGCAAAATTCTTAAAAAATGACAGGGCAATTTTCCCAAAAAGGGTTTGTAAAAGTATGAAAGTTGTGAGGACACCTGCCGGGGAAGGAGGACAGGAGGGAACATCCTCGTGGGCAGTCCCAGAATCACCAGGGGAAGGAACCTCGGCCGCAGGAAATGTGCAAGGTAGGTATTTTTAAAACCATGTGCTTAAGATGGTTTTTGGGGGGTTGGTTGTTTAGGAGGGAGGTATTTTTATATTTCCCTGGGTTGCTTTTAATCCATATGTATAGTGTGCAATTGAACACTATTAACCCCCCCAAAGGAAATTTTGAGTCTTTTGAATGGAATTCTGGGTTGTTTTTTTAAATGGTGTTAGAGTTTGGGGGGGGTGTTATGGGTTTGATGGGTCCCCCAGAGAAGGCCCTTTGCATGCCTGCTTGGTTTCTGGGAGCTGGCCATGGGGAAACATCTAGAAAGGTTTTTTTTTAAATTTCAGTTACAGATATAGATAGATAGATAGATAGTTATATAATAATGACATGTTTTAAATTTTAGATATTGAATGATCTATAACATGATTTGGCATAGTAGATTAATCTATATCTATCTATCTCTACATCTCTATCTCTCTCTGTTTCTGCATATATATATATATATACATGTATATATATGTATATATATATGTGTGTATATATGTATATATATGTGTGTATATATATATATATACATCTTCATATCTCTCTCTGTCTATCCATCTTTAGATCTATCTAGCTGTAGATATCTGCCTATATAGCTATATTTGTTGCAGTATATATATATATATATATATATATATATATAGCAACAAATATAGCTATATAGGCAGATATCTACAGCTAGACAGATCTAAAGATGGATAGATAGAGAGAGATATAAAGATGTAGATATATAGATATGATACAGGAAGACATATAATGTAGATATTAATTACATTATAGATAGAAATAGACGAATCAACAGCATTCTATAGAATAGTTGATAGATATCGGTATGTTATATATAAAATATAGATACATTGATATAACAGATATACTTGATAGATAGGCAAGATTTCAAGTTTCATGTATGTATTCTGTTGTGGTGTCTTGTTAGTCGCAGTACATGTACGAAAGACACCCTACAGAAGTGTGTGTGTATAGATAGATAGATAGATAGATATACAGAGTGGTTTAATAGAACAATACCTGTGGTTTCCAATCTTGAGATACCTGATGCGAGCTATTTGTTTCTTCTTTGTTGTCCCCATAGTTCCTCCGCAAGTCCGTGAGGATGAGGGTCATGCAATACTGAACCTGGTTGTAGTGGAAAACCCACCTGAGCACCCAGTGGAACAGCACGAGATCATGGAGCCGCAAGATCTTCCGGCATCCCCTGCGGCCAGTGACGGTAGGGTCTTCTCTGCTGGTGGAAAGCACAGGAAGGGAAATGCTGCAGCGCAACAGCTCTGAAAGTATTCCAAACATTGCTAACCCTGTGTCTTTGCAATATTTTTTTTTGGCTCCAGATACAACCATAAGTCAAGAAAGGCCTGTGATGGAGTCTACACGGATGCCTGTGGAGGAGACTCAGGCCACGGTCCCACCTGGATCCCTAGAACAAGCACCATCGAGGACAGGTAAGTCCATTGTACATTTAACATGTCACAACCAAGAAAAAATAAAAGTGTGTTTGTGTGTTTATGCGCATGCGCATGAATATAGATATCTATTCATAGTCAAGTGAATATTCATGGGTAGGTATGTGCGCGTGGATGCACATGCACATGTACATACATACATACATACATACACACAAAAGAGGATATATATATATATATATATATATATATATATATATAAGCATATATATATACACATGTACACACACGCACATACACACAATTAGAATTTCCAAGGGAATGTACCAATGTTTGTATTACAAGGAATCTCTAGAGCTTAACAATGTAAGATGTATTTTAGAACTAGAAATAGCACGCCTGCCAATTTTTGATGGTTGTAAATGAATTTTCTTTTGGTTTTCAGCAGCACCAGCACGTCACATCGTGCGCCGCCGCAGGAGGTCCACACAGGAAATACCAGATAGGAGAGCCATGAGGGGGGAACTGATTGCCAGGACCCTGATCGAGGACTCAAGGTGGGAGGGGCGCCTCAACAGAGCGTTATCAAGGCGCCAGCACGCGGCTCTCCTCGGGAACATCACGAGAGATTCCACTGCACTGGAGAGCCTTGCGCGCTCCTACCGCCGTGACCTAACGACAAGCACACGTCACCGGCAATGCATCTACAAGTACATGGATGCACTTATCAACGTGCGCCGGGAAAACACAGAGGCAGTCCGTTCTGTGGCCGGGGCCATCCAGCTGCTTGCATCCAGCTGGCAAGCAAGAGACACTCAGGAGGTCCTCGGGGGGACACAAATTCTCTTTGAGGACTCAGGCGATGAGGGGACAGCTCCATCTGTCCTTGTACCTTCCACGGAGCCTACCCAGCCACCTCAGGTAGCCAGCCAAAAGGTCGCTGGTAAAAGGCAAATCAAAAAGAAGATATTCTACTCTCCTTCCTGAGGATTATTCTATTTTTTCCAAAATAAGGTTGAATAGTTCACATGTTTTGTCTATACAGTTTTGTTTTTGCTTTTGCAGTTCTTATTGCAGTAAGCCAAACTAATAAGAGTTCATATACGGGAGTTTGTGTATGTACATGTGTATAAGTACATGTTTATGCGTGTGCACACACACTTATGCACAAGTACATATACAAAACCCAATATACTAGTTGTTTTTATATTGTTAATTATAAATAAATCTATTTTTCAAGACATTTTGTGTGTTTTTATCTGGAGATTCATTGCTTTACCGCCATCAGCATAAATATCTCTCTTTAAACGTTTCATCTAAATCTATATCTATCAATCTATCTATTTAAATCTATACGGATATATATATATATATATATATATGTATATGTATATGTAAAGATAGATAGATAGATAGATAGATAGATATAGATATTAAGTATATAGAAATAGCTATAGATATGTCCAGATACATATATATATATATATATATATATATATATACACACACACGTGTGTGCGTGTGTGTGTGTGCATCTCTTTTTCTAACTATCTCTATATGTATATATACATACGTGCATGCACCTGTAAAACTAAAAAGCCAAGCAAGCAAATGTCACAATACTGTGGCAGAGGATATTAAGAAAGGCACCCAATATAACAGTAAACAACTACTTTATTTTCTAACAGCACATATGCAGTTGAAAACAGCAAAGGTAAACATAGCACACAGTCCTCACTCTCGCTCTGCAATCATGGCCACTATAGCTCCACGGACCCGCTCCCCCTCGGCTTGCCTTCTACGGTTTTCTCTCGCCGACTGGTACTCCCACGTCATCGGCAGGAGATGCAGTTCACCAGAGCGCTCCACACCATGCAATGCATGGCCCCTTGTTTCACAGATATTGTGAAGGACCACACATGCCGAGACAACAGTCGCGAAGTGCTCCTCCCCAACAGTCAGCCTAGCTCCCAGGCATCCCCATTTTCCCTTTAAGCGGCCGAAAGCTCGCTCCACAACACAGCGAGCCCTGCTCAGTGCAATGTTAAACGCCAATTGATTTGGCTGCAGAGCTCCAATGTATGGCTTCATTAGCCACCGCCGCAAGGGGTATGCCCCGTCCGCTATTATCAAGGGAGGCACCTGCACTCCCCTGATAGTGGTAGTAGGATTTCCGGGGACAAAAGCACCCTCATCCATCGCCTGGCACAAGGATGAATGCCGGAAGATGAAGGCGTCGTGATTACAGCCCGAGAAGCCAGCCTCGATGTCGAGGAAGACACCGGTTGCTGAGGTCAAGCCCTGCAGTACTATAGAGTACCCATACTTCCTGTTGTAATAGTCCTCAGCATTGGCCCTTGGAGGGTGTATAGGGATGTGTGATCCATCCAGCGCGCCGACACAGTGGGGGAAGCCCAGCTCTTCAAATCCATCCATGACCTGCAAGGAAAGAAAAAGGAAAACAGAGAAAATGCCATGAAAAACAGGATAAGAGCCATATGTTAATGCTCCCCACCTTTGAATTTCTCCCGGCAAACTGCCTTGCTAATTGCCCAGCCATGGTTTAGGCCCCATAATCCTCAAATAGCTATGCGCCACACTGCTTAGCTGTCTGGCCATCTATAGCTACATTCATATATACTACAGAAGAAGCCTACATTTCTGCTCTCCTTATAGCTCCCTTTCCAAATAAATGTACCCCTCACACCACCCCTTTCAGTAATCTGCTTATAGGCATGCATAGCCGCACATTGCACATACAAGCGGTAATGTCACAGAGGCAAGGGGGCTATTAGCAATTTAATGACTTTTTCGAAAGGAACCCCGAAACCATGACCCCATTGTTATGTGGCACAGTAAGTTTATTTTTTGCAAAATTAATATTCTACAGTATTATTTGACATCATAGGTTAATTTAAAGGAAGCATTGGCCAGGAACACAAGAGAGGAACCTACCTGGCGATAGTTCCCAAGGCAGACTGTTCTTGGGAGAAGTACATCCACTATAGCCTTGATGACCTCAGTACAGATTTTTGCAGCTGTGGACACCCCAATCTGGAAGTGCCGTGCCACTCTCCTGTAATTGAGGGGGGCAGAAAGCCACCATATGGTGATTGCCACCCTCTCTTCCACGGAGATGGCCCTCCTCAGCAAGGTGTCCCTGGCCTGGATGTGAGGGTGCAGAGCCTCAGCTATCTCGTACAGGGTGGTCCTGGACATCCGGAAGTTCCGGATCCACATGTCCTCATCCCACATTGGGATCACTTCCTCTGCCCACCAGTTCCTGACCACCTGTGGCCTGACCCACCAACGGCGTGGACGGGGGACACTGGCGGCATGGAAACCCCGGCCAACGCGGTGGCAGCGACTAAAAAGCCTCCATAACAAGGCATGGGCTGTGAAGCCAGTGATGCCACGCCGCCTCATAAAGCGACGGATGCCAGCCAGCACAGCCCTGCGCCTCCGCTCCTGTTCCCGGTCCAACTTCTCCAGTTCTGCCTGCAACTCACAAAGCATTACTGCATCAGACTCCTCCATGGTCACAGCGGCGATAAGGGAGCTCTGGCACACACGGAAGAAGAAGAAATGGCGAACTGACGGGAATGGCGACCGGACGGAAATGACGCTAGCAAAGCAATGACAACATGGCGAGAAGCCGCATGTGACGAAAATCTCATCCGACCGACATGGCAAGCATTCCTGTTTCTGCGCATGTGCAAGAACATCCTTGCCGGAATGAGGTAGGGATCTTTCCACTTGTGTGTGAACAGGAGATACGGGCTCCTGGAGCGGAACCATTGCGGCATCGCCCATTCCGCAATGATTCCAGTCTAGTATGGTAACGTTTTCCGCTTGCCGGGACCATTCTGGAATGGTTCCAGAATGGTTCCGGAATGATTACTTCCCACTCTCTTGCTGCTTTCTTGCTGCCAGTGTGGTAACGTCCATTTGGTCACTGTGAACAATAATTCCTTAATTCAGTGGTGGACAAATTATGGCCCAAGGGCCACATGTAACTCCCAAGATTGTTTTTGTTGTCCTCCGTCCCTCCATAGTCACTGTACATGCCTTTTCTGGCCACCCAAAAGAGTTAACTGCCTATTCTGGAAGCTACCAGGAGAGCGAATTCACCACTTTAATAGCTTCCATTGAGAGTTCAGGTTTAGTTTGCTTTCAGACCCGTTTATTTTATTTTAGGCAGTCTGTGATATTTGTACAACGCTCCTCCAGCATGACATGCCAAATGAGTTGGTTCTGTTGCCGTGAGTTTTCTTCATTGTCCAGCTTTCATAACCAGGCATAGGAACCGGAAATACTATGGTGTCAATTTGGTATTTAATGATGTGTCTTTGCATTTTACACTCTTATCATGGCTGCCCTTCTAAGTCTGAGGCTGCATCTACACTGCAGAATTAATGTAATTTGACACCACTTTGACTGCCATGGCTCAGTGCTATGGAATTCTGGGATCTGTAGTTTTGTGAAATATTTAGCCTTTTCTGTTAGAGAGCCCTGGTGCCACAACAAACTACAATTTCCCAGGATTCCCTAGGATGGAGCCAAGACAGTTAAAACAGTGTCAAATTGAATTAATTCTGCAGTATGGCAACAGCCTTAATCTTATGATTTCTTGACTGCAGCTTCCATTTTGAGAAATGACTTTTTCTCACAGCCAAGAAACTGATAAAAGTTTTTCTCCTGTGCAGATCTTATGGTTCTTATTGAGGGCTGAGGTGTCTCTAAGGCACTTCCCACGGTGGGATCGCTTGTCCAAATGTATATCCGCACAAAGAAGGCATCTGATTTACAGTGCACCCTTAGTATCTGCTGAGGTTTGGTTCTGTTATATACAATGGCATAGAAAAATGCTGTCCCTTATAAATCAAGATTTGGAATTTATTTATTATGTGAATATTTTCAATCTGTAGATGGTTGAATCCGTGGATAAGGAATCTGTTGATACAGAGGGATGACTGCATTCGCTTATTTATTTATTCCCACTCTTTCGCCAAAACTCAAAATGGCTAACAAATATTATAGAGGATACATTTGTAAGCAAATGTTCTTCTTGGTTCTTCTCTACAATGTCTAGTGAGACCTGTATTGTTCTTTCTGACTGGTGTCCTGTGCAGAGACTATGAAGGGGTTTGGGTTTCACTAGCAGCCCAGGAGTCCTGGATCCTCTTCCTTTTCAGCAAGAGCTCCTTCTTGAGTTTTCTTCCCACTGACTGCCCAGGTCCCACATCCTGCTCAGACTCTTCCGAAGGTGGCTTCCATTTCATTAGGGGGGAAATCCAGGTTGGGTTTTAGACTAAATTTTATAGGAGCTGTCCAAGCTTCTGAACATGTCTCCTCCCAACCAAGTTCAGCACCTTAGATAGTTCTTTTCAAGTTTGGCTAAATCGAGGTCTTAATGAACAGATGTCATCTGCAAATGTGACAAGCATCCTCCCCTTCCACATGCAATGAGGGTCCTCATGATTTTCCACTGAGTCCTCTCCCCACTTTCGCTCATGTGTGCTACATCTGTGCTGGGTGCATTTTAATGCTCCTGTTCATTTCTGAGACTGTGTGGTCTGACCCTCACTGAAGTGCAGTTTTTTAGCAATTGAGGTAAGCTGAGGGGAAAGGGGGAAAACAAGAGACATACTGGGACATTTTAAAATCAGCTGCAAAAAGTGGAATGACAAGAGAATTAACCAGGACTGCCCCTGGCAAATCAGAATATTTGGGAGGTATGGAATGGAGGAGGGAACGAGGGAAGGTCCCTATGATCCTTCACTGCATCTGAAGACAGACAGCTGTGTAGCTTAGGAGATGCAGGCTGCAGGGCAAATGGCTTTCTCTGCCAACACTTTAGTGCCAACTCTCAGCATCTGCTGCCTGAGATAACCAACTCCTTGTAATACTGGCCTTTTCCAACTGCGTGGTATTCTCTCCCTCATCCCTGACTCAAGTCGCACATGATGGAATTCAGAGAGATAGGCTGCATCTCCACTGCCGAAATATTCCAATTTGGCACCACTTTAACTGCCATGGCTCAATACTGTTATTCGGGGGATTGTAGTTTATAGGAGAACTCTGGTAGCAGAGCTCTGTTGCTCTAATAAACTAGTTCCCAGAATTCCATAGCATTGAGCCATGGCAGTTAATGTGGTGTCAAACTGGATTATTTCTGCAGTGCGAGTGCAACCCTAGCCATTGTGAAGTCTGGAATATCAGTATGCAAAGGGATCTTGTGGCACCTTTGGGACTGTGTGAAAGAAGTTATAGCATAAGCTTTGGTAGACTTTGTCTATTTCCTCAGATGAATGCAAGTTTATGAAAGCTTATGCTATGACTTCATTTGCAGTTATTGTCTCAAAGGTGCTAGATCCCCTTGCACATTGCTTGTCTGTCTGGTTTTTTTAAATTAATTTTTATTTAATTTTTGCAATATGCTTGTGTCTGTCTTTTAGTGATCTGAGGGATCAGAATTCGTCGACTGTAAAATCATGGGAGGAGGAGAAACCATCCAGAGTCAAAGAGGCATAATCTTTTTCATCGCCCATTTGACCGAAGCAGAAAAGATCTGGATTGCACAGCTGTCTGTTGAATAAACTCCCCAGTTCACTGAGGAGAGATCCAGAAGCAGCAATGACTGTCTGCAACCAAGCCCTGGAGTTGTATTTGACTGAGAAAGGAGAAAAAGGAAGTGAAGTCAGGCAGAAACTGACAATCTGTTGTGAGCTGAGATGGATGGAAAGAAGGAAGGCATCTTTTCCTTTAGTGAAACAATCCAGAGCCCTCTTGCGGTTGTAGAAAATCCATGTAGTGCCTGCATGCATATCCCTATATCCCTGAACTGAGAACAGCTTCAACATCTTGAGAAAATGCAGGCCTGTGACTAACATAATCATTTTCCCCCTCCTCGATGATTTCTAACCCCTTTGCCTGATGAAGTAGTCAGTGGAGCTTTGAAAGCTTGCAATGTGTTTTTTGCAATATGTGCATTTTGGTGGGTCAATAAAGGTTTCACTGCCATGAAGGTTTTGGATGTTATTGTACCATGTACTAGGGGATGGAGTGGCTCAAGTGGTTAAGATGCTGGCTCTGTTGATTGCAAGACTGGCAGGTTGGCAGTTCAAGGCCCAGGTGCTGCGTGATGGGGTGAACTCCTGTCACTAGTCCCAGCTTCTGCCAACCTAGCAGTTTGAAAGCATGCAAATGCAAGCAGATAAATAGGTACCACTTTGGTGGGAAGATAAACAGCATTCTGTGCAATCATGCTGGCCACAGGATCACAGAGGAGTCTCTGACAACGCTGGCTCTTCAGCTTAGTAACGGAGATGAGCACCGCCTCCTATGGTCGGACATGACTTGACAACCTTGTCAACGGGGAATACCTTTACCTTTATCTACTATGTTCTGTGTGGCCAACAAGAGAGCCAACGTGAAATAGGGTTTTGAGTGTTGGGCTGGGATTCTGGAAACCAGGGTTCAAATCCCAGCTCAGCCATGGAACCCCACTGGGTGACCTTGGCCAAGTCACACTCTCTCACCCTGAGGATGGCAATGGCAAACCCCCTCAGAAGAATTTTGCCAGCAAAATCCTATGATAGGTTCACCTTGAAGGCACACAAAACAACAAAACATGGCTACCCCTGGCTATGTTTTAGGGTGAACTGTGTTGGTTAAGCCCAATACACATATGTAAGTTCAGGCCACTGCTTTAACAATGAACAAATGTGTCATGGCAGCAGCTTTTCTCTGCCAAATGCCAGTTCATCAGAAGCATACAGTTTTATGCTGAGTTGGCAGCTTACTTGGTATGGGGAAGGGACCACACATGAGGCTGGAGAGGTCTCGAGGGGTTTGGCCTGGGAATTCATGGTTGCAGTAGCAACCCTGGAGCACTTCCAGTATGGCATCAGCCTCTTCTATGTGGTGAGCATGCTCTCCACTGTTTTTGACTGAGCATGAGGCTGGTAGTTTGTATTTAGGATGGCGGTATTTCCAAGATCTCAGGGAGATATTCAGATCACGTCCTGTTGAAATTTAGATTTAGAGCAGCAATTCTACGACACAGAGATGGTGGTGGGCCTGTTAAAAGCAGAGCCTCGGGTACTCCTTTTAAAAAGTTGTGTGTGTGTGTTCAGAAGCCAGTGTGGTGCAGTGGTTTGAATAACTGGACTCTGGAGACCAGGATTTGAATCTCAGCTCAGCCATATAAACTCACTAGGGTGACCCTAAGCAAGTCACATGCTCTCAGACTCCAAAGGATGGCAATGGCAAAACCCCTCTGAAGAAACTTGCCAAGAAAACCCCACAAAGTCAGAAATGGCTTGAAGGCACACAACCCCAACAACAATGTATGTATGTTTACATTACAAGCCTAAATTTGCCATTAAAAGTTGCTGGATTTTTTAAACCGCACTGTTCAATGCAGCACTTGTCTGGAGGTGGTTGAGAATGTCGCTGCACAAGGTTGCCCAGGAGGGTTTTCCTCTACTGTTTAGAGTCATAGTATCATAATATTGGGAAGGGCCTTATGGCCCATCTTCCCCAATCTCTTACTCAGTGAAAGATCTCCAGCTAAAGCATCCCGGCAGGTAGCTGTCCAGCCTTTTTTGGAAGAGGTCCACAGGAGGCGACCCCACCACCTCTCGAGGGCATTGGTTCCATTGCCAAATCACTTGCGGTCAAAAATTCCTTCTGATATTGAGTCATGGTTTGGTGACAGAATTCTCTGCAGGGGATTTCTATTCTAGTGACCTCAATTGTAGCCAAAAAATCTTAAGTATCAAACCAGAAATCCCAGGATTCCATAAGAAATCATGATAGGTAAAGTGGCATCAAATTGTCATCAAAATATAGTGTAATCAATCCTTATGGTTAGGAGAGTAAAACTGGATGGGAGCAGATGAGAGGTTGGATATGGTATTCTGGAAAGGGCACTGGTAGGCATACATAACAGAAGCATACATTGTATTGCTACAGGGTCCGTTTGTACTTCCGAGTTTCTGTGTGTGAATAAAAAGGATAGAGAAAGAGCATTGCTTTCATGCTCTGTAAATGGACCCAGGTGGCATTCCAAAAACATCTAGCAGGGATGGGTCACTTGTGGTCCTCCAGGTCTTGTGGTCCTCCAGGTCTTGTTGGATTGCAGTGTTAATCAACTCTAGTCAATAATACCAACAGTAAGGTATTCTGGGAATTACAATTCAGTAACAACCAGAAGGCCACAGTTCTCTATCCTTGGTTCAGATGGATGTTTGATTTGAACCAACAGCTCATCAATGTAGGAGATTGTAACAGAATAGAAGACTACATGCTTTGCATGTAGAAGGTCCCAGGTCACCTTGTTTTTTTTTTAAAAAAAGATCAGGATGCATGGGGTAGGGAATCTTTGGTCCTCTAGTTGTTTTGGCCTGCAAATACCATGTTTCCCCGAAAATAAGACCGTCTTATATTTATTTTTCCTCAGGAAGACACAGTTTTTCAGGAGATGTCTTATTTGTCCTGACTCCACCCTGATGCCGTGTGCCCATCCATGGGTTGCGCAGCGTCAGGGTGCCCTCTTGGTGCAGCCGTGCATACACACTGCGGCAAAAGAGCCACGGTAGCGGCTCAAAGTCCGGCTTTTTGCCAACCCCAAAAGGAGCGGCCCTTTGAGCTGCTCTTTCGGGGGTGACAAAAAGCACGATCAGGGCTGCAACCCTTTGAGCTGCAGCAGCGGTTCTTTTCTGGGCTGTCCCCAGAAAAGAGCTACGGCTGCAGCTCAAAGGCCCGCTGTTTGCTGCCCCTGAAAGAGCGGCTCAATCCATTCTTTTTGCCACCCCCGAAAGAGCAGCTCAAAGGGCTTTGAGCTGCCACCGCGACTCTTTTCTGGGCTGCCGTAGCTCTTTTGGGGCAGCTGAGAAAAGTGCTGCGGCCGCGGCTCAAAGGGTTGCGGCCACGATCCCCATCTTTGCTGCTCCCAGAGGCAGCCCAGAAAAAAGCTGCAGCTCAAAGGCTGGCTCTTTGTCACCCCCAAAAGGAGCAGCCCTTTGAGCCGCTCCTTTTGGGGGCGGCAAAGACAAGGATTGTGGCCGCAACCCTTTGAGCCACAGCTGCGGCTCTTTTCTCAGCTGCCCCGGGAGTGGTTGATCCACCGCTCCCAGGAGTAGCCCAGAAGAGCTACGGTTGCGGCTCAAAGGCCGGCTCTTTGCCACCCCCAAAAGGAGAGCCCTTTGAGCTGTTCCTTTCGGCAGTGGCAAAGATGGGGATCGTGTCCACAACCCTTTGAGCCGTGGCCACAGTTCTTATGTCAGCTGCTCCTGGGAGCGGTGGATCCATCACTCCCAGGGGCAGCCCAGAAAAGAGCCATGGCTGCAACAAAAAGGCTGGCTCTTTGCCGCCCCCAAAAGGAGAGGCCCTTTGAGCCGCTCTTTTCGGGGGTGGCAGAGAAGGATTGGGGCCATGGCCCTTTGAGCCCCAATCCACCGCTCCTGGGGCAACCCAGAAAAGCCATCCCATCTGCATCGGCCCTATGTTTTATTTTCAGGGTATGGCTTATATTGCACAAAAGCCTACAAATCCTGCTATGGCCTGTTTTATGGGTATGTCTTATTTTCGGGGAAACACGGTACCATCAGCCTCACTTAGCACAGCCAATGTTAGAGGATGATGTGAGTCATAATCTAAAATAACTGCGGGGCCAACAGTTCTTTTCCCTAGAGATAGTAAGTAATGAGTAGGATCCTCTCACCTGAGACAATGGAGTAGACAAAGTAGACACGGTTGCTGTATCTGGAACAGAATAACCTCCTACATACATCTGGGGAAAAACAATATTCTACACAAACCTAAAATACAATATGGAAAAGGAGTTTCCTTAGCACAGTGGGCCCTTCCTTTTTGGGATTGGGTGGGTTTGGTTCCAGGGCTCCCTGCAGATGGGAAAAAACGCAGGAGCTCGAGACCATATTAGTCAATGGGTGGCAACATGTGCATGGGTGCTCACTGCCAATGGCTGATATGATGTAGGAGCTCCAGTCTGCAGGTAGTCAGCACACCAAGATGGAGGCCCACTGTATGCCTAAAATGCACTTGAAATATACCTGAATTTGGCACTTATCTGAAATGTACTAGACCCGAGTTGGTATAGATCTGAAATGTACTGGAGAAAATGTAGCTTCCAAAATATACTTAAATTTTACTTACAATACACCCAGGAAAAGGCGGTTCTCATACTTGAAATACACTGGAGAAGAAGTAGCTCCCTCTTCATATCTTTAACCATTTCCTCATTGCTGAAAGAATCCTGTCTATGAACTTTTCATTCTCAATTTTCATTAATTAAACATTTAAATATCTGTAATTTGTGAACTGAATAATACTTCACAAAAGCCTCTGAATACTTTTCTTCATTTCCATATTTTACTAGGGATTTTCTTCCAAGAGTTCAGCCATCACTAAAAACATAAAAGTGATAAAACAAGGCATAGTTTTACTTTAAGAAGGAAAAAAAATTCCCTTTACTACCAAACCCTCCCCCCAATTCCAGAGGAACTCCCAGGTTCCTGCACATATCCCTATTCTAGACATTTTGCTACAGATCAGCATACTCTCCCCTTCCCGCGTATCCATGAGCACATAAAGATCTGCTCCCCCATTACAAGTGGCACATTGCTTCCATCCCATGAAGCAGCTTGAGATGTTCTCATGAACCAGTTCATTCCAAGGAGGAGGCTGATCTTCCACTGCAGAATGTGGCTATTAGGCAGCAGCAGGCCTTTCAGCACTTTTTGACACCAGTGACATTTCTACTGCACCACAAGGCAGGGCAGGCAGAGCCCAACAACAGAGCTCTCTCTGTAGATCTGGAAGTGGCATTTGGGCATAAGTTACCACTGTAGTAAGAATCAGCAAGGCAAGAAAGGAAGCTTGGCACAAAGTCTGTCCACAAAACCAGCCTTGGGTTTTGATTTGGTTTCTGCTATACAGTAGTCCACCCTTATCTATGAGGGATATGTTTCAACAGCCCTGGGGGATGCCTGAAACTGCGGAGAGTATACCTATCATGTTTTGGATCAGTACAGCTAAAACTGTGGAAAGCAAAATCTCAGATGGGGGGGGGGGGAAGATATGTTATATTTTCAGATCTTGGCTGACCATTGAAACTGTGGAAGGCGAAACTGAAGATGAGGGTGGACTACTGTACAACATTCAACATGAAGGTCAAATCTCCAAGTTACGAAGCAGCCTGGCACTTAGGAGACTTAAGACAGAGCATAAGAGGCTGAAGACCAAGGTGCTTCGTTCCAGGGCAGGGGGTGGCACATGTAGGCTAGGGTTAGTCCCCCTGCCATTTCAACAGTCTGCTCCCGAGTAGATCAACTGAGTGGGAACAGGCTCAGAGATAGTATCTATCTCCTCATCCCCCCAGAAATAGGTGACTAGGTTGTCAGAATCCAGGATGGTGGCAGGCATACTTTTTGCTTTGACAGGGTTAAAGGGCACTCCAGGGTGAGCTTTGTGGTGGTGCCTGGCCAGGTGGCTCCTTTGAACATAACCCTTCTCGCAGTGAGAACACATGTAGGGGCGCTCTGCCTGGTGGAGCATCTGGTGCCGGGTCAGTGTTGACTTGACAGCAAAGCTTTTCCCACAGATTTCGCAGTGGAAAGGCTTGTCCACCATGTGGATTCGCTCGTGCCTGTAGAGTTTCGACATGGAACAGAAGCCCTCCCCACACACAACACACTTGTAGGGCCTTTCCCCTCGATGCATCCGCAGGTGCCTGTTGAGGCTCCCACTATGAGTAAAGGCCTCTCCGCAATCAGGGCACACATAGGATTTCTCCTCCACTAGAGGGATGGAGTAAGGAAAGGGGACTGGGCAGGGGTATGGGAAGCTCTCCTCCCATGGGTCATTTTTATTGGGGCTTTCCTCTTGGCGGCTTCTCTGATGCCTGGTGACACTAGTGCTGCGGGTGAAGCTCTGCCCACAGTCAGGGCACTTGTAGGGCTTCTCCCCTGTGTGGGTCATCTGGTGGGTGAGGAGGTTCAGGTTGAGGCTGAAGCTCCGTCCACAGACCAGACACGAGTAGGGCTTCTCCCCAGTGTGGGTTCGCCAGTGTCGTGTCAGGGTTGACTTCCTGTTGAAAATTCGACCGCACTCTGCACAGGGGTACACCCGCCCTCCTGAGTAGAACTGCTGCTGGAAAGATGCTTCAAAGACATCCCCCAGACTGTCATTGGAGGCGTCCCAATCCTCTTTCGGAGAGTTTCCCTGATCCCCTGCTGGTCTGAAGGGGCTTTCCCAGATAGGGTAGTCCTCCGGCTCTTGGGAAAAACTCACTTCATCGGGATCATCGAAGATGGTAAAATGAAGCTCCACCTGCTGATCAGAAGTTTCTTGTTGGATGGCCTCGTCTTTCGATTCTCTGTGCAGCCTGTCCTCTTCTGGAGGAGAATCTTTCTGCATCTCTGACGGCTGGCTGAGTTTTTCACTCCAGTGAACAGGCCCACCCCACTGGCGTGCTTGGTAGCCTATCTCATCTGGCTCATCCAACCTGGTGTCACTTGCACAGAGCTTGCCCTCGGAAATCCCCCCTTCCGACTCCTCCAGGATGGTGAAGTGCAGCTCAACCTGTTGCCCTGAACTTTGCGGGGGGTAGGGTTCCACCTTTCTTGTTCCATCTCCCTCCTCCTCGTCGGGTTCTGGGATAACATCTTGTAGTTCAGGGGAAGGAGAATGAGAGAGGTCAGAGTAAATGGAGTCATCGTCGAGCTCTGGAGGAGATGAATTCTCAGGCTGTAGCTCTGCATTGATCTCACAGTGCCAAAGTTTTCCCTGAGAAATGCCTCCTTCCGATTCTTCCAAGATGGTGAAGTGCAATTCAACTTGGGGCTCAAAGTCCTCCTCCTCCTCCTGCAGAGTCTTCCCCTTTGTGTCCTTCATTGTTCCATGCCCTGCTGGGAGAGACAGGACAGACATTCAAAAATCACATATGACCAAAGAATCACATCCACCATGACCTACCTATATGACAACCTTCGCTATAGAAGTGGAGAATCTCAGACTCTGGGGCCAAATTCCACTGTTTGATGGTTTCTCAGCTTTTGTGGGATTTTCCTCCTTATTCTGAAAAGTTGAAATGCCCCCAATACTTTGTTTTAGTAGGTTTAGGGTTAGGGTCAAGAGCTTCAAATAACATATTCTAATATTTTTCACCCCACCCTTTAGCTTTTGGCCTTGCCCACCATTAGAATGTGGCCCCTGAGAACTTCAGTGAACTGAATTTTGCCCTTGGGCGGAAGGAGCCCTGGTGCCGCAGTGGTTAAATGCCTGAGCTGCAGCCACTCACTCACAAACCACAAGGTTGCGAGTTCAATACCAGACAGGGCTCAGGCTCAACTCCATGGTACACCTTGGAGCTTAGGAAAATGAAGCGATTTGGACAACGACTAGAGCGCAGGTGGCGAAAAACTCGACTCCGATCTGACAGAACTCGCCATAGGAACTTTCTTTGGTCCTATCAGGAGGCAATACGTGCAGCGAAGAGAGCTTTCTCCTCTGCACGTATTGCGTCTGCAGAGTGCCGTCCAGCAGAGCTGTTTAAGGTGGTAAGGGAGATGACGCAGGTACCCCCTGCGCCAAATCCCTTGCTTAACCCGACGACAGCCTGCTGTGACACATTTAACAACTTCTTTGCAGATAAAATCTCTCAGATCAGAGCCGACTTAGACGCCACCATTAGTTCAGAGTCTATAGGCGAGGCGTCCATCAACTCCGCCGATGTTGTTATACTGGATCAATGGCAATTTGTGAGTACCGAGGACGTGGACAAGCTGCTTGGTAAGGTGAGGAAGACGACCTGCCCTCTCGACCCTTGCCCATCATGGTTGGCCGTCCAGGGGGGGGGACGCATTGATGAGATTCCTTCGGGATATCATCAATGCGTCCTTCAGGGAAGGACATGTTCCATCTTGTTTAAAGGAAGCGGCGGTTAAGCCGCTTCTGAAAAAGCCTTCCCTGGACCCCCTGGATATGAAGAACTATAGGCCTGTTTCTTTACTGCCATTTTTGAGCAAGGTGATCGAGAGGGCGGTTGCTCTTCAGCTCCAAGCGGTCTTGGATGAAACCGATTATCTAGACCCATTTCAAACCGGCTTTAGGACAGGCTTTGGATTTGAGACTGCCATGGTTGCCTTGACCGATGATCTGCGTCTGAGCATCGACAGGGGTAGCGTGACCCTGTTGGTGCTCCTAGACCTCTCAGCGGCTTTTGATACGATAGATCACGACATCCTTCTGGGCCGCCTGAGGGGGCTTGGTATCGGGGGCACTGCTTTGCAGTGGCTCCGGTCCTTCCTCTCAGGTCGTTCCCAGAGGGTGCTGCTTGGGGACTGTAGCTCCAGCAAGAGGAACCTCACTTGTGGGGTCCCTCAGGGAGCTATTTTGTCCCCGATGTTGTTTAACATCTATATGAAGCCGCTGGGTGAGATAATACGGAGTTATGGGGCTGGGTGTTATCAGTATGCTGATGACACCCAAATCTATTTCTCCGTCTCTCGTTCATCGGCCTCGAATTCCAATGGCATCTCTTCTCTCAATGAATGTCTTCAAGCGGTAATGGGCTGGATGAGGAAAAACAAATTGAAATTGAATCCAGACAAGACGGAGGTGCTCACGGTACAGGCTCCAAAACCAAGAATTGGGTTGCAACCTCCAGTCCTGGATGGGGTCACGCTCTCCTCCAGTGACTGTGTTCGCAGTCTGGGGGTGCTCCTTGATCCGTCGCTCCTGATGACAAATCAGGTTAATGCGACGGTCAGGAGCGCCTGTTATCAGCTTCGGCTGATACGCCAGCTGCGCCCTTTTCTGGGAGTAAGGGATCTCGAGACTGTCGTGCACGCGTTGGTAACCTCACGCCTTGACTTCTGTAATGCGCTCTACATGGGGCTACCCTCGTGCTTGATTCGGAAACTCCAATTGGTTCAAAATATGGCAGCCAGATTGATATCTGGAACATCTAGGGGGGACCATATTACCCCGGTATTAAGGTCCCTCCACTGGCTGCCTATTAGTTTCCGAACCCAGTACAAGGTGTTGGTAATTACCTTTAAAGCCCTAAATGGCTTGGGTCCAGGCTATCTGAAGGACCGCCTTCTCCCGTATAATCCTCCCCGCGCCCTCCGGTCCTCTGGGAGGAATTTGTTACAGCCTCAAAGAACGAGGCTGGTGACAACCTCCCAGAGGGCATTTTCTGTAGTTGCCCCCAAACTGTGGAATGGCCTGCCGGAGGAGATCCGCCAACTGTCATCACTTGACAGCTTCAAGAAAGCTGTCAAAACAGATCTCTTCCGGCAGGCCTTCCCGGATTAAATTCATCAGTTTGGTTCCAGAGTCCTCTTCCCCCCGAGATGCTCTCCTCTTCAGGAATTGGGTTCTTATTGAGTCTGCATGAGATACTCGCTGCCACTTTTGTCTTTATGTATGTTATGTATTGTTGTTTTATTGGAGTAATTTATCTCCTTACATTGTTTTTAAATTGTATTGAGTTTAATTACATTTTAAGGGGGGGAGGGGGAGGTAATTGTTCTTAATTATTGTTGAATTTTATAATGTAAGCCGCCCCGATTGTGCTCAGAGGGGCGGGGTATTAAATAAAAATTATTATTATTATTATTATTATTATTATTATTATTAACTCACGCTTGCACCCTTCTGAGGTTGCTAAAATGAGTACCCAGCTTATTGGGGGCAATTAGCTTATATTTGTAAAATGCTTAGAGCAGGGGTAGGCAATCTTTTTGAGCCGGGGGCCAGGTTGCTGTCACTCAGACAATTGGAGGGCCGAAGCACCATAAATAAATAAATAAATAAATAAATAAAAGTATTTTTTTTAAATTTTTTAGAAAAATATGCATACACACTCTCCCAGCTCCAGAAAAGCCATGGCAAAACCCTTGTGGAGATTTTGCCAAGAAAACCCCAAGAACAAGTAATAACAACAATAATCAATATCATCATGGCGGGCGGTGGAGGTGGCGGGGGCGGCAGCAGCAGGACCGGCCTGGGGCCTGTCCAAAGACCTCGTGGGGACGCATCTGGCACCCGGGCCTTAGGTTGCCTACCCCTGGCTTAGAGACTGCATAGCACAGTATGAAGAGGTATATAAATGAAGCTGCTTGCTATTGCTTGGGCTGAAAGGCATTTGGTTGCATCCACACAGTGGATAAATTAAGTAAATTCTGTCAGAGAGTTCTGATGCTACAACAAACGATTCCTAGAATTTCATAGCACCGAACCATGGCGGTTAAAGTAGTGTCAGACTGGATTATTTCTGCATTGTGGATGCAGCCTTTTGTCATCGTTGCATTACTAACAGCATGTGCTATCCGAATCCAAAGGGTATGGGCATAAGGACAGGATCTCGTAAAGTTATTTGTACTCCCAAATGTTCACAATCTCACCAGATATGTACAATCATCTGGTACAGGGGTAGGCAACCTTTCCCTTTTAAGGGCCGAGGGACTTCAGCTCCCAGAATCCCAGGAGCTATTGGCCAACATGGGGCTATTGGCCAACATGGCTGAGGCTTCTGGGAGCTGAAGTCCCTCAGCCCTTAAAGGGGAAAGGTTGCCTACCCCTGATCTGGTACATTCCAAAATCACTATTGCTCACAAATCTGGGTGAGCAAAATCCTCTGTGTTTTGACATATGGATTTATGCAGAATCTGGCACACGATTCTAAGACGATTGCAAAATATACCAAATAAGTTTCTCGCCTTATGGTTATACAGAAGGTTTCCCAGGTAGCAAATCTGACTCTCAAAAAATTCTGGAGTCATACCACAGCATTTTCAAGACTGACTCCCATACAGAAAAATGTTAAAACTCTTGATGTTATCACATTAAAGTGATGGTCTGAATCAGTTACTGCTGGACATTCTAAACCTAGCCACTGGCACTGTAGTATATGGTGCCAGCATACCTTGCTCTGGCACACAAAGGTGTTAAACTTCCATTCCTGTAGTGACTTGATCAGCATGCAATTTTATCAGAAGAATCTTAAAACTTAGCCCAATTCATGTGGATATTCCTTTGGCCATGTGCAGGGCAGACTCAAGACAATTTGCTGCCTTAGGCAGAGTAGCAACTAACATTCTTCCTTACAAAGTCACGGTTTGAGCATTGCATGCATATGCATGCAGATGTTTCATTTGAGCTGCCAAGCCCTACAAATTAATATATGTCAGTGGCCTCAGGCCAGAGATTTTGGGTATCACAAAAAGGCATCAAGTGGTGGCTAGCTCTTAGTTTATTATTGTTGTATTTTTACTACTGGGGGAAGATAGAGAGGGATAGTTTTTGTGGGTTTTTCGGGCTGTGTGGCCATGTTCTAGAAGAGTTTCTTTCTGACGTTTCACCAGCATCTGAAATGGAAGAGCATGGGTCTATATTTCATTTCAGTTTTCTCTTAAGATGCTAGCCACAGATGCTGGCGAAACGTCAGAAAGAAACTCTTCTAGAACATGGCCACACAGCCCGAAAAACCCACAAAAACTATGGATGCCGGCCATGAAAGCCTATGACTTCACATAGAGAGGGATGCTTGTGGGTTTTTTTCTATATAATTTCAAAGCAAAGCACTTGAGGCAACAAAGGTCTCTTTACTCTGAACTGATGTCCAGGGTGGTTGTTAAAGGGGAACATGTTTAGGTACAGACCCTTTTTCAGATAATTCCTTTCCCACTCCCCTAAATTAAACACAGCCGGTCCTGCAAAAGATAGCAATGGAACCTTTGCTTTGGATCAGATCCATTTTCTTTTTGGAGGAAAACATCTGGCATCGCAACTGTCATATATCTCCTGCCAATCCCAAATTCCACACCCACGCAATGGCATGAATGCCCAATTCAGTGTTGGAAAAAGAACTTTTGACTAACCAGGTGTTTATCAGACCATCCAACTTCAGAAACAAACTTATTTTACATAACTATTTGTTGTTCTGTGCCTTCAAGTTGTTTCTGATGGCTATCCCGATCATGAGGTTTTCTTGGCAAGTTTCTTCAGTGGGGGTTTGCCTTACCGAACCTCTGAGGTTGAGAGTGTGTGACGTGTCCAAGGTCACCCAGTGGGTTTCCATGGCTGAGACGGGATTCAAAACTTGGGTCTCCAGAGTCACAGTCCAACACTCAAACCCACTACACCATGCCGGCTCTTTACATAACCATAGATCTATTTTATACAACGCACAAGAGATAGCTGAGAAGGGGAAGCAGAGCTTTGGTGCCACAACAAATGACAATTCCTAGAATTCCATAGCACAAATCCACGGCACTTAAAGCACTGTCAAACTGGAGTATTTCTGCAGTGCAGATTCAGCCCATATTCCTTCCACCCAAAAGATGGGGTGCTATTTTCATTCCATACTAAGCACATGTGAAATAAAACCAACTTGCACATGTTAGGAAGAGAGACACAAGTCAAGGCTGCATCTCTGAAGTTGATCCAGATTAATTCCCATTTCCTAATTCTGTATACAGAGTTGCTGCCACAGAATAGAAACTCTTTTGTATACGCATGGGTTGAAGAGATGGTGGTGAAATGTATACTCCTCAACCACTCATTGTCAGTACAACCGAGTAGCTGGACTGAGTTACAGGCCAATGGACCAAAACACACTGCAGAAATAATCCAGTTTGAGAGTGCTTTTACTGCCCTGGCTCAGTGCTAGGGAATCCTGGGAACTATAGTTTGTTGTAGCACCAGAGCTCTGATAGAGAAGGTTAAATCTTTCACAAAACTACAGTTCCCAGAATCCCCTAGCACTGAGCCAAGGCAGTGAAAGCAGTCTCAAACTGGATTATTTCTGCAGTGTGTTTTGGACCTGTGTGTGTGTGTGTGTGTGTGTGTGTGTGTATATGTATATGTGTGTGTGTGTGTGTGTGTGTATATATATATATATATATATATATATATATATATGTATGTGAGTACATGACATAAAAGATGACTATATAGTAATCTTTTATGTCATGTACTCTCACTGTCATATACCCACCTATTTTTTCTCCGTAGTTTTGCTAGCACAACAGCAGTTACTTTTGAGCAATGCTTAGCAATGCTAAGCACCCTTAAAAAGAAAAATAATAAACTTATTATTTAGTTTATTATTTAGCTAAATGGCTTACTAGTTGCTTTCTTGCCCATCAGGATGTATTAGACACTTCTTTAAAAACAGATCAGTTTAAAAAAACAAACAAAGGACAGATGGAATATTACTATTCTGACTGCTCCACCAAAAATTCAATGAGGGCTGTATCTGCACTGCAGAAATAATCCAATTTGATACCATTTTAACTGCCATGGATCAATGCTCTGGGATTTGTAGTTTTGTGACATATTCAGCCTTCTCTTTCAGAGAGCTCTGGGGCCACAATGAACAACAATTCTCACATTTCCACAGTGTTCAGCCATGGCAGTTAAAGTGGTGTCAAACTGGATTATTTCTGCAGTGCGGATGCAGCCAGGGATGGATCCAGCCTGGCGTTCCAAGAACTGCGGGGCAACTACAGAGAAAGCCCAGTCTTGTGAACAACACACTTAAAACTTTCTTCTTTCAGGCTCCTGTTTTTGAAAATCAAATCACTTGAGAAAACATTTCCTTCACAAAAGTAGCATCCACACAGAGAATAGGTCCAGTGCAAGTCTGCATCAAAACTTCCAAAACTACAGTGAAACATTTCTCAAGGGGAAGGAAGCCTGTGGGCCTTTAACTCCCTGGAGGGTAGTAATGACAGTGTAGTGTAGTGGTTAGGGACCCACTTATTCTCAGCCTCACCTCCCTCACAGGGTTGTTGTGAGGATAAAAGCTGGGAGAAGGACAATCACGTATGCCACTTTTGACCTGAAAAGCAGAATATAAGTGTAATTATTAAATGAGACGTATAATTAATAAATAAGAAGACCCAGCATGGTGTAGTAGTTTTGATGTTGGACTACAACTCTGGAGACCAGCGTCTGAATCCCTGCTCAGGCATGGGAACCCACTGGGTGGCCTTGGGCGAGTCACACTCTCTCAGCCTCAGAGGATGGATGGCAAAGGCAAACCCCCTCTGAACAAATCTTGCCAAGAAAACCCAGGGACAGACCCGCCTTAGGGTTGCCATAAGTTGGAAACGACTTGAAGGAACAGAACACACACACAATTTTAAGCCTTTTTTTGTTTTGCTCAGAGTTTTATAAGTATATTGCAAGTCAACAAGATGCGTTGATCAGAAAAATACAGCCGAGTACCTAATAAAATGAGAGTCAGCGTGGCATAGTGATTTGAGAGTTGGACTTCGACTCTGGAGAGCAGGATTCGATTCCCAGCTCGGTCATGGAAACCCACCTTGGGCAAGTCACACTCTCTCAGCTGTAAGTGGGAAATGGCTTGATGAAAGACAATATACACACATACCTACATCTCGGAAGGGTATGACAGCATTATAAGATTACAGTATCACCCAAAATCCACCAAACAGGACTCCAAAAGACACTGCAGAAATAATCCAGTGCTAGAGAATCCAGGGAATTGTAGTTTATTATGGCGCCAGAGCTCTCTGACAGAGGTTAAATGTCTCACAAACTGCAGCTCCCAAGATTCCCTAGCATTGAGCCAGGACAGTTAAAGCAGTCTCAAACTGGATTGTGTTTTGGATCAGTGATACCTTTATTAGGCCAACCAAAACGCACATTATACATGTTGCAAGCTTTCGGAGTTCCACCAGCTTCATCAGAAAAAATGATGACTGTTTTGTGCATTTTGGATGGACGATACTGTACTTTGCTATATGGCTTATATGGCTAACACAGGATATACTTTTATAAAAGGTTTGCACAGGCTCATTATGTGATGGCAGGGGATGTAGCGATGATGGTTAACGTTGGGATCCTCCGAACAAACTTTGCCAAGAAAATCCCATTATAAGGTTGCCATAAGTGGGGAAGAACTTAAAGACACACAACAACAGCAACAACAACAACAGTAAATAGGCAGAAGCCCTTTTCTGGGGACCAAAGTTAGGTCCCATCTCTAGGCAGAAACAGCCTCTTCCCAAATTCTACAACAAAAAGTGTGTGTGTGTGTTTATGTGTGTGTATTATTTTTTCGGGGGGCAGTCCTCTGAGCCAGGCTTTGGAAA